>CM035124.1:29039468-29594992 GCA_020205555.1 Panax stipuleanatus
CAAAATTAGTGCAATTAGGATTCTTTTAATTTAGGTGGGTCAATAACCATTCTCTGTCTCTTGCAACGACCTTATTATCATTATCGCTCTCGCCATTATCTATCTCTATCTCTCACAGTTCTCTCTCTATATCGCCATTCTCTCTCTCGCAGTTATCTCAATTACTCGCTGTGTATTTCATTACCTTCATTTCTATTAAAAATTTGTATGAGGGTTGTGAAGTTTCCAGAGGGTCCTTCTGCTTGCTCAATAAGCGCCAGTCATCAATGTGTGCCCTTTCATCTGGAATTGCAAACACACGCTTCAAGTTGGTAAGGCAAGCACTTAGAATATCAGAGATCATGACAGACAGCCTCTCAAACAACAATTTCTCGCTGTTTTCTCTTTCGAACCCCTGCAGAAGAATTGTTTGACGTATTCTGTACATGGAATTGGCAGCCAATGCATGTATTGGCCATCTGGAAGGGGTTTCACTCAAACATCCATGCATGTCCCTCTTTTTGAATTTCACAAACTTGTTCTTTGCGACATTACTGAGGTCTTCGAGTATGTCCTTTGGGCATTTCCCTTCAAGACCCCATCTTATGTAGATCCACATCTAGCCACTTGTGATAGAGATCAACTCCTAACCACACAATTTCTGCTGCTTTCTTGGTATTTCTCACGTAACCAAACCTTCATACCAAGGTAACCAAACATCCGTACCAACGTAACCAAACCTTCATACCAAGGAAATCAAACCTTCATACCAAGGTAACCAAATCTTCATACCAAGGTAACCAATCCACCTCCACACCTTTAGTTTTTTCATAGTGCAGTTGGTAACCAAATTTTCATACCAAGGTAACCAATTCACCTCCACACCTGCAGTTTTTTCATTATGCAGTTGCTAACCAAACCTTCATACCTTGGTATCCAAACCTTCATACCAAAGTAACCAATTTAGTTTTAGTAGGTTACCTTCATAGTGGAGTTGGTAACCAAACTTTCATACTAAGGTAACCGAACCTTCATACTAAGGTAACCGAACCTTCATACCAAGGTAACCAAACCTTCATACCAAGGTAACTAAACCTTCATACTAAGGTAACCAATCAACTTCCACACTTATAGTTGGTAGCCAAACTTTCATACCAAGGTAATCAATTCAGTTTTATTATGTTACCAATTTATTTTGAATGTGATGCAGTTGGTTACCAATTTATTAGGTTACCAATTTATTTTGAATGTAATGCAGTTGGTAGCCAAACCTTAATGCAGTTGGTTGCCAAACCTTGAGACCAAGGTAACCAATTCAGTTTTATTAGGTTACCAATTTATTTTGAATGTGATGCAGTTGGTAGCCAAACCTTCATATAAAGGTAACCATTTTAGTTTTTGTGGGTAACCAAATCGTAAAAAAAATAAATCATGTTCTCAGTTCTAATTCATCCTCCAATGCAAAAATTATTTTTTTTTGTGGTGAGTTTCCCTACTTCTCAGTTCTTTTTATATTTTGTGGAATCAACAGGCTGAACAACCGGAAAGTTAGGCTCGCTCGTCACCAGGATGAAGTTTGGGGGAAGCATGTTAATAACTGGGTAACGAACACTCCGGGCGCCGGCGGCGGAGGAGGAGGAAGGGTGCAGCGGCGGAGGAGGAAGATGACGAGAAAGAAAGATGACGAGAAAGAAAGATGACGAGAAAATAATTTTTTAGTTTTCATCCTTTTGATTTGAATTTTGAATTATAGATTTGTATTTGTTGTTAGATTCCAAATATTTGAATTTGAATTATTAATTATGACAGTTATTTTCTCCTTGATTTTAGGTTATTTGAATTTATTGCGTTATTTTTGTAATTATTTTGTTGATGTACTGATGTTGTAATTACTTTCTAATTATTATATAGTACTGTAAATGACTCTATTTTTACTCTTACATGTGAGTATGGTCCATGGACTACTTTCATATTAATTCAACACTTGGGCCTGTTTATAGGCTTGTCAATCAGGATATGTGAGTCAGGTTCAAGGTTGTCATTGTTCGATTTGATTTTAAAATATCGGTCAAAAAGTTATCATTACGGTTAAAAAATAGAAGGGTATTGTTCAAGATTAAAAGTTAAAACTGATAATTGGATACCCTTAACCGTAATTATGAGTAGTATAGTAATAATTACGGGTTACTTGTAATAGGGATTTTTTTTTTTGTTCATAAAACTTTTTTTCGATACATGAATTGTTAAAATAAATTGTTCAGACTTAAATGTGACGTTAGCATTACGACTTATTCTTTCGTTGCCCTTGTTAAAAATGGACCCAAATCTGTTTATTCTATTATTATTTTGGAGATATAATTTTACTTTAGAAGTTTATATGGTGTGCATTAGCGTTGTTTCTACGATTAGTTCGTTTTCCTAATTATCTGTTATTTTGTTTGAAAGAATTAATATTTCAGTTGTTTTATTACAATCCTTTCATCTTCTATATCTATATAAATATATAATAATACAAAATTTAGTTTTTTTTGTTTTTGGTATAAGCCTAAAATTTAACTAGAAGTAAAACACTTTTTATGGCCCTATATAATGTTAGGATTAATTTTACTAGAACTAAAACTCTCTTTATAGTTCTACAAACTGTGGTATTAATTTATTATTCTGCAGTAATTTTTTTTTTTTTTTATAAGTCTATTGTTAATCAGTCATATAATAAATTTTAAGATAAAAATCATATTTAGGATTTTAGATTAAGTTTATACTCAACTTTAATCTCTAAATGACTATATATTAAAAATATTATGAGTACATAATAATTAATATAAAAAATTATATTTTAATATATATATATATATAAATATATTAATGATTACTTTAGTTACCAATTTTATTACATATGCGAGACTTTTAGTTAGTTAATGTTACAAAATAATTTTAACCAATATATTAGTTATTAAAATTTAGTTAGCTAGCTTTTAAAACTAAAATCATAATGTCAATTCATTATTTACATCAATTATATTCCTAAATAATTATATATTTAAAATATAAGAAAAATATTATAAGTAAATAATAATTAATATAAAATAATTATAATGTATATTACAAAATATATTAATGATTAAAATTTAGTAAACAAATTTTATTCATATAGGAGACCTTAAGTTAATTGATGTTAAAAAAATCATGACTTATATATTATTAATTAAAATTTAATTACCTTTTAAAACTAAAATCATGACCATAACTTATTATTTTATAACAATTTATTTTTTATAACAATTTATTTAGTTAATTAATTATACAATAGAGTAAGACTAAACACTATGTTTATACTTTCAATTTTTCACTTAATTTTGAACTCTAATTAAAAATGCATATATATATAAATACAAAGAATTGATTATAAAAACTAAATATTAAAATTTAAAGTTATATAAAAACTTAATATTTAATTAAAAATAACACAAAAAATCACATTAGTAACACTCAATTGTGAGTATTCGACAATTGTAAGTGATTTCTAGTCATTCATTTTTCAAGCAAAATAAATAGTAGAAAGTACATTTAAAATTCAAAAAATATATTTATAATCATGATATAAAATAAATTAAAAATTAAAAATAATTTTATTTAAAAAATAACTCATGTTTCTCTCATGGCACTTAGCTAGTAAATATATAGTAAGACAAAACTTGATTTTTTAGTCTTCGTCTTTAGTTTTGGTATTTGATTTTTTGGTATAGACCTAAAGTTTAACTAGAAGTAAAATATTTTTTATGTTCATATAATGCTAGATTAATTCAACTATAACTAAAACTCTCTTTATGGTCCTTCAAACTTTAATATTAACTTATTATTCTGCAATAATTTTATTTTTTATAAGAGTCATTTAGATACTTAGTTATATAATAAATTTGAACTTAAAAATCTTATTTAGGATTGTAGCTTAAGTTTCTACTCAACTTTAATATCTAAATGTCTATATATTAAAAATATTCTGAGTACATAATAATTAATATCAATAATTATATTATATATATATATATATTAAAAATATATTAATGATTACTTTAGTTATCAATTCTATTATATATATTAAAAAACAAGTGTGGTTGTGATTTCAATGTTGAAGTTAATAGTGTTACTTTTTTCAATGTATGTCATGTTATTTTCAATAATTTTTTAAAGTCAAATGAGGGTGTTAGTAATTGATCTGGGTTAGACCCGTGGATCATGGACATCCACTTGGGTATGAATATTGGATAACCCAATTGGGATTGTAAGAGTTCCATATTACTTGGAAGTATTTTAGATAATATTTGATATGATCAAGACTCTATATGATATAAATCTCCTGATTTAGTCAGTTGTAGACTTATCACATATTAATTGGCATTCATCATTAAATACTTAATTCCTGCCGAGGGTAGAAAAGAAAAAGAAAAATAAGGTATTTTTTCGGACAGTTTTCTCTCTAAATACTCTCTTTAGTATTTTAAAGCTTCCATCAATAGGCTTGGGTGTACTTGGTGTAAACACCTGAGTTCGTTCGCATCGTTGCTAGTAACAACTTCATATTGACGAGAATCGTTTGTACGAAGAATTGTAGTAGTTGTGTTCGTGGCATTGCTTGTAGACTTGACATTTCGGTCCAACTGCTTCCGCTTCATGGATACTAATCGATTCAAATGTAAATTTAAATGTACTTGCGTGTTAGTTTTCATTTAATTTAACATTGGTATCAAAACTGCCATGCTATGCTTAATCTCGCATAAATATTATGTCAATTTTTTTTATTTGGTAGAAAGCTTGAAATAGGACATTAATGACATAATATGTTATTAGAGGCTAAAAATATAGTATTTTGTTGTCCATATGCATGTTAAGACACCTGCAAAATATTGTTGCAATCAGATTTTGTATTTTGTGAGAAAACGCAAGGCCTATTTCGCATATACATTTTTTCAAATGAAAATATGTTTTCCTACAGAATTCAAAATTATATTTTTTTACATAATAAAATAGTATATGTCGTCACGATTCCAAAAATATAAAATTTGTATTTTTTGGATATTTGTAGAATTAACCATGATTTTTTGGAAAAAAAATGTCAAACTATAATTTTACTTCTGGTTTATTGAGGAAGAAGACGATGCTGACGTCAACACGAGTTAGCGCACGTGGGGCCACACACCAACCAAAAAAAAAAAGGAAAATGAGGCAGTGCAGACATTTAGTCGCGCCTAATAGCGCGTGGGGTTCACGTGCCTAGTTTTGGGCATTTTTTTAAAAAACATTTTTGCAAATTTTTTAATTTTGTAGACATTTTAATTATTTTTATGAATTTTTCCTGAAATGAAAAATATTTTTTTATGAATTAGATTCATGTTTACAAGTTCTCCACTTAGAGGAGTTGAGAAATAGTTTGTTTTAGTGTCTTAAACTATTTTATTTTCAACTATTATTTATTTGAAAAATAATTGTATTAAATAGTAAATTTTTTTTGAAGAATCCAGAAAATTCACGGTATTACATTTTCATGTATACATATTGTTAGAAAAATATTTGGTCAATTTTGAAAAACATTGAATATTTTTTCTCACGTATTGTTGTGTATTTATGTGTAAATATTATGTTTATTATGCATATTTATTTCGTTCGTCCCCTTAGGAGTTGACCAAATACAACTGGCTTCCTAGTCGGACCTGTGCTGGGCCTATTCATGCACATACCCTTTATTTGTTATTGCATGGTGTTTTGAATGGACCAAAAAAGGTTGATATTTAATTATTCTTGGAGACGGACTCTCAGTTTGTCATAGAAACCCGATATAAAATAATTATGAGAAGATAAGTGCAACATTCTCAATTTTATTAATAGATTAATGTAGTAGGAATCTTTGATGTAAAGTTTTTGTATTAATGTATTTATATCGAAACCTTGTAAGGGAATGTAATTTTACACTTGTTCTTCAATTAATTGATTTTAGCTCCCAAAGTACAATTACATTATCAATAGGGTTTTTGTTTTGTTTTATAAATCTCGTCTTTATTTTTGTTGTAATGGGCTATTTGGATTTTTTGTCATATAAAATAAAATTAATCATAGTTATTTATCTTATGGCATGGAATGATGATTATGAGCTTAGCGATTTTTCAATTTCTATCTATAGACTAAATAATTGTGATTAACTAGGATTTAATGACAAAATTATTATGTATGTGCTAATATTAATATTTCGTGCAGCCTTATTGTAGTGAAATGACCTCTAAAAATAAATTGCTGACCTTAACAAAGGTGAAAAATTAGATGATAAAAATTATTAGCTTTGGTCGAAGAAAATTCAATATATGCTTAATGAGTTAGATGTGCTAGAAACTTTAACTACCACTATGAAACTGCCTGAGGAGGACACCATTATACATCACTGTCGAGACAAATAAACCTATGATGAATGGGTCAAAATGGATCGTTGTGTGCATTTTACCATGTTAAGCAGCATGCACAACGACCTTATTGGCGAATTTGAGTCTTGCAAAACTATAATGAAAATGTGGGATATGCTTAAGAAGTCCTATGGTGGGACTACTGCTACTAGGTTGCGCAAGGCTAATTATAAGCTGGGCTGTTACAAGAAGGAGCCCAAACACATTATGGTGGAACACTTTTGAGTAATGTCGGCTATGATTCGCGAGTTTAATGCAGTTGGCACAACCCTTACTGAAGAGAAACAAATGATCAAGTTATGCTTATATCTTTACCTGAGGCTTGGGAGCCTTTCACGATGACTATGATACATAATGATAGTATCAAAACTCTTGTTGATCTCAAAAGACATCTTGAGCTTGAATATGAGCGTCGTCATACTAAAGATGACAGATTTGTCTTCATGGCTCAAGCTGGTCCGCGCAATGCAAAAGGCAAGCAAAAGAGACAAGCTAAAAGCAACTGATCAGGTTAAGGCTGATGCATCAAAACATAAGGGTAATGCTAAAAGCTATAACGAAAAAGAGGAGGCAAAAAGAAGTTGACTTGCTATAACTGTCAAAAGGTTAGACATTTTGCTCGTGCATGCACTGAGCAGAAAAAGGTACAATCTAAATTTCTTCATTGCGATGAATACTTTGTATGTTCACATATTTTTCTTGCTCAATCTTATCCTTTGTGGATTATTGACACAGGAGCAACTAAACATGTAACTCGTGATAGGGAGGGATTCACTAAGTACCAACGAGTTTCCAAATGGAGTCAAGTTTGTTCACGGGGAACAATTTAGAGGACTAAGTGCTTAATTTTGGCACTTATCAACTGACCTTGTGAAATGGCCTCACACTGATCCTTGAGGACACACTTTATGTACCAAGAATTCTACAAAACTTAATATTAGTTGTAGCTTTAGTTAGAATAGGATATTCTTTTTCCTTCGATAGTAGTAGTGTATCTATTTACTTTTATAATAATTTTGTAGGACATGGTACTTTATCAGATAATTTTTATGTTTTGAATAAAGGTGAATCCCATTTTTCTTATATAACTTCTCATGATGACACCGTTAATGAATCATTGAAATGACATGCTAGATTAGGTCTTATTGGCCAAGATAGGATGACTAGGATAGCACAAGAAGGACTTTTAGGCTCACTCACTAAAGTTAACCTACTAGTACATGAACCTTATTTAAAATGGAAGGCAAAAAGAAAACCATTTGGGAAGGAAATGAGGACCACTAATCCTTTAGAGCTAGTTCATTCAGACATTTGTGGTCCAATAAATGTTAGAGTACGATAAGGTGGTAACTATTTCATCACTTTTATAGATGATTATTCGCGATATGGATATATCTTTTTGATTTCGCATAAGTCGGAAGCATTAGACTGCTTTAAACGCTTCATTGCTGAAGTTGAGAATCAAAGGAATAGATCCATAAAGGTTCTTAGGACTGATCGTGGACCGCGAATATTTATCTGAGAAATTTAAAGGACTCAGTGAGGAAAAAGGTATTATCAAATAGCTAACAATTCCTGGTACTCCACAACAAAATGGTGTTGTAGAAAGAATGAAATTTGCACTATTAGAGATGGTTAGGTCGATGATGGCACAAGCTGATCTTCCAATTAATTTTTGGGGAGATGCATTTATGACTGCTAGCCTACATCCTTAATCGCGTGCCTAGTAAGTTAGTTACTTATACACTATATGAGTCTTGGGATGGCAGAAAACCGGCCCTAGATCATTTAAGACCTAGGGGGTTGGCAGGGTATGTGTGCATTCCTTCCTAACAACTTAGGAAGTTTGACTCTAAAGGAAAAATGGTATCTTTATAAGGTATCCTGAACACTCAAAAGTTTATGTGATGATATGCAAACAACCTGATAGATTAATGACAAAGATTAAATCTCGAGATGTGGAATTCATAGATAATGAGTTTCAAATAAGGGTGACACGAGAAAAGATTTTGAGCTATATGAGATGGCCAACTCAGTGGGAGAAATTTCACCATCCCTTAGCAGAGTAAAGGAATTTGATTCTCATAGTTTTGTCGCTAAGGATGGTGGTAGTAATCTACCGCCTAACGGGGCACCTGATTCACAAAATCTTGAGCCACGCCGAAGTAAACATGTTAGGAATCTGCATGTAGATTGAAAGGTTGATTTATTGGGGGGGGGGGAGATTTTTTAGAATCTACATGAGATTACAAATGTAAAGATTTGATGATGAATAGATGATTTAAAGTATATTTGTGAAAGTAAGTATTGTGAAGTCCTTAATAAAATGATAAATGTACAAGGACATAGAATAAAGAAAGATCAAGCATGTTAGGTTGATCTCACTGAGTTGATCCAAATGATTGTAACATATATGAACTGATCGACTAAAGGATACATGTGAAGGAAAAGCTTTTTAAAGTCCTTAAGAAACAAATGTACAATGACTTAGAACTGAAAAGGTCAAAACTGTTAGGTTGATCTTAATTGAATTATCATTATCTGATGAACAAATGATTAAAGTATATTTGTAATGATAAATTTTGTAAAGTCCTTAAGAAGCACATGTACAAGGACTTAGAATAGAAAGATCAAATTTGTTATGTTGATCTTATCAAAGATCTCAATGTATAGTCGATAGGACCAACCGATCGTAGAATCAATCTACTAAATCGTAGTGTGATCAAAAGTACCAAAATCAGCTCATCCACTGATGTACACAAGACAAAGATCGTAGAGCTTAACTAATTAAGAGTCACAAAGATGAGTTGAAGGCCTAACAAGAAGAAGTTGATCATAGAAGGATATACTCTAGGAATGTTTGAATATAGTCCTATGTATAAGGAATCTCTGGAATATCTACACAAAGATGAAATTACAAAAGTACTATGCCTGGTCATAAAGCACAAGTCAATTCGCAGATTAATCAAGACTTCGTAGAGCAGCAATTGGTATGGTAAAACATCGAGAGAAAACAGACCGAAGAGTTATCTTTAACACCATAGAGCTGCTAATGCATTCAGAGAATAAAGAGAAGTCTGCAAGTCTACACAAGCATCATGAAGTACTCTACTTGATCATAAAGAATAAGTCAATTCGCAGAGTAAACCAAGAGTTCGTAAAGCAACAACCAATGTGAAGTTAAGGTTCAAAGAGACAATCAGATCGTAGAGATGTCTTCGACATTATAGAGCTGCTAAAGTGTTCGGAGAATAATCAGAAGTTTGCTAAAGTATAATGGATAAATCGTTCATAGAGCCGAAATAAGAAGTAGATAGCAGAGCAGAAGTAAAGTCGTAATCGTAGAGCAAATGTAAAGCTCAACTCTAAGATTCTCCATCAGTCTTCTATCATCAAAGAGCAAACATAAGAGCAGATAGTAGAGCAAAAGTAAAGTCAAAAATCGTAGAGAAAATGCAAAGCTTAACTTTATGATTCTTATCACTCTACTATCATCAAAGTTTGTAGCACAATCACGTCTGACAGAGAAGACTAACAAATGGAACGTTGCAATATTGAAGGTCCCGAGGCATCCAACAGCGTATCCTTGAAGAAAGATCAAAGATCAGATCAATGTGTCTAAAAACTATTTTGAAAAGATGATATATATCCTTTGAGAGATAAAGTTATAGTCTAATGTGACCAACCAAAAAGCAACTTGACACAAGCCAAGAAAGTCAACATCAAGGACACTGTGATATCTATACCATAAATGCTCCAACGAACACTTTGTAACGGGAAGTCTTTTAAAAGACTATAAATAGCTTTGAGATTTCAAATTCAAAGTTGATCATCCCAACCATATCAACAATAGAATCAAGGGAGTTGTCACACCAAATTAAGGAGCTATAACACAAAATGAAAAGATCTGAAGCGCTGGCCTGAGTGAAAAAACAAGTGTGACAAAATGCACAAGAACTAGAGATGCAATGCCATGAAGAGTGCATAGATGTGCCAAAGTGAAAAAGAGTTAAGAGTACATAGCCGAATAGCTAAAGTGCCAAAGAGACGAAGAACAAAGAGCCAAGAGCCAAAGAGAAAACAAGCACAGAGCAAATAGCTAAGAGCTGAAGTGCCAAGATGATAAGAACTTGGCTGATCTAAGAGCAGACATGCCGAGAAGCCAAGAAGTTGATGTATGTGAAGTAATAGTGGCAGATCAAAAGGCTAAACTCAAGTACCACTCTACGATTCACAAAGGACACTTAGAGCTGAACAGATGAAGACGTAAAACAGTTAAAGTCTACAACCCAACAAGTGTTCAAAGTTGCTAGGTACAAGAAGACGACGAGCTAAATTTTAAAGCTTAGCAGCACATCAACGATGATCATGAGTAGTTTCTGAGTACCAGAAGAAGTCAAACATTAACGTCAAAGCTCAGCAGCACTAAGGAGATGATCATAACCAAGCTGCTAAGTATCAGAAGATGAAGAACTTAAATTTTATCATAGCAGCACATCCAACAAACATCAATAAATAAGAATTAGGGTCAGAGGATCCTGGTCTTATTAACCGAATTAGGGTTAGAATATCCTGGTATTAGTGGTCGAATTGAGGTTGGAGGATCCTGGTCTTAGTGACCAAGTTGGGGTCGGAGGATCCTAGTCTTAGTGACTGAATTACCGAGACTTAGTGACTCGATGCTGAGACTTAGTGACTCGATGTCGAGACTTATTGATGATAAGTAGGTTTCATACCTACTTATCCAGTATCAACTAACTACAATTGTTGCTTAATCTTATATTTTATAGTAGCTTTTCATGCATCTTATTCCTATTTTGTAGGATTCAAGCTCAGGAACTCTTTTGGTGGCATTGAGCGACAAATGGCAGAAATGGGAAGCTAAAGTGATCAATGCATGCAAGATGATGATGCAGCAGCAGCAGGATTCCATGTCTGGTGTGATGCGCAGCTGCGCCCCGAATGGTTTTTTGCACTGCGTGTAGCTGCGTTAGAGTCTTGCCAGATTGCTCTGTAGCGCAGATTGCACTGCTCTCGCCACTACATCCATTCGGAAACATTCCTCTCCATCTGTAGGGAATTTCAAGGCCTTGAACACATTGAATGTCATTTCTTGGTCCTGAACCCTCATAGTCAATTCTCCTTTCTGCACATCTATGAGTGTTTTACCAGTTGCTAAAAATGGCCTCCCAAGGATAATAGGGTTAGAATATCCTGGTATTAGTGGTCGAATTGAGGTTGGAGGATCCTGGTCTTAGTGACCAAGTTGGGGTCGGAGGATCCTAGTCTTAGTGACTGAATTACCGAGACTTAGTGACTCGATGCTGAGACTTAGTGACTCGATGTCGAGACTTATTGATGATAAGTAGGTTTTATACCTACTTATCCAGTATCAACTAACTACAATTGTTGCTTAATCTTATATTTTATAGTAGCTTTTCATGCATCTTATTCCTATTTTGTAGGATTCAAGCTCAGGAACTCTTTTGGTGGCATTGAGCGACAAATGGCAGAAATGGGAAGCTAAAGTGATCAATGCATGCAAGATGATGATGCAGCAGCAGCAGGATTCCATGTCTGGTGTGATGCGCAGCTGCGCCCCGAATGGTTTTTTGCACTGCGTGTAGCTGCGTTAGAGTCTTGCCAGATTGCTCTGTAGCGCAGATTGCACTGCTCTCGCCACTACATCCATTCGGAAACATTCCTCTCCATCTGTAGGGAATTTCAAGGCCTTGAACACATTGAATGTCATTTCTTGGTCCTGAACCCTCATAGTCAATTCTCCTTTCTGCACATCTATGAGTGTTTTACCAGTTGCTAAAAATGGCCTCCCAAGGATAATAGGAATGTCCTTGTTCTCTTCATAGTCTAAAATGATGAAGTCAGCTGGGAAGATGAATTTGTCCACTTTCACAAGAATGTCTTCCATAATTCCCCTTGGATATGTAACTGATCGATCTGTAAGCTGTAGAGAAATGTTTGTTGGTTTTGGTGTAGGTAGTCCCAACTAAGTGTACACCGATAAAGGCATGATATTGATGCTTGCACCCAAATCACACAAACATTTGTTGAATGACAAGCTACCAATAGTGCAAGGAATGGTAAAGCTGCCAAGATCCTTCAATTTTGGAGGAACCTTTCTTTGCAATACAGCACTACACTCTTCAGCCAAAGTTACTGTCTCATAATCTTCTAGCTTTTTTTCTTGATAAAATACCCTTCATGAACTTGGCATAGCTCGGCATCTGTTCTAAAGCTTCTGCAAATGGTATGTTGATATGCAACTTCTTAAATACTTCAAGGAATTTGGAGAACTGTTTATCCAATTTCTATTTTGAACTCGATGTGGTATGAAACAGGTGGATATACTACAGGTTGTTTCTCTTTTTCCTTCTCTACTGGTTCAGCCCTGCCTTTTCTTTTATTCCCTCAAAATTTTCTGCAGATTCTGTGACTGGTGCAGGGCGCAGTTGCGCTGTATCCTCTTGCAAAACAGGCGTAACTGCGCTGGTTTCCAGAGTTTGTTTTCCACTTCTAAGCGTAACAGCTTGGCACTGGTCCTTCCAATCTCTATTTGGATTAACTTCTGTGTTACTTGGCAGAGATCCTTGAGGTCTGTTAGTCAACATATTAGCCATTTGGCTCATTTGATTCTCAATATTTTGAATGGTAGTTTCTTGACTCTTCATCATCACTTCATTGTTAGCTATGTACTTCATCAACATCTCCTCCAATTCTGACTTCTTTTCTGGTTGAGGAAGTGGAGCTACCTGCTGTTGTTGATGTTGATACCCAGGGGATATGATGGTCTTGGAGCTTGCTTGATTTTTATTATTGCTCCATGAGAAATTAGGATGGTTCCTTGCCCCTGGATTATAGCTATTTTGATAAGGATTCGGAGGTCAGTTATAGCTACCCACAAACTGAATTGAAGCAAGATTGATGGCACATTGTTCAGTCGGATGTGATCCCGCACTATAGCTTACAAACATAGGCTACTTGCTGAATATTTTCCTTTGCAATGGCATTAATCTTC
Source organism: Panax stipuleanatus (assembly GCA_020205555.1). NCBI lineage: Eukaryota > Viridiplantae > Streptophyta > Magnoliopsida > Apiales > Araliaceae > Panax > Panax stipuleanatus. The sequence continues at coordinate 29,052,933 of CM035124.1, forward strand.
TTTGGCATTGCTGACAACTGAGCTGCTAATGCCGTGATTTGCGTTCACCTCTAATGTGACAACCTGAATTTTTGATAATTATTAAAATAAGAATTTAATAAATAAAATTCTTATTACGAGATGTTTTGAGTTTGGATATGTGTATATATGTGTTATATATTGTGAAATATATGATTTGGTGGGAATATAGAAGATATATATATATATATATATATGTTTGAAGAATGAGATTTAGTAGTTAATTTAATTTAACTATTGAAGAAGGTAAATGGAATTGTTTGAAAAGGGAATTAAGTTAATTTAATTAAGTGTATGTTAAATAATTCTTCAATTGATGTGTATTTTATTACTTTAATGTTATGGAAATATTCTAATTTAATTAAATAATTAAATTAGAAGGTTTGTAATTGGTTAAATAAAATTGCAATTATTTTGGTTAAATAGGAATGATAATTAGTAAGGTTTAATTGAGTTTATTACTAAAATAAGTAATTATTTAAGTGTGACATTAGAAATATGTTATATGTTATAGTAAAGTAGTAATAGTATATAATGAATAGCCTAACCATTGGGTTGCTTAACTAATGATGGAAAAGTGACATTATGCTACTAAGATGGCTTAATGTGATATTGGTCATGCATATAGGAGTTTTGTAACATAAGCCTTATGCTATTAGTGGGGGTTACTATTATATTAATTAATTATATAACTATTACCCAAATGAGGAGTTACACAAGAAGAAATCCTAGAGTTTTTCTTTTAGAGCAAGAGTCTTTGTGGAAGAGAGAAATATAGAGATAGAGAAATTGAGAGAGATAGAGAGAAATAGAGGAATTGAGAGAAGCTAGAAGAAGAAGAAGAAGCCATGGAAGAAGAAGAAGAAGAAGTTAGAAGAAGGTAACTTCTAAACCCTTGTTTAATCTTTGATTTTTTGTGGGTAGATTTATGTTTTTATAAGATCTAGGATAGTAGATCATGCTTAATCTTGTTTGTATTGGTTTAATCTTGGATTATCAAGAATCAAACAAGAGGATTCAAGAAAGAAAATGAGATGGAAAGAAAATTTGAAGAACAAAATTCATAGGTTTTGAGTAATTGTGGACAGATCTTGTGAAATTCATACGTCTTTCGGTATAATGAGTTAGAAAGTGAGCCTTATATCAAATCAAAGCTATGGAAGTAAGCTATATTCTGAAAGTAGAATCACATGAAAACTCCTTGTAGATTTCTTGCAGTGTCTGTTTTAGTAAGGCTGGTCCGAAGGGAAAACAATCTGCCCAGAAAATCAAAACTGTTACGGTTTCTGACTTTGAAAAATTCATATAAATTCGTGTGTTTTGAATCTGAAGAAACTTTAAACTGAAAAGTTGTAGATATGGAAGTTTACTAGCCAGACTTGCGAGATTGAGACATTTTATGGACCTGATCATGTCCGAAATAAATTGTTTAGTAAGGCTGTCCAGAAAATGAAATTTTCTGAACTAGTTAATGAAATTGCAAAATCTGTTTCAGATGGATAAGGGTCTGACTGTAAGGCCTAGATGAGGTTGTAGTACACTGAGTAAGAGTTAATTCTATATAAGAAAGAACAAAAACGGACATGTAACGAAGGAGTTACAGTTAAAAACGAGAACAACGTTTTGTTAAAGAAATTATGAAGATGAGTTTTATAATTCTGTTTGAATTAAGATTTTGGGTGATGGTATATTTTGATGATTAACAATATGTTTTGACATATGTAATGAGTATAGATATGTGTTATCACATTCTATGCATAATTAACCATTTAAAATCAATAGTTGAGATAAGTTAATGTGTGCACATAACGTGCTCGATAAAATGCCTAAGAGTAATAGTGTTTCTAAACTTTGGTATACAATTGTCTAACTAATGGCTAATATTGGGTGTTATGTGCATCTAAGTATGAAAAGATGATAATACAAGAATAATAATAGAAAGAAATCGAAAAGGGCGATTTTTGATTTTTGAAGGAAAATTAAACATGTAAACAATGTGTTGAATATGCATTTTTGAAACCAAAGTGGTATAATAAAATAGTGTGTTATACGCACATTAAACTACAAGTGCGATAGTCTAGCATGTGTGGTGATGAAAATGAAAATAAAATCGAGTTGCATATAAAACACAGTTAGATGTCTATAAAAACATTATAAAGGATAATAAGATAAAGTAAGGTTTTAGAATAAATTTGACTATGAGATCGAGTATTGATTTTGTTTATTATCAATCTCACATACAGTGTAGGTTATGCAAGGACGCGAAGTATTAGCGTGTTGGTAAAACGTCGGTAAAGGCAAGTCTTTCAGTTCCTATTTGCTATGTGAACTTGATGATGAAATGTTTTTAATCTTTATTTCAAATAGCATGATGTGTTATATATATGTTGAAAGCATGAAACTTTAAAGTCAATTTATGACTATGTTGATTGAGTAATGAATGCTGATTGAGTAAGAAACTCAATCTTTACACTTGTTATATGAACTGCAGCATGTATGTTATGTTAGTCCAATGTTTATGAGATGTATGTTGAGCATGTTGTTATGTGCTATGTGATGCATAAAAACTGTTAGATCTTGCTGAGCTGTCGAGCTCAATCGTGCAAATAATCACTTTTGCAGGTTAAGGATTTAAGGTAACGCTATGTGCTACTTGCAAGCAATGAATCAGATGTAATGCATGAAGATTTATATACTTTAGCTGAATTGTTATTATTTTAGACCATGTTTAAGGTTGCAGATAATGTATTTGATAATGTATGATGGTTAACCAATGTTGAGTTGTAAAGTTTAAATTTTATCTGATGTACAAAGGATATTGAACCTGGTTGTAAGTTTTAGTTTATAATAACTCTGACGAAGTGATTCATAAAATAAATTTGAATCAAAGTTATGTAATGATAAAGGTTGAGATTCAGGGCAATAAAAAAAGAATTATATAAAAGTTTTAAATATTTTGCATTTTATTAAGTTTAACATCGATTAATGATGTAAAGTCTGAATAAGAATGTATTGTTAACGACTGATGTCCAGGGTTGTATTGTATGAATTTTGGGGTCGTTACATCTAATACCCCAGCTACCTTTTGTTGATTCATCCTGGCAGTCAGGCCATTGGTAGTTATTAGCGGCCATGGTCTCTAGCAATTCATATGCATCCTCAAAATTCTTAGCCATAAAAGCTCCCCCAGAAGCTGCATCAATACTTTTTCGAGTATGACTACCTAACCCATTGTAGAATGTATTCAACTGCATCCACTGTGGTAGTCCATGATGCGGACATCTCCTTAGCAAATCTTTATACCTTTACCATGCTTCATACAGTGATTCCCCATGTTGCTGTTCAAAGGTAGAAATGTCATTTCTCATCTTAACAATCTTAGCTGGTGGAAAGATTTTTGCTAGGAATTTCTGTGCTAATTCATTCCAAGTAGTAATGGAACCCGGTGGTAATGAGTGAAGCAAACTTTTTGCCTTGTCTTTTAATGTGAATGGAAAGAGTCAAAGTCTTACTGCATCTTCCGATACCCCACTAAACTTGAATGTATCACAAATATCTAGAAAGTTCATCAAGTGCTCATTCGGGTGATCATTAACCATTCCCTCAAACTGTACCGAGTTCTGAATCATTTAAATTGTTCCCGGTTTGATTTCAAAGGAATTAGCTGCTATGGGTGGCCTCATAATACTTGATTGCAATTCATTGATCCATGGCGTAACATAGTCTCGCAATGCTTTTTGTTCTTCTCCAACCATGTTTACCGGTGTTTCAATTGTATCTCGAGTTTCGTTAATCCACTTACTCAATCACTGAAACCTCTTTTCGATGTCGTCCTCGTAAGGCAACAACTCAGGCTTCTTAGATCGAGTTTGCATACACTATTCAAGAGTACTTGAAGTAAGAAAGTAACAAAAATAAGAAAAGTTGTTTAACTAAAATCGATCTAATTTAAACTGATGATGAAAGTAATAAAAACAGTTCAATTATTCCTCGGCAACGACTGCCAAAAAACTTGTTGGATGATTTGTATATATGGCAAATCAATGTATAACACACAAGTGCATATAGTCAACAAGTAATATAATGTAAGTGAAGTATCGATCCCACAGGGAATAATAAACTAAATTTAAATCTAATAAGCACCAATTTTGTAATTATCTCAGTCTCTTTAAATAGATGAACAAGTTGTGAATTATCAAATATCACAAAGTAATAATTTAAACTGATTAAAACACGAATAAATCAGATTGAGGATATATGGGATTATAATTTCACTTATTGCTGCACTTAGGTTGATATACTTTTTGTTAAGCCTAATTAATTACTTCGAACTGTTAGTCGATAACACAAAAGTAAAATATGGCCATCTCTCGATGTACCATATTCATATCACACTAAATCCACAGATGATAGAATGAATGTGAACACACTAATTAACTAACCTGCTATATCTCTATGTGAATTATAATTAAAGAGGGTTTAAGCACTAGTTCTCAATAGACTATATGTGATGCTTCGGTATATCTCTATCCTAGGCACGAATCATGAATTCCATCGCCATGTAGAAGTCGTAAACACATTCTAATATGATCAGATCTGAACCTATAATTCGTTTCTTAATTTTATATATGGTATCACAGTAATTGGTGATCGAGCAACTAAGCCATTAATATAAATCATATTAGAAAATCTATTCATAATTAATTAGAACCTAACAAAGAAACAAATCAATTTCAGTTATGCAATAAGATCCATCATAATCCCAAAATAGAGTTTAGCTCATGATTAAGTCAAAATCCATAATCCACAATTGCTTATACATTGAAAGATAAAGATGGGAGTAAAGAGAATTTAGGAATTGAGGAATACAAATATGAGTTTCTCTTGCTTCAGTTCTGAATCTCCAATGATCTTCAATTGCTTTAACCTCCAAATCTAATCTAGCTAATCTAGAAATTAATATCGCAATCTAAGATGGATCCCCAAAATGGAATATATAATATGAATAAGTTCGATGGCCTCAAAAGACAATATCTCGTTCTGATATATCCATCTCAACCTCCAATGACCCCTCCTTCAAGTTACAATCCAATTGGCCACTTAATTGAAAAGTCAAACTTTGGTCATACAGGGATCGGCGCAGCTGCGCTGCCCACTAGCTTGGATTGGGCGCATCTACGCTACAGGGCAATCTGGCATGACTCTGGAGCAGCTGCGCAGTGCAAAAAGCCATATGGGGAGCAGCTGCGCAGCACACCAGACATGGAATCCTGCTGCTGCATCATCATCTAGCATGCATTGATCATTTTAGCTTCTCATTTCCACCATTTGCTACTCAACTCGAATCCTATAAAATGGGAATAAGATGCATGAAAAGATACTATAAAATACAGGATTAAGCAACAATTGTAGTTAGTTAATACCGAATAAGTAGGTATAAAACCTACTTATCAAATACCCCTAAACTTGAATCGTTGCTTGCCCTCAAGCAACAAAACAAAAACAAATGCAACAACTAAGCAATATGCAATCTATTCCTAAATGCATACGAATCCAAACACCAGTAAGTATGACATTCAAATGAGTTGCCTCAGAGAAACCACAATGACCATTAAACAAAGTTTCTAACCAAGAATAGGCCAATAAGTCATATCACCTTGCGAATCAAAACTTGCCCAAAATGATGTAGTGTGTTATGTGCATAGCAACCATTAAACTACTATAGAACAAATACTTCACATAATATGTTTCTTACGGGAAATTTACAGTTCTAAGTTAAGAATTTCAACAAATAGGATAAGTTCCAACTATGACATCACATTAACTAAACTAGGGGGTCACAAAGGGATATTTTTCTTTTATTTCATCACTATTTTGCTCATTCCCATGTTACCACCTGACTGTGCAATGTCTAGTTCTCTTAGGCTTTTTAGTGATACCCATTTAACGAGATTTCGACCAACGACTCTCAAATCGGACGGCTTTAGGGCGTTGGGTGTAGAGACATCCTCTAGGGCGTACTTACTCGAGTATCAAAGGCCATAGAACTAAATTAGCCAAGCTTTTATTCAAATATTTTTTTAAAAATTAAGCTTCCCATTATTCTTCACCCAAACTTAAGTCTCTATGATATCTAAGTCTTTATTACCCAACTACTGAATTTCTATCATTTAAACTATAGTTTCCCACCAGAAGGCAATTATTTGAAAATTTATACCAAGCAAGACATATGGTCACTTAAGAGTGCTATCCGGTTACATCAATTTCAAACAGATTAGATTTCGCATCATGATATAACATTATAACCATGCCTAAGTTATCAATAATGTTTAACAAGCAAGCAGTTCCACTCTCATCATAGGCCACATGACTCTCAAATAAACTAAGATTCTAGGATTCATGCAAAATGATCTAATTAAACGAAATGCAACTAAATAAACAAATATTTTTGTTATTTTAATATATATATATATATATATGAAGCAAGTGAAATTACATGAAACTATATGCAAACAATTTAAACTAAATGAAACATAAAACTAAACTAGAATGCAATTAAACTAAGATGCAACAAATGAACTAAACTATATGCAAGCAATTTTAAAAATGCAATGAAACCAATACCCCCAAACTAAAAATTTACAATGTCCTCATTGGAGATAAAGGTAAAAGGTAACTCCCCAAGGTGGCATCGTCGTCACCTCCCGCCTCCTCGTGATCTGATGGTGTGTTAGGAGGGGGATATATGTTGCCTATGCCGAAGACTGGGAATTGTGCGTGAGTGCCAAGCTGCTCAAATGCACGAGATAGTGCCCCAGAAAATTCTGTTATGTAAGTACTAAAATCAGAGTGAAGAGCTTCCATTCGTCGCTGTAAGCGTCGGATATCACGATCTTGCCTGGCATGATCAGCTGGAGGAATCTACACTAGAACTGCTTCCTCTTCTTCTTCATCATCACTCTCCTCTTTGTCTTCTAAGATGAAACCAAGACCCCGAGGATGTGATTCACCACCATATATAATACTGTATTTTCTAATCGCCGCATGGTCAATGTCGCTTATAGGAGGTTGCAAAGCTTCATTGTCCCAATCTACATCCGCAACTGCACATAGACGAGTGATGATCGATGCATGCGGGATTCCACCCGATGTACTACCTCTCATGTATTTCAGCAGGGATTTATTGATAAGATATCCCACATCAATTGACTTCCCCTTGATGATGCCATATATAATCACAGCTCTTTCTATAGTGACGTCATGATGATGGTTGGTGGGAAGCAAACTAGCGTAGATAAAACTGTACCAAGCTTTTGCATACTTACTCAGATTAGTTTGCGGGAAGTGGATTTTTCTGTCAGTCTCTTCTCTTGTAGTCCAGGTTGTTCTCGGTTTGCTCATATCTTTCACTAGTCTATCTAAGCCAGTTTCGAGACGCTGTGACTCCACCTAATTTGTGTCACCAGATGGGAGAGTCTTCATGCGAAAAAGGTTATTAATATCTTGGTGTAGGAGACTTTCTTTCCCCTGACATACAAAATTCCATTATGTGTTTCCCGAGCATTGGCATAGAATTCTCTCACCAATGCCATAGGGGCTGCTAATGGTGTCCCAATAAACAACGCCCATCCTTGAGCAATAATCATCTCACTCATCTTCCCATCTTCATTGCTAGGCTTCAATCCTCTTTTCTTGCAAAAATGTCTTTCCTAGTAGCACATCCAAATAGTAGTGTTGAGCTAACAAATTCACGAATCTTGTGGCATCCAACACATCACGACTACTTCCCTCAACATCATCGCTGCTGCTAGATGAAGAAGAAGATGGGAGGCGAACTCTCTTTGGCATAATGACATAATTAGGGCTTTAAAATGATATTTTCTGAATCTGGTATGATTGCTACCCCCAAACTGAATAATTGTACTCTCAAACTTTTCTCAATATTTTGTCAAACAGTTGATGTGCAATCTCGAATCGTTCTTTGATGAGTAGGATGTTATACCTACGAATCGATATTCATTTTAGCCCGAGTTTTGGTGTTTTTAAGTATTTTGATCATCATTTCACTCGAATTTATGTTATTGTGTGCAAGAAGCGAAAGATTTAAAAAGGAGCACGAACAGGTCATTTTTAGTTTATAAGGACCCGGGATTGTAGTCGCTTGCGAATGTGGAGAAAAAAGTAAAGGAATTTGGAGCTTTAGTCGAGTAGGCAATCGACATATATGCTAAGTGGGAGCATGCATAGTAATATGATGGGCACGAGCAGCTCATTTAATAGTTGAGGAGGTTTTATTGAATTAGCAGCCACTTCATGTTTTAGCAACATATATATATATATATATATATATATATATATATATATATATATATATATATATATATATATATATATGGTGAAGGCCAAGTAGCTCAAGGATTAAAAGCAATACTATGGCAATGTGGTAGCCACAAAATTATCTTGCAAGATGAGTGTTATGGGCCATACATGTGTAAGGATTAGTAGCTCACTTAAATCTCCTAGTACTTCATATACATGTGGGCCACGAATGAATTGGCCACTCACGGAATCAACAAGTGCAAGAAGGAAGCAGCTGATCCGGTCCTTGCAAGTTTTCAAGCAGCTAGGCAGTAAAGAATTTCGCCGGGGCAGGTGATTGTCCAAGGAGCCTCCCGCTGGGGCGGGGAGGCGCGAGGGCTGAACCGGATTTTCGTTCCCAAGACGGATTTGGGCTGCAAAAGAAGGGGACTAAGGACACGACGCATGGAGGGGCTGAGTATAAGGAGTATATATATAGATAATATAATACATAATACCTAGCCACTGCGAGAGGCACTAATTCTTGGATCTTAACTTAGAGCGGAGATTTGCATCATCAAGGGAACGTGACGAACGCAGGGTTGGAGCAGAGATTAGTGACATGATTCTGAATTTTATTATTTCTTTCTCTTTATATCTTGTAATCATTATGTTTCTTATGATGAGAATTATGGGTTTTAATTCATTAATATGAACTAATTCCTTTTTAAGCCTACAACGGATCTTTGATTGTAATGGATGACTAAGTATTTTTAAACTCAGTTTATGGATGTTATTCCTAGGTTATTCGCTATGTGTGTGATTTATTTATATAATTGCCTGATCAACGATTATTCTGTTATTTCTTATGAACTTGTGAAGGAACATAGGAGATTAGAACTGGCCATAGTGACATATGTTCGTGATTTCTGCGTAGATAGAAATTGTGATTCATATTTAGGATAAATGTATTCCTTTACGCCATATGTTATCTGAAAGAAAACTTGATAATAAATTCTTGTTAACTGTAATTCACATAGAAATATAGTGAAGTGGTTAAGTAGGATGTCTTGCTTGAATCTATCATATGTGGATACAAATGAGTATGGATATTATGTATCGTGAGGTGGTTTTATCTACGTTAGTGTTTTCGATTAATAATCTGGGGGTAACTGAAATAAACTGGAGAAAAGGATAATTATCAGCAATGCAATCATAAGTGAAGTTGTGGGCTTAACTCTCTCAAATCTGTTAAATTCCTGATTTAGTGTACGATTGTTCTAAGTAATAATTTAGTTATAAAAACGTCACATGACCGTTAGTTTGATAAAGTTGAAATACTATAAAATTGGTAATTGTTTGATTAAGCAGTAATTATTGTCTCTGTGGGTACGGTCTTTGATTTATCACTGTATTATTTGTTGACCACGTACACTTGTGTGTTGCGCGTAGAAAATACACAACAAGTTTTTAGCGCCTCGTTCTTGCCTCTGAGTGTCTGATTCAAGATCATGGATGGAAGGTGGGTAGATTAGGGTTTATATAGAGGATAAGAGAGAATGTAAGTAGGTGACATTTGATTGGGTTAAGGATTAAGGTGAATGGATTAAATGTTGACGAGGAATGGGGGAGTCGGTTGGAAGCAGAGATTAAGGGTTCTGTTCTTTTTCTGAGTTTAGGTAGGAATGAAATATTAGAAGCCACGTACTTGGTATTTTTTTTTTAAAAAACTAGTGCCAGGTTTCAGCGCAGCTGAGCTATTGTTAGCTTGGAGTTGGGCACAGCTGCACAGTTACCTGATCTTATTTTTTGATTTTTGTAATACCCACCGGGGCGGACAAATTTCTCACTAGATAATCCGCTGGGGCGGGCTTTGACAGAGAGGTCTCCGTCGGGGCGGGTTTTGAGTTTTTCTGGCACTGCTAAAGGGCGCAGCTGCGCGGTCTCGCAACCTAATTAGAGAGCATCTGCGCCAGTCCCTGTATGACCAAAGTTTGACTTTTCATTTAAGGGCCAATTGGATTGTAACTTGAAAGAGGGGTCATTGGAGGTTGAGACGGATATATCAGAATGAGATATTGCCTTCTGAGGCCATCGAACTTGTTTGTATTATATATTCCATTTTGGGGATCCATCTTAGATTGCGATTTAATTTCTAGATTAGCTTAGATTAGATTTTGGAGATTGAAGCAATTGAAGATCATTGGAGATTCAGAACTGAAGCAAGAGAAACTCATATTTGCATTCCTCAATATTTCCTAATTTTTCTTTACTTCCATCTTTATCTTTCAATGTATAAGCAATTGTGGATTATGGATTTTGACTTAATCATGAGCTAGACTCCATTTTGGGATTATGATGGATCTTATTGCATAACTGAAATTGATTTTATTCTTTGTTAGGTTCTAATTAATTATGAATGGATTGTCTAATATGATTTGTATTAATGGCTTAATTGCTTGATCACCAATTACTGTGATAACCTATATGAAATTGAGAAACGAATTATAGGTTCAGATATGATCATATTAATATGTGTTTATGACTTCTACATAGGCGATGGAATTCATGATTCGTGCCTAGGATAGAGATATACCGAAGCACCACATGTAGTCTATTGAGAACTAGTGCTTAAACCCTCTTTAATTATAATTCACATAGAGATATAGCAGGTTAGTTAATTAGGGTGTTCACATTCATTCTATCATCTGTGGATTTAGTGTGATATGGATATGGTACATCGAGAGATGGCCATATTTTATTTTCGTGTTCTCGACTAACAGTTCGAAGTAATTAATTAGGCTTAACAAGAAGTATATCAACCTAAGTGCAGCAATAAGTGAAATTATAATCACATATCTCCTCTATCTTATTTATTTGTGTGTTAATTAGTTTAAATTGTTACTTAGTGATATTTGATAATTCACAGCTTGTTCATCTATTTAAAGAGACTGAGATAATTACAAATTGGTGCTTGTTAGATTTAAATTCAGTTTATTATTCCCTGTGGGAGCGATACTTCACTTACATTATATTACTTGTTGACCACGTGCACTTGCGTGTTATACATTGATTTACTATATATACAAATCAACCAACAATTGACCCGAAGGAACCTTAATGGTTTAGTTGTAAAATGGTCTGAGGGACCTTATCCTTAGTGGATACCTGCTCGGTGGAGTAGAAGAGTGGATTAAGAGTTGTTCAGTCTGAGAACCACTTAAAACTTCCTGTGTCATTTACTCTACGTCATTTACATTCTGCATATTTTTACTGCTATAACTACTATGTGTTTATACATCCACAAGACTAAATCTCGATTTGAGATTTTCATAATCTTTAAGGGGGATTTTACAAAAGAATATTTTGTTGTGTTTAATTAATATGATTAAATGATTACTTGGTAATACATCTTTAATTAATCGAAAAGTTTTTAAAGATCTATCCAACCCCCTTTCTAGATCTCTAGTGTGTCTCTAGGAGACAACAAGTGGTATCAAAGCAGGTTCTCATGAATATCTAAAGCTTACACTTTGAGTTGATCCAAGGCACTAAACTAAAACCAAGTATAAACTTAGTAGTGGATGTAAGACACCTCTTCTAAATGAAGATGAGCTTACACGTTGAAAATTGTACGTGCAGGTATATTTATGAATATAAATGTTCTACTTGATGTTATCCAGATTGATCCATGTGCGAAAATGAAGTTATCGCTATTATCAGATGAATTTAGTAATGTTGAGATCAATCAGCGGATTAAGTAATCCAACCATAAGAAAGAGCAGGTACAACTAAAGTTGAGAACTCTCTGTTCACAACTTTTAAAGATTAATTGCCTGAATATGTTATGATATGCACCTCTGCCAAAGAAGTATGAGAAGTCTCGCTAACAGTGATCAAGGGCGTACCTGAATGCTAATTCTCTCAAGTACTTGAAGAAAGGATCACTTCGTCATATGAATATTATTCAATACGTTATTTAACTATCCCAGTGCAAATGGCAGGTTCTATCCCAATAAGAATCTGAACCTTGAGGTTCATTTGAGATTTTCAAGGAATATGGGATGCCAAGACTTTCCTCGATTTTTAAAGATAAGGTTCTGTTCGATATACTCTGTTCAGTAATTCTATCTGATGAAGAAAAAGATCATTTCTGGAGATGCTACAAGTGAAAATGTAGATGGTGAGTCTCAAGATTACAAATCTTTATTCAACAACATTATGCAACGACTCAAATAGAACCATTGATCGTCAAGAGATTGACATTAGTGAGGTATTTGACATTATCCTCTAATATTAATTATGATGATTGAATAATAGCATTGTGTAATATCATGTGTGTGTTGCATCATTATATAAATTGTCTTAGTGTTTTATCAAAGGGTAAATTTTTCTTTAAAAGAAGAAAGAGAGAGTGCAAGTAGAGCTAAGAATTACTCTGTGAAACTTTATCTCTTTATCCAAGTTTGAGGCTGAATATGAACATTTGAGAAAGATATCTGAAGTGTATGCACTGAGAGAGTCTAGTCTTACCTCTAAGATTATAGGAGTTAGAAATGGAAATCTCAATATGGAATTATTCTTTATTATATGTGAATTCACTGATCATTAGTCAGAGATTTGTTTCCGATATAATCAATTCTGAAGTTTGAAGATTTATCTTCTACTTTGGATGTAGAAAACTAGATGGAAGTTAAAAATAATAATTATCTCCCTTCTCATTAAAGGTGTTGTTATTGTGAAATCCAAAAAGATTTCTAAAGCTGAGTATTTAAGGTTGTTCAAGTTTTGATGACTAGTTCATTGTGTCAAAGAACTTTCAGTCACACAATGTTATGTGTTTTTGATAAAGTATATAATAAAATCAAAACTATAACTGTAGAGTCTGATCAACTCCACGAACCAACCAGGTGCAAATCGTAGTACTGGTCATTACTTTACGGAAGTTAAAAATGTTAAAACAAGGTAAAAGAAAATGAAGTTTCAACATAAAGAAAAGGCTATTCATCCACACAAGTTCTATATGGAAAGATGTCCATACACACACATTCATGCAGCATATTAACTGTTATTGTCATCATATAAATGGAAATATAAGCTTTACATTGTTATCATAATATCAATACATATTTTAGACCCAAAGTCTTAAAGATTTAGGTATCAAAGAAAACTAACAAACATGACCCAACCATAATGGGTACCAAGAAAGAAACCTATTGAACTTGCAGGTATCAAGAATGTCTAATCTCTATTGAATACTCTACAAATTGTCTTTGAAGATATTCTCTCTAGATCATCAGATGCTGGTCTTAAGTCAATAATTATGTATTTACTCTAGAGATGAAGAAATCTCATGAACATTCTATGGAACTCTAAAATCCATGAAATGTCTGTCAAAGGATCTTTGATCATAAAAGTCTCTATCTCATGTCAGCAGCTATAAGACTGATCAAGGAAACATGTAAAATGTTCAATAAGAAATTATCCATGAGCAAGATTTTTCGAATCATAGAACATACCAATACTACGATTGCAGAAGCTGAGGCGCAGAATCAGACTTGATGATTTCAGAACCAGTCAAGGAAGCAAAATAAGAAAGATCATTCTGCACTCTCTAATGATGAAATGGATGATAAGGATTAGTCTGCTACCTCCTTAAGGAAGATTGTAAGGACTAGAGCATCTTCTCCAGATGTTGCTGGTGAAGAAGAAAAAGAATTAATCATTCCAAGAAAATGGTTAGCAAAGCTCAGGATGTTTGTTCTCTATCAAGCAGCAAGTGAGCTAAAAGAATGATTATAGTTCTAGTCCTTGATGAGCTTAAGAAAAGTGGAGTAGAAATGGAAGATTCAAGCCAGAAGAAGATGGGGAAATCAAGAAGCAAGACATGAAAGAAGATCACGTCTATTAGTTAATTGCTAGAGCCTAAAGAACGAAGACTAAAGCTTGGTCTAAGGAGATGATAGTTGAGTTAATTAAAAAAAATTAGGATGAAAGTTATACTATCAAGCTGCCCTATGACAGAAGAAGTCTAAATGGTCAAGCTAAAGGCAAGTGATGTTCACTTTCTTGGAAGGAAAGTGAATCTTGGAAGCTAATATTTAACAGTGGTGGAGTTACAGGTTTTGAAATGACAGATGATTTCAATATAGTTCTGGCGCGTGTCCCACCATATAAAATTGGAAGGAATTGACCTAAAAGTCATTTCAAATTATGATTGTTGCTTTTCCCAATCAGCTATCTAAGTCTACTCCTCATCATATTCTATAAACCATTAGCTATCTAAGTTATCAATCTCTACAAGCCATCAAATCACTCTAAGCTCTCAATCCTTGAAAAATCTTCAGAAACCTCTAAACTCTCATCAACCCAAACACATTTCTTCTCTAATCAATATTTAAACTTTAAAAATGGGAAACTTTCAAACCAAAGGGAAGAGAAAAGTAAATGAAATGATAGAAAGAAAATCTAAAAAGTGTGACGATCATTTGGACAACCGAGATCTTGGTTTGTCTGATAACCAATCACCATGGAAGAGGAAGAAAGTAGAGGAAAAGGAGGATGAGAAGAATGAGAAGTTTGTTCTTAGAGGTTCCTACAAAAGCTTATTTGTTCCTGAAGAAAGAGAAGAAGAAGACATCAACAAAACCATTCTGAGGAAAATAAGAAGTATGAGGATACGACAATATTGTAAAGGTTCTGTTAACTATGGGTTTCCATAATTTGTCAACTTTGATGATAGAAATAAAAAACAAAGCATGTCTAAAGGAGGTAAAATTTCTGTGTCATAAGCTAGCAAAACAGGTGAAGAGCATGTGAAGGATTCCTCTTCTGAGTCTAATGATAAAGATGAGTCAAAGCAAGAGATAAGTGATTACATGGCTGAAAGATCTCTTACACGGGAAATACAGAGAATAAAAGTCGAAGAAGAAGAAAATGAAAATGAGATGGGGATGAGGGTTTTCAACCCCAAATCAAATGGAAAAGAAATTGATATGGAGGCTTAGATTTCTAAGCCTTAAGAAAGTGATAGTCAAGTCTTAATTCCACATTAATCAAGGAAAAGGAAAAGATCAAGCAGGGAAAAAGAGAGGAAGAAAAGAAAGTAAGGTAAACTGGAAAAGAAGGAGCTGAAGGCCAAGGAGAGATCTGTTATGGTCTTCATAAACTTCATGCCTATGTTACCTTTGTTGAAGGCCATGTCTCTTTATGATTAGAGTTACATCAGTTGGTGTTATTCAAGATTTCCAAATATTCTTCTAGTATCGTAAAACTTTCTAAAAGTTTCTACGTTTGCAACTTTGTTTATCAGTAATGTGCCCTTTTATCAAATCTACTGTAACCATCAGGTAGTCTCTGTCTCGCCTCTGTTTATGTTCCAACCATTTGCCCCATTTGCCTCAAATCAAAATGAAGAGGTCGTTGAATCTCCTACTACGATCCTCAAAAAATATCTTGCTGATATTGAAGGAGAATTTGTTAACTTTCATTTTAAAGATTTTCCTCAACCATCATTCCGCCCTCAACCGATATCCCTCAACCAAAATTTCATTCTCCTATTTGTAGAACTTCCACACTCTACAAATGAATCAAGTAATCCTTTGATCATAGGATCCCAAAATTCGATGATTAATTATTTAAATGTTGTTTTTCATACATCAACTCTTGCACCAATCAACATCTCATCCTCTAGTTCAACAATGAATCCAGAATCCAATCTGCACAACTTCTTAGATTTTCTGTCCTCATCTCAGCCCATCATTCTACAGCCTTAGGAAATAGTTTCTGTAACTGTAGACCATCCGTCTGAATATGACCGTATGTGATCCCTCTTTGATGATATGCCATTTGGCCTCCATACTCACTATCAAACTTTCTTTAGAACCCTAGAAGAACAAAAGGCTGTTGATCGGGAAATTTAAGAACAAAGTGGGAGCTACATTGACATTATAAATGCCAAGATTCTTGCACTGAGAGCTACAATCAAAGACAACATGAAATGTGACAGCTTTGATGGCCAATGACTCTCTCCATATGATGATAACAAAAAAGAGGGAGAAAAGGCATGTCAAAGAAACATCTGCACCAGGGAAGAAGCAAGCAAAGAGGAGGAACAAAGCATATGATGCATCAATCGAGGGGAAGAAAAGGCATGTCAGAGAAGCATCTGCACCAGGGGAGAAACAAGCAAAGAGGAGGAACAAAGCATATGATGCATTAATCAAGGGGGAGAAAAAGAAGAAGGAGATGCATGTATGAACAAAGAGGAGCAAGCCAAGGGCAAAGTTGTTTTTGGTCAAAGACTTTAATTAATCTTTTGAACTGTTATAATTGTAGGGATGTATGCTTTAAGACTTTTGGTCGGTTTATATTTTTTTATTTTAGGGATGTATGTGCTGTTAAAACGTTTGGTTTAATATGATTGGTTTTTATATTTGGATGGATAATTGCTAGATAATTTTAATGAATGGTATATAAATGCCATATTAAATGCACATCATAACATTCATATATGTTGGTCTAGCAATATAGAGGCTTACTGTATCATAAGTCACTTTCATACTCATGCATATATATTTTATTAAATTGATTGAAAGATATGCTATAGTATTTTTGTCATCATCAAATAGTGGAAGATTGTTAGGAATTTGCATTTAAATTGAAAGGTTGATTTATTGAGGGGGAGATTGTTTAGAATCTACATGAGAATACAAATGTAAAAGATTTGATGATGAACAGATGATTTAAAGTATATTTGTGAAAGTAAGTATTGTGAAGTCCTTAATAAAATGATAAATGTACAAGGACTTAGAATAGAGAAAGATCAAACATGTTAGGTTGATCTCACTTAGTTGATCCAAATGATTGTAACATATATGAACTGATCGACTAAAGGATACATGTGAAGGAAAAGCTTTTTAAAGTCCTTAAGAAACAAATGTACAATGACTTAGAACTAAAAAGATCAAAACTGTTAGGTTGATCTTAATTGAATTATCATTATCTGATGAACAAATGATTAAAGTATATTTGTAATGTTAAATTTTGTAAAGTCCTTAAGAAGCACATGTACAAGGACTTAGAATAGAAAGATCAAATCTGTTATGTTGATCTTATCAAAGATCTCAATGTATAGTCGATAGGACCAACCGATCGTAGAATCAATCTACTAAATCGTAGTGTCATCAAAAGTACCAAAATCAGCTCATCCACTGAAGTACACAAGACAAAGATCGTAGAGCTCAACTAATTAAGAGTCACAAAGATGAGTTGAAGGCCTAACAAGAAGAAGTTGATCATAGAAGGATATACTCTAGGAATGTTTGAATATAGTCCTATGCATAAGGAATATCTGGAATATCTACACAAAGATGAAATTACAAAAGTACTATGCCTGGTCATAAAGCACAAGTCAGTTCGCAGATTAATCAAGACTATGTAGAGCAGCAACTGGTATGGTAAAACATCGAGAGATAGACAGACCGAAGAGTTATCTTTAACACCATAGAGCTGCTAATGCATTCAGAGAATAAAGAGAAGTCTGCAAGTCTACACAAGCATCATGAAGTACTCTACTTGATCATAAAGAATAAGTCAGTTCGCAGAGTAAACCAAGAGTTCGTAAAGCAACAACCAATAGTGAAGTTAAGGTTCAAAGAGACAGCCAGATTATAGAGCTGTCTTCAGCATCATAGAGTTGTTAAAGTGTTTAGAGAATAATCAGAAGTCTACTAAAACATAATGGAGAAATCGTTCATAGAGCAGACAGCAGAAGCAGATAGTAGAGCAGAAGTAAAGCTATAATTGTAGAGCAAATGCAAAGCTCAACTCTACGATTCTCATCAGTATACTATCATCAAAGAGAAAACAGAAGAACAGATAATAGAGCAAAAGTAAATTCAACAATCGTAGAGCAAATGTAAATCTCAACTCTACGATTCTCATTACTCTACTATCATCAAAGTTCGTAGAGCACAGTCGCGTCTGACAGAGAAGACTGAAAAACGAAATGTTGCAATATTAAAGGTTCCGAGGCATACAATAACGCATCCTTGAAGAAGGATCGAAGATCATATCAATGTGTTTAACAACTATTTTGAAGAGTTGATAATATCTGTTGAGAGACAAAGCTGCATTCTAATGTGACCAATCGAAAAGCAACCTGACACAAGCCCAGAAAGTCAACATCAAGAATATTATGATATATATATGCCATAAATGCTCCAACGGACACTTTGCTAGAGGAAGTCTTTTGAAAGACTATAAATAACTTTGAGATTTCAAATTCAAAGCTGATCATCCCAACCATATCAACAATAGAATCAAGGGAGTTGTCGCACCAAATTAAAGAGCCATAGCATAAAATGAAAAGATATGAAGTGTTAGCCTGAGTGAAAAAGAAAAAGTGACATAATGCACAAGAACTAAAGCTGTAATACCATGAAGAGTGTAGAGATGTGCCAAAGTGTAGAAGAGGCAATAGCATAGAGCCGAAGAGCCAAGGTGCTAAGGAGACGAAGAGCACAGAACTGAAGAGCAAAGGTGCCAAAGAGACGAAGAGCATAGAGATAATGAGCCAAAAAGCCAAGAGTTGAAGAGCCAATAAGCACAGAGAAAAGATCTTAGAGCCGAAGTGCCAAGATGATGATAACTTGACTGAGCTAAGAATCGAAGTTCCGAGAAGCAAAAAAATTGATTTAGGTGAAGTAAGAGTGGTAGATCAAAATGCCAACCTCAAGTACCACTCTACGATTCACAAAGAACACTTAGAGCTGAATAAATGAAGACGTAAAATAGTTGAACTCTACAACCCAATAAGTGTTCAAAGAGACTAAATACAATAAGATGACGAGCTGAATTTTAAAGCTTAACAGCACATCAACGATGATCATGAGTAATTGTTGAGTACCAGAAGATGTCAAGCATCAATGTCAAAGCTCAGTCGCACCAAAGAGATGATCATAACCAAGCTACTAAGTACTAGAAGATGAAGAGCTTAAATGTCATCTTAGCAGCACATCTAACAAATATTAACAAACAGGAATTGGGGTCAGAGGATCCTGGTCTTAGTGACCGAATTGGGCTCGAAAGATCCTTGTCTTAGTGACCAAATTGAGATGAAGGACATGGGTGAGGTAAAATTTATACTCGTAATTAAGATCCATAGGGATCGCTCTAAAATATTTTTAGGTTTAAGTCAATAGACTTATATAAGATCTATTTTATAGCATTTTCATATGCATAATTTAAATCCGTTGACACTCCCATTGAGAATGGTCATAGACTAAGCCAAGATCTTTAACCTAAAAAAGAAGATGACTCATATTCATTATGCAAGTTCAGTTGGTAAGTTAACGTATGTAATGATGTGTATACACCCCTGATATAAGTTTTGTAGTGGGGATGGTTAGTCGGCTTCAAAGAAATCCTGGATTTGCTCATTGAGTGGTAGGTTAAGAGGATATTTCGATCCTTGCTCATATTCATTATGCAAGTTCAATTGGTAAGTTGACGTATGTAATGATGTGTATAAACCCCGATATAAGTTTTGTAGTGGGGATGGTAAGTCGGTTTCAAAGAAATCCTGGATTTGCTCATTAAGTGGTAGTTAAGAGCATATTTTGATACTTGAGAGGCACCATGGACTATATTTTGTGTTATCAGGGTGGTGAGCTACAGTTACAGGGGTATAAAGATGCAAATTGGGCTAACAACTTGGATGAGTGTAAATCAACCACTGGATATAACTACTTGCTTACTAGTGGAACCATTAGCTAGTTTAGCAAGAAACAACCATGTGTTGCTTTATCCACCATGGAGTCAGGGTATATTGAATGTTGCTTTGCAGTACAAGGGGCAGTATGGTTACGGAGATTTTTCAAACGCCTGCGTGTTGGATCACATTCGAGTGACCCTGTCATTATTCAGTGTGACAATACGGCTGATTTATCTTATGTCAAAGATCCCAAGTACCATGAAAAAGCCAAGCTTATTGAGACTAAATTTAAATAAATTTTGGATATTATGGCACGAAAGAAGATGGTCCTTAAACATATCTCTTTGAGAATATGGTTGTTGATCCATTAACTAAGCCCATTCATAGGTATATTTTTCGAGCTTATGTTAGGAGCTTGGGACTTCGTAGGCCTAGATATGTTTTATGTTTGATAATGGACATCTTTTGGATATTGTTTATTATTTTTTATGCAATAAAGGTTATTACATAATGTTAATTTCTATTCAGCTATATGTTTTAACTTATCGTATATATAGAAGCACTACATATAAAATGTCACAAGGCAAAAAGGTTGATCTACTCACACAGATAACCTGCTTTGACGCTTGTAATAGCGAGTGAGACGAGACTATTTTATGGTGGTCAAAATGGTCGGGCACTATTTTTGAGACACTAAGATTTATTCGCCTTGGATGGGACTAAGAAGTGGTATCAATATATACCGAACACTTATAAGAGGCGTAGCCTTGTTTTTGGGGTTTTCGGACTTTAGATTCATACTAGATACTATTTGAAGCAACTAGGGATGTTTTCTAAGGTTAAACACTAGAGAGCGATTAACTACTACCCGTACGATGTTATTTTAGCTAGAGCGACATTTGTTTTAGAGCTCCACCGTAACATGAGAATTATACCTTGTGTGCAAAATAAGCGACATAGTACAGAAGAGTGATTTGGTGGATCCCTATCTAATCACTGTGTGAGCCCTGTACACTGACTATTGTCTTTAGTAACTTAAACCTATGTCATGAAAAAAAGACTTTGTGTTGTTACTCTAGTTTGTTTTTCTAAGTTCACATAATGAGGTTCCATGGGTACTTGTCTAGGAAAGCAGCAAAGTTAATGAATATTGACATGAGAGTTTAGGGAAGACATTTTTCTAACATCATATTCAGTCGTTAGTTATGTTATGGGCGTGCAACTATTTTAAACTTTATATATTATACTATATATGTATATAATTTTTTTAAGGTGAGCATACTAAGGAAAATGGGGTTGAGTATATTTCAAAAATGTAATTAATGAGGGATTCAAAATACTCAATAGAAAATGATTGACTGGTCTAGGACGTGATGATATTTTTTTTTGGAGATGTTTCATATTATTTATGATGGAGACTTAGTATGTGAGCTCCCGCCCTTGATATCACTTTTTTCTTGTCAGTCGCACACCAAGACACTTATACGAGGAAATCTAAATATGATTGATTTAAGATGAGTATGTACCTTTATAACCCAAGTGTCTAAGTCGGAGATGTTAGTAATTAATCCGGGTTTGACCTGTGGATCATGGACATCCACTTGGGTATGGATATTGGATAACCCAATTGAGATTGAGAGAGTCCCATATCATTTGGAAGTATTTTAGATAATACTTGATATAGACAAGACTCTATATGAAATAATTCTCCTGATTTAGTCAGTTGTAGACTTATCCATATTAATTGGGATTCATTGTTAAATACTTGATTCCTGCAGAGGGTAAAAAAAGAAGAAAAATAACATATTATTTTTCGTAGATAATTTTCTCTTTAAATACTCTATCTAATATTTCCAAGTTTTCATCAATAGGCTTGGGTGTATTTGGTGTGAACACCTGAGTTCGTTCACATTGTTGCTAGTAACAACTCTATATTGGCGAGAAGCATTTGTACGAAGGATCGTAGTAGCTATATGCTCATGGCATTGCTTATAGATTTGACATTGCTTGTAGATTTGGCATTTCGGTTCAACCATTTCCACTTCGTGGATACTAACCGATTCATATGTAAGTTTATATGTACTTACGTGCTAGTTTCCATTTAATTTAACAGAGGGTAATAATGAAAAGATACGTAATTAAAAGTCACGGGTATTAAATAGTTAGACAAACTCATTATTTGAAGAACATTGATATCTGTGATATTAATAGATTAAGATAATAATGTAGAAGATGTATAATATAATAATAATTATGAATAGTATATAAAAATGTAATCTTGAAATGTGAAATGTGTGGATAATTAATATGTGGTAGATTAAAGATAATCTTGAAATGTGAAACGCATAGATAACTAATATGTGGTAGATTAAATATAATCTTGAAATGTGAAACATGTGGATAATTAATGAACGATATAAATTAAAGATAATCTTGAAATGTGAAACGTGTGGATAGCTAATATGTGGTAGAATAAAGATAATTATGAAATGTGAAATATGTGCATAACTAATATGTTGTAAATTAAAGATAATCTAGATATATGAAACATATTGATAATTGATGAATGATATAGATTAAAGATAATCTTGAAATGTGAAACGTGTGGATAAATGATGAATATTATAGATTTAAGATAATCTTGAAATGTGAAAAGTGTGGTTAAGTGATGCGTGGTAAATGTTGGTTAAGTTTTGGCTATAAATAGGGGGGCTTAGCATAAAGAGTTTCATAACTTTTTGTTTATCCTTCATTCCACTCTCTAAAAATTGTTTAGTGTAAGTGTCTCTCCGAGTGTGCTAAGACTAGTTTAAGTATTGGTGAATATCAGTAAGAGTGTAAGAATTGTTCAATTTAGTTTTTTTTAATAAAATTTGCACAAGCACCCACACACATCTCACAGTGGTTATAATTATTCCTTTAGAAAAATCTTCTTTTAGAAGATTCATTTTGAAAAGCTTTCTCTGGAAGATTGTTTTGAAACATTAATTTATTCATTTAAAAGTTATTTTGAAGTTTATTCTACTCTATTTTGTACACTACATTATCAAGCCAATTTTGACGATTTCATAATATAGGAGTTAGTGTACACCATAAAACTTATATGTGGTAGTTACTAATTAAATTATAAATATACATATAGGCTGATTAATTACATAGAAAACAATATCTAATCACTTGTTAAGGTAAGAGATATCATTTTCTTTCATACTTGTAAGGATATTATTTTCTTTTATACTCATAAGTAGGGATGCACAACAGGCCAGCCTGGCCTGATCTGACCTGGGCCTGCCAGACCTTAGCCGTTGGCCAGGCCAGGCCAGGCCTTGACTTTTGGACTCCAAGGCCAGGCCAGGCCAGACCAGACTTCGCAAAATAAAATGGGCCCTAGCCAGGCCCAACCAAGCCGAACCCTTAGTCTTCCATTTTTGGGCTTTTATTCTTCAAAAATATTTATCCTAATCTCCTATATTTATATAACAAAGGCAAAAGAAGAGAATTATAATAGACGATATGGGATGTATGTTATAATGATACAACTCCATTTGACAGAGCTCCTTGAGAGGTAGAACACAATCATTGAATGGTTCAACACCATTTTAGAAGATGGTAAGGCCCTGATTAGAATTAAAATTCTCCATATGTTATATGTTATATATTTGGAGAGAGAAATAAAGAGAAGAAGATGAATCTTTACATCCTCCTCGTCATCAGATCCTTCCACTTCGGCAGCTCTATGGTTTATTCTTCCTCTAGAAATTTGCTAATTTCCATGTGACCTCCTCACAAATGCAGCAGTTGTGACTCAAGCACTTGTGATCTTTTTCCCTAGTGCTTCTGATTGTCGGTGCATAGTCTGGGCAATTAAAGTTTAGATCTGCCCAAGCATGTTGAAAATTACACACGAGAGGCCAAAGTAAAGAAAAAGAGACACACAAGTGTATACAATTCACCAAAATCAAACTATAGGTCTTAATTCAGTGTCCCTTCAGGATTATCTAAAGACATTATATAGGGATATGTGTAAGCAATCTAACCTTTTACAAACCTTCTAAGAAGAGCTTTAACCATAAGAACATACAAGATCCCAAAAATGATTTTTATTCTAAATGACTAAGTCCCATATTGGTTAAAATGATAAAATTCTAAGAGAATTTTCCTTATAAAAGGACTAGTAAATAGCAAGCCAAGCCTAATTTAAAATCATGAGACAAGGCCTAACTTGCAGGCCGCTCCAGGCCCAGTTAACAGGCCGGATCAGGCCCAAGGCCAGGCTAGGCCGGGCTTTTAAGAAGGCCTTGTCAGGCTAGGCCAGGCAAGGAGTCTATAAATTATGGTCTGATATCAGCCTTGCAGGCCGGGCCTAACTGGCCCAGGCTTTGACTAGGCCTGAGGTTAACCAGGTCGGGCCTAGGCCGGACCAAGGCCAAGCCACGGGCCCCGGGCTATTTGTACACCACTACTCGTAAGGGATATCATTTTTTTCATACTTCTAAATTTATGGTAAGAAATTATTATTCTTTACTACAATCTTATCATTAAACGGTGAAAATTCTTGAAATGACTAGGAATTTTCTTAATAGTTGGTATTTCATCTAATATCTTTTGACCTGAACCTTCCTATTGAATTTTAACCGTTATATTTATAATGTGAACCTTATATATTATTCTTAAACTCCAATCGATATTCTAGATATCGTGTTGACATTTTGGACATTATTGGATATTCTTATTATTTTTTATTCATCCTTTATATCATTGTTATAAGCATCATGACTTAAGTTGTGATGAAAGTTTTCTTTGGTCTAGGTGCAAAAATAATATGATTGTTGAGTATCTTTAGCCTGTGTGACAAGAACATATGGTGAAAGTGTTTTTTTGTCTAGGTGCAAAGAGGAATTGTTGAGTGGCTTTATCATGACCATTGGTAGTACTGTTGATGAAATCTTAATTGTTTAAATTGGAGAAGATAGTAGACATTCTAATCTGTTTGACTCTTCTAATATATTTCTCATTCTGCTGTAATTGTTTGTTGAAAACTTATTGGGAATTATCTTTTAGCACTCCTAAATTAAACCTTACTTTTACTTTATTAACACAAGTATTAGTATAGTAACAAGCAAAGGTTGATCCCATAGAGAGTGCATTATTTTGTATGTATCTAGTGTTTTCAAGAAATAGGGGGTTTTGAATTGATTAACTAAATTATCAAATGTAAATTGAGAAGAAATAACAATGATTAAGAAGCTTCAGTTCAGTATCACCTTTTCACAATTATGGAGTAATCAAGTTATACAGTATTTATCCTTCAATGAGATTAATAACCCTAGATAACCGCGATCTCTAATTATCTGAAATTCGCCTTAAGTGTAAATCTAATGTGGCGATCGCCAACAAGAGATCCTAACTATCATACAACCTAGAACTATCAGTCTAAAGTCAATACAATAGCAGCATAAAGAATGAGAATTAGGTTATTCCAAGTAACAATTACACAATCAGGAATTATTTAAATTATCTTCTGAAAATCTTAATAATACCTAAAAGTTTGTCCACAATCAAGTATCACTAATTGCTACTTATGATAAGATATAGTATCGTTTGCTTAATACATATCTTAATCTAGCAGGTGATATCAATTCACTAATTTAATCCTACAAAAACTAATTTAGTAGATTGAATAGCATACAAGAAGTTTATGTAGATAATCAGAACAAATCTCATGCACTAAGGAATAAATAAATTAAACTTGATCAAACCGTTAATTATGAATAAAGTTCAACATCCCTTCAGAACTGAATTAAAAAGATTAGTCTGACATGTCTTTGATTCTCCAACTAGGGTTTAATCCAATGTATAAGATAGAATATATGATGGATCCCCAATACTGAGTTTTACATGTATATATAAAGCATCAACATAGTCCTAAAGTGATAAGAAATCGCAATCCAAATCAATTTAGAAATCTGCCAAAACTAACTACCTGACTTTCAAAAATAACTGAAATTTCCCGTTGAATCCTCCGGGGCGAATTGGGATAGAGAGGAGTGGGCCGAGGCGGCTTCAGAAAGCGCTGGGGCGAATATTTCCAAAGACGAATCCGCCGTGGCAGATTCCCTGGGCCAAATGAATTCGTCGAGGACTGATTCACTTTTCCTAGAATGCAGAGAGGTATCCGCCAGGGCGGATTGGTGCAGTGCTTTTCAAATCGCTGAGGCGAATCGACCAGTTTCTTGACTTCTTTTCCTTTTCCATCTACTCAACTCCAAATCATCCCTTTTCATCACTTAAGCTCCATTGTTACCTGAAAATCCGTAAACAACATTGTTAAGCTCATGTTAACAACAAAACATACAATGAACTAAGCATAAAGGAATCAAAATAAATGAATAATATACGCTCATCACTTATGTTGTCTATCATTTTTTAAATCTTTAATTTATCACTATTGAAGGCTAAGTATAACTTATTCTTCATTATCTTAGTCATGATATTCTTTATTGGACTATTTGAGCTCACCCTTTTGTTTCATAATTCCTTTCATAAAATTAGAGTATAGTTGGGGCTAGTTTGGAGAATAGAGGAATGACATGTTGACCCGAGTTAGTAGCTATAGTAATCCTCACCAAGTTGTAAAATAGTGTGACAATAATTGTACTGGTGACTTAATGTGTGTGTTGTCGTAATATACACAATATTGTAATAATTATAAATAAGATAATTTATCTATGTTGTTTGTATTTTGGCTACTCAAATTAGATGGTGTAGACCTGAATGTGAGGGGTGTCACAGTTGGTATCATAGCTTAGGGATACGATCTCTGGTGGAGATCTGTGGTTAGAACTAGTAGTGAAGAGACGAATAAAATCTTTCACTAGTGTGTCCTACTTAAGTCAAAGTTCTATGGAAAAACCATAATATAGAGGAAATAACCTGAGAGTTAGAATCTAAAATGAAAACAAGGTATCCTCACCTCTTCGAAATGCTAAGTAAGTAAATTTTGAGGATGAAATTTTATAAGGAGAGGAAGTTGTAAGACCTCAACTTTTTAATAAATAAAACTTAACTTTTTTTATAAATATAATTCAAAACAGTAAGGTGTTAAATTGATAAAATGGTTAAAATTAGGGGTGATATGTGTAAATTATAAGAAATAAAAAGTATGTCGGAGAATATTCGGTACGACGGAAAATATTTTGTAAAGTACGACTGGCGCCGGAGCAACCAATCATTTGTGAACCCCACAAAAAAATAATTATCGGATATATAAAATAGTAGAAATAACATTTTTAATAAAAATTGTCTGCAAAACTATTACCTTTAATAGTTAAAATACCCTGTGATAAAGGAACAATAGCATGCTGTACTCTATAGTAACACGCGGTATTCACAGTAACACACGGTATTGCACAATATTTCGTATTATTGAACCAATAAATGTCATAGTAGCAACTGTAAAATATTTCATATTATTAAACCTGTGACTCCCCCAAAATAGGTTCAATACCAACCCATTCTGAGTCGCCAAATACATGGTACAGAATTCCAAATACAAATCTTTTATAACAAAAGATCGTGAGAAATACGACCATACAACTATGAATTTCAATGCAAATTGTATATAATACGAAATATAAACATTCAAATTCATTCCAATTATTATCCCCACTATTTTATAGAATAGTGAGGACTTCTACAGATCTAACTCTGATCATCACACTGTTCCCCGACTAGTCCCCGCAACATTCTCATTCCCTGAAGAGAATACGACGGCGCCGGAAAAAACCAATTATTTGTGAACCCCACAAAAATAATTATCGGATACATAAAATAGTAGAAATAACATTTTTAATAAAAATTGTCTGCAAATCTATTACCTTTAATAGTTAAAATACCTGATGATAAAGGAACAATAGCATGCTGTACTCCACAGTAACACGCGGTATTCCACAGTAACACACGGTATTGCACAATATTTCATATTATTGAACCAATAAATGTCACAGTAGCAACTGTAAAATATTTCATATTATTAAGCCTGTGATGCCCTCAAAATAGGTTCAATACCAACCCATTCTGAGTCGCCAAATACATGATACAGAATTCCAAATACAAATCTTTTATAACAAAAGGTCGTGAGAAATACGACCATACAACTATGAATTTCAATGCAAATTGTATATAATACGAAATATAAATATTCAAATTCATTCCTTATTCATTAGAATTATTATCCCACTATTTTATGGAATAGTGAGGACTTCTACAGATCTAACTCTGATCATCACACTGTTCTCCGACTAGTCCCTGCAACATTCTCATTCCCTGAAGAGGACAATAGATGAAAAGGGTGAGCTCAACTAGCCCAGTAAAAAATATTATGACTAAGATAATAGAAAATAAATTATCGTTAGTCATCAACAATTCAGATAAAATATTATTGACAATAAGTTTTAGATCAATATTCGCAGCGAAATAACAATTCATTAAAAGAGTTAAGTAGAGAATGAAGTCTACTATCTTCTATGATTTAAAAGTCCATCATCAATATTTTATCCCTGTAACATCAATCAATCTATATCTCGAATCAAATATTCATCTTTGCACAACGGGCCAAAGATATTCATTTGTATCATCAGTTGGTCATGTTCATCTCAACACCTGTTCATCTTTGCACTACGGGCCAAAGATATTCATCAGGTAATAATTCATCTTTGCTCTACAGGTCAAAGATATTCAGTTATATCATTATTTAGGACTGAGGATGATAAAAAATAATATAAATAACGAATCCAGTGAGATAAAGGACAAAGATTAGGGATTCGTAACTTAGTTTATCTAAGTTCAAGAATATTCCATAATAATACTTTGTTGAGCAAAATTCAAGAATGAAGATCAAAACTTTGGATCCAATCAAAGATAGGAACCTTAACAAGCAACTTGGACAAATAGAAGAAAATTTAATTTTTTCGTGAATAGTGCCGTATACATGAATAGTGTCGTATACGTGAATAGTAATCTCGACGGAAAAAGTAAGAATTCCATAATAAAATCCATAATAATATTTTGGTATAATGATATTGAAAAGAATAACATCATTTACGAAAGAAAATAACATCCCTTACCTTAACAGGAGAGTAGTTTTGAACGAAATATCGGATATTATGTGGACGAAAACTTGCACTATTATCAACGCTCAAAGTATTTAAATACTCACAAGAAATACGCTCGATATTAGAGAGAGAAATTTTTTTATTCTGGTGTGATTTTCATTTCTAACTAAGCACCCTATTTATAGGAAAAGCTTAGGATGCCAAGATTGACAATTTAAACCAACGGAGCAATTTCTTCAAAGGTTGGCAGCATACCAAATTTGAACTCTGTAGCCACCTCTTTTGAAAATAAAATCCTCACATGTTATATAATTATATATATATATATATATATATATTAAAACATTTATTTTCGAAACTTCAATAATTCATAATAAATAGTCCTTTATCAGAAAAATACAAATTTTATGTTCTTTCTATAGGAAATTTAATTCTCTACAACTTTGTAGAAGGAAGTTTTTCCAAATTTCGAACAGAAAATGGCCGAAATCCACAAACGGATGATTTTTCTCACCAAAATACTGATAAAAATACCTCAGCACTAATTCCTTCTTTTATATCCACAAAAATAAATATTTCTTTATCATATAAATTAATAATTAATTATTCATAAATAATATTACAGAACTACAATATTGACAACCAAGTCGTTCCCAGGAAAGAGGAGGCCTTCCAATAAGGATTTTTCCTTACTGGCGCGCAATTAAATAACCCCTCCTAGACAGAACTTCCTTAGACATATCTAATAATGCTATCTAATAATATTATTCAAATAATATGAATTATTGATTTGATAATTTGAAATACTATGCAGTGGTTACTGTGACAATTATTGAATCAATAAAATATAATATCAACGTAACAACTATTTAATCAATAAAATATTGTGCAATTATCAATGTAGACATTATTGAGTCAATAATATAAAATATTAAACAGTAATTACTGTAACAATTATTGATTAAGTGACTTCTTACGTACGAATTAATAATTCGAAATACTGTGCAATACCGTGTGCTACTGTGCAACAACGCGTATTACTGTATTTTTATCACCGAGTATTTTAACAGTTTAACGGTAATATTTTTACCGTTATTTTTATAAAAAGGTTATTTCTGTCGCTTTCTATATCCGACAGTTATTTCGTTGTGGGACCCACAAATGGCTGCGCCGTCGTACGAATATTCTCCGACAACAAGAATATTCCACGACCAAACGAATATTTCCCGACAACAATGAATATTTTATAACCACTTGCTTATTTGAAATATTTGCACATTTCACCCATAACTTTTTACATTTATCAAATCAACACCTTACTATTTTAAAATAATATATAAAGAAAATTAAATCTTTATTCATAAAAGTTGGGGTCTTACAACCTCCCCTCCTTATAAAATTGTATCCTCGAAATTGACGTACGTACCTGGTATATTGAAGAGGTGAGGGTACCTCGCTTTCATTTTCGATTCTAATTCCCAAGTTATTTCCTCAATATCATGGTTCCTCCACAAAACCTTAACTTGAGGTATAATTTTTGAGCGTAAGACATGTTCCTTCTTATCCAAGATCTTGATAGGTATCTCCTTGTACGTTAAATCTCCGGCTATCTCGTCTGGTTCTAACTCAATAATGTGGTTTGGGTCTTTCAAAAATTTACGTAGCATGGATATGTGAAAAATGTTATGAACACGAGACATGCTTGGAGGTAAGGCGAGTCTATAGGCCACAATTCCTATTCGGTCAAGGATCTCAAATGGACCAATGAATCGTGGATTGAGCTTTTCTCTCTTTTCGAATCTTGTAACTCCTTTCCATAGAGCAACACGTAACAATATATGGTCCCCAACATTAAATTCCACGTCCTTTCGATGAAGGTCCGCATAACTCTTTTGTCGATCTTGTGCTATTTGTATACGTTACCGGATTATTTAAATATTTTTCATAGTCATACGTACTAACTCCGGTCCCCAACAATGTTACTTCACCCACCTCGTCCCAGCATACTGGAGAACGACATTTTCGTCCATACAATGCCTCGAATGGAGCCATGCCTATACTTGCCTGATAACTGTTGTTGTAGGAGAATTCCACCAATGTTAAATACTTATCCCAACTCCCTTTGAAATCAAGAACACAGAGTCTCAATAGATCTTCAAGAGTTTGGATAGTCCTTTCCGATTGCCCGTCTGTTTGTGGATGATATGCCGAACTAAATCGTAAATCCGTGCCCATAGCTTTCTGCAAGCTGACCCAAAATCGTGAAGAGAATCTTGGGTCACGGTCCGAAACTATGGATACTGGCATGCCATGCAATCCCATAATCTCATTCATGTACATACGAGCAAGACGTTCAAGGGAATAAGTCTCTCGTATCGGCAAGAAATGAGCAGACTTGGTTAATCTATCAACAATAACCCAAATCGCATCTATGCCTTGAGAAACCTTGGGAAGACCCATAACGAAATCCATGGTAATGTGTTCCCACTTTCACTTTGGAATCTCAAGTGGTTGCAATGGACCCTTTGGTACTTGATGCTCCGCCTTAACACGTTGACACGTTAAACACCTCGAGATAAACTCCGCGATCTCTCTCTTCATATTGTTCCACCAAAATGTATGTCAAAAATCACGATACATTTTGGTACTCCCAAGATGAATTGCAAACAGTGTGTTGTGTGCCTCCATCATGATTCTATATTTTCAGTCAGAATCATTAGGAACATAAAGTCTGGAGTTGACTCGAAGTATTCATTCTTCATCGATTCTTGCTTCTGGAATAGAACCTTCTTGCACATTCTTCTTCATCTTTATCAGCTCCGGGTCTGTAGCTTGAGCAGCTTTAACTTTATCAATCAAAGCTAGTTCTACTCGTATACTTGACATCATCGCATGGGTCCCCGGAGTCTTGAACTCTATCTCTATCCTTTGTAAATCGCTCATCTGATTCCCCGTGATGAGTCCATAAGAAGTACCCATCCACGGGAAAATAAGTCGAGTTTAATCTCGTCGACTTTCTTCCAGATCAGGTTTTTACACTTGACACACGGGCATCACATCTTTCTGTTCAGATCATCAATATGCTCTATTGCTTTGTTCAAGAAATCTGACACCCCATCACGAAAAGCTGAGACTAATCCCCTCCCATCACTCGGTATCGTACGGTACATCCAACTCCGGTCGGCTGACATGTTTAGCTGCACAGACCACGCATTCAGTACAGGGATGTTCATGTATGTGGTCCATGTATGATTGAATGTCAAACGGGTTTCAGTATAGGGATGTTCATGCATGTGGTCCATGCATGAATTAGAGTATTTTCCTAATACAACAGCTCTATAGTAAAGGGGTAATTCAGGCTTCTATCCCGTTCCTGGATGCGTCTCTTCACTAGTGCTAACACGTTAAACACGTTTATACTGTTTTAACAAAATTTCGATAGCACCTCCCCGTGGTCTTCAAGTACACGAAATAGATTAAGATAACTTAATCTAAGTATGTACTCGAAGAACATGTAGAGATAATAGCCGAAAAATCCTCAAAACAACAAAAACGTGTCGTTTAGTATTGGCACCGGCCTAAGTGAAAGACATAACATCCAGTAACAGTCCCAAACTGAGGACTATTCGACATTCACTCCTACTGAGTGAATGTCAAACGGGTTT
Organism: Panax stipuleanatus; assembly: GCA_020205555.1. Taxonomy (NCBI): domain Eukaryota; kingdom Viridiplantae; phylum Streptophyta; class Magnoliopsida; order Apiales; family Araliaceae; genus Panax; species Panax stipuleanatus. The sequence continues at coordinate 29,085,743 of CM035124.1, forward strand.
CTAAGTTCCAAAGTATAGTTCATAAATAATCCTTCCATTAACCATCAAACATGTTAACCGCCTTATTTGAGCTGACAAAGAGTTAAGTTAGACAAACGGATTGTAAAGTGCAGCAACAACTTAAGTTGGCATCTGCATGGTACCATGCAACATTAACACTCAAAGTCAATGTGAATAAATCATTGCGTTGTGTTGGCTTTCTTCACAATCTGTCTCCGCAACCGCTTGTTGGGACATTTATAACTTCTCTTTATCCACTTAATCTTCCGACTTAAATGTATTACAACTGTTCTCCTTTTAAAATAGAAAATGCATAAATTGCAATGAACTATATACGAATGAGCAAAGTTGAGCAACTAACTAAACGGTCAATTATAGAACACTAGATTAGAATAGTTAGAAGTTCTAAAGGTCTTTAGGGGACAACTAATACCGCAACGGGGGCAACAAATGGAAGGTGGAGAATACTCTAAGTCGTCGCGTCACATAAAGAGTTGCCTTGTACCCATAAAATGTGGCGACGGGTTAGAGTATTTTCCACCTTACTTTCGATGCACTCGTTGCGGTATTGGTTGTCCACTAAAGACCTCGGAAACTTCCAAGAATACTAATCGCAAATTCTACAACTGACCGATTAATTCATTGCTCTGCTTTGTTCATTCATATATAGTTCATTGCAATTTATGCATTTTTTATTTTAAAAGGAAAAGAGATGTAATACTATTAAGTAGGAATATTAAGTGGGGAATGAAAACTTATAAATGTCCCAAAATGTGGTTGCGGAGACGGATTGGTGACGAAAGCCAACACATCGTAATGATTTATTGACATTGACTTTGACTGTTAATGTTGCATGATATCATGCTGATGCCATCTTATATTTTTCTTACACCTTGCAACTATTGTCATTAGCATACCCCTAGCCAGTTCAATTAAGGCGGTTTACATATTTGATGGTTAATGGAATGATATTTGTACTATAAAATGTATAGTTGTAATTGAGTGTATTGAAGATCGAAGAGAGAGTCATATTGAGTCTATTGAATATTTTGGCAAACTAAGCAAATGCTACTTAGTTCATTTTACCAATACAAAACTAAGTAAATGCTACTTAGTTTATGAAAACTATTATTTGGAATATATATGGGGACTACTATTCGACATTCACTACTATACGTCAAACGAGTTTCTAAGTTTCAAAGTATAGTACATATATGTATATATATACATATAATACTTATTGAATTTATTGAATATTGCGGCAAACTAAGCAAATGCTCCTTAGTTTATTTTGCCAATGAAAAACAAAGTAAAAGCTACTTAGTTTATGAGAACTGTTATTTGGAATATATATGGACTACTGTTTGACATTCACGACTACTTGTCTGTTGGGTTTCTAATTAATTGCATCCCAACTAAGCAAATGCTACTTAATTTATTACTATATTTTCTTTAATTTTAATTTATTTTATTAAATTTTATTGCATTTATTATTGTATTTTATTTTTTTTATATTATATTATATAATTTTTTAAAATTTTAAAAAAAAAAATTTTGCTAATTTTTTTTGATGACCAATAAATTCAAACCCTTTATAAATAAAATCATCGTGTTATTACAACAACACTAGCATATTCATGAACAGCATAGCTTACTCTACATAACCAAGGTCCAAGTTTAAAACATTCTTTATACAAGAGGACACTAGCCTCGTAGCCAGAGTTGAACGTCAGACGAAACGTTAACCAAACATGAATGATATTGCTCAGTTTGAAATCCAAGGAATTGAGTGCCGAATCTGGAAAAGGCTTCCCGTTGGGCATCCAGAGTCCGCCTTAATGGGGCATTAGTACAGGTGTCTGGCTACTCTTTGCCGCTGTAGCTGCTGCTTCTCCAACTGAAACTTCATTCTTTTTCTTCACAAATTCAAAGAAATCTGCAACTTGGCGAGCGTACCTGACAAGCTCTCCCTAAGAGTTCCATTTTTTTTAAATTTTATTTTATTTCATTGTATTGTATTTATTTTATTTCATTGTATTGCATTGTATTGTATTTATTTAATTTAATTTAATTATTTATTTTAATATTTATTATTATTTATTATTAATTATTACTTATTTATTCCTTTATTTTATTTATTTTTATTCAAATTAATTTAATTTAATTTTAGTAGTAAGAAACTAAGTAAATGCTACTTAGTTTATTTTAATATTAGGAAACTAATTAAATAATAAATAAATATACTTGTAGGGCCCATAGATTTTGCAATTGCAGAATTCTGACAGAAATTCTGTTGGGAATTCTGTCGAAATATCAAATATCACATTTCTACTATAAACAACCACATTCACATTATGCCCAATTCACAGTATGCCCAATTCACAATTTCAGAATAATGAACATGTACTCTAAACAAATTCAACACAATCAACAACTCAAGTATCCCAATTTCATCAAAACAAGATATAGTAAACCCTAATGATACAATAGCCAAATTAACCAAACAATATAGTAAACCCTAAATTAAACACAAATTTCAGCATACAATATCCAAATTTCAGCATACAATATTCAACATACAATATAGTAAAATATAGTAAACCCTAAATTAAACACAAATTTCAGTAAATTAAACTAAATATACAAAAATAAAATTAACCCTAAATAGAACCTGTACAGCAGAAGAGAAGGTGGCTGGCGGCAGGAGGTGGTGGCTGGCTGCAGGAGGTGGTGGCTGGTGGTGGCAGCAGGAGGTGGGGAAGGAGGCGTTGATGGAGGAAGGGGGTGGTGGCTACTGGTGGAGGATGAGGGTGGTGGCTACTGGTGGAGGAAGGGGCCGGTGGCTGCTGGCGGCTGCTGGTGACATAAGGTGGGGAAGGAGGTGGTGGTGGTGCCGGCTGCTGGTGGCAGAAGGTGGAGGTGGTGGTGAGGGAGAGAGAGCACGAGAGAGAGAGATAGAGAGAGAGGGGGATGTAAATGAAAATGAGAGAATGAGAGGAGGGGCTAGAGAAGAATAGGCTGATTTAGGTTCTAATCCTTATTTTCGACGAAATTTCTGTTGAATTTAATTCCCTTGGAAATATAGTATCTTCGACGTAACAATTCCCTCGAACCAACCTTTATTCCGTCAAATATAGATTTCGCGCTGGCGGGAAAGCTGGCGCCACGGAAGGCCAACTGGTTTCGACGAATTTCCGTCGTAAATATTTTAGTTTCGACTGAATATATTCCGTCGATGATTAATCCGTCAGAAATAGCCGGTTTTCTTGTAGTGCACCACATGTGTTAGCTTATCGCACTTGTAGTTACTGTGGGCGTATCACACCATTGCAACATACCACACTTGGTTAAACATTACTCATCTAAGTTTCTTAGACTTAGATTATGCATATAGCCTTCATTCATCACTTTGTGATAATACATACATGGTATACATTACATACTTAGTTCTTATACATTTTTAAATATACTCATTTTGGTCCCATCATAACATGATACAAATCATTGGTCATTATACACTTCAAATATCATCTTACGTTATGCTACAACATTTTCAAGAATCAAATCCCATTATTCCATCATAGTTCAAAAAATAGAAAATATGATTTTCAAGGGTACTTTGGAGATTTTTATGAATCTTTGTAATGAGCTTTTGACTTCCAAGTCTTGAACAAGCTTTTAGGCCATACATCATAGTATTTTATTCAATAGTGAGTTAACTGAAACAACCTCCTATGACTTCTCCAGATAGTGCCTCAAAATAGGTGCTTTACATTTCCACTCTACTACCAACTGCAGCATCAGTGAATTTTTAGGCCACGATGATGATGTCTTTGGACTTTATGTGTAAGACCCCAACTTTTATGAATAAAGATTTAATTTTCTTTATACATTATTTTGAAATAGTAAGGTATTGATTTGATAAATGTGGTAAGTTATGGGTGGTATGTGAAAATTTTACAAAGTAAGCAAGTGGTTATAAAATATTCGTTGTGTCGGGGAATATTCGTTTGGTCGAGGAATATTCTTTTTGTCAGAGAATATTCATACAACGACGCAGTCATTAGTGGACCCCACAACGGAATGAATGTCGGATATAGAAAGCAACATAAGTAAATTTTTATAAAAATAACAGTAAAACTATTACCATTAAACTGTTGAAATATCCGGTGATTAAAATACAATAATACGTATTGTTGCACAGTAGCACACGATATTGCACAGTATTTCAAATTATTGATTCTTACGTAAGAAGTCACTCATTCAATAATTGTTACAGTAATTACTGTTCAATATTTTATATTATTGATTCAATAATTGCTACGTTGATATTTTATTGATTTAATAATTGTCATTGCACAGTATTTCACATTATCAAATCAATAATTCATATTATTTGAATAATATTATTAGATAACATTATTAACAATGTCTAGAAAGTTCTGTCGAGGAAAGGGGTTAAGTTATATAATTGCGCGCCATTGAAGAAAAATTCTTATCGGAAAGCCCCCTCTTTCTTAGGAACGACCTGGTTCTCATTATTGTGGTTCTGTAATATTATTTGTGAATAATAATTATTGATAAATATGATAAGTAAATATTTATTCAATGTGAATTTAAACAGAGGAATTTTTAGCAAAAGTGACAATTATTGAGAATGGATATTTTATCTGATAAAATAATTCATTCAAATATATTATTATAATATTATATTATAAGTGTATGTGATAATATAAAAATATAATAGTGATGATATTTTTTTATAACAAATTCACGATATATGAATAAAATGAGGAGTAAAAAAGCAAATTGGGTCCGAATTGATTTTATTACAATAAATGCTAAAAACATGTTTTGGGAGTTGGTGGGCCCCACTTGTTGTTGTAAAATGCTGATTGTTGATTTTTCAAAGTTCGTATACGAAGGTAGTATATATTTTGTCAGAGTGGGCTGTGGAAAAATCATCCGTATGTAAATTTGGGTCATTTTTCGTTCGGAATTTGGAAAAACTTTCTTCTACAAAGATGTAGAGAATTAAATTTTATATGGAATGGACATAAAGTTCATATTTTTCTGATAAAATGACTATTTATTATGAATTATTAAAGTTTTTGAATATTATTTTAATTTAAAATATTTTGGTGGAGATTTTCTAGAATGGGCGGGCCCCACTCTTGTCCTTGTTGGTTGATTATTTTAGTCATAATATTCTTTACTAGGCTAGTTGAGCTCACCATTTTCTTCTATTGTTCTCTTTAGAAATGAGAATATCGCGGGTACTAGTCGGGGAATGGAATGATGGTCCGAGTTAGAGCTGTAGAAGTTCTCACTATTTTTTTGTAAATAGTGTGATAATAAATGTAATGATAACTTAGTTCTAGTGTTTATATTTTCTACATGTCTGTATTAACACTCACAGTTGTAAGACTCCAAATTTTATGAATAAGATTTAATTTTCTTTATATATTATTTTGAGATAGTAAGGTGTTGATTTGATAAATGTGATAAGTTATGGGTGAAATGTGCAAAGTTTACAAAAGAAGCAAGTGGTTATAAAATATTCGTTGTGTCGGAGAATATTCGTTTGGTCGAGGAATATTCTTTTTGTAGGAGAATATTTGTACGACGGCGCAGTCATTGGTGGACCCCACGACGAAATGAATGTCGGATATAGAAAGCGACATAAGTAACATTTTTATAAAAATAACGGTAAAACTGTTACCGTTAGTACTGTTAAAATACCCGGTGGTTAAAATACAGTAATACGTGGTGTTGCACAGTAGCACACGGTATTGCACAGTATTTTAAATTATTGATTTTTACGTAGGAAGGCACTTACTCAATTATTGTTACAGTAGTTACTGTTCAATATTTTATATTATTGATTCAATAATTGCATAATATTTTATTGGTTCAATATTTGCTACGTTGATATTTTATATCAATAAGTACTACTTTGCTATTTTATATTATTGATTCAATAATTGTCATTGCACATTATTTTAAATTATCAAATCAATAATTCATATTATTTGAATATATTATTAGATAGCATTATTGGCAATGTCTAAGGAAGTTCTGTCTAGGAAAGGGGTTGATTAATTGCGCGCCAGTAAGGAGAAATCCTTATCGGAAGGCCCCCTCTTTCCTGGGAACGACTTGGTTGTCAATATTGTAGATCTGTAATATTATTTGTGAATTATTAATTTTTGATATATATGATAAGAAAATATTTATTCAATGTGAATTTAAACGGAGGAATTTTTAACATGTGATATTTGTTGAAAGTTGGTATTCTATCTTGACCGATAAAATAATTCATTCAAATATATTATTATAATATTACATTATAGTAGTACGATGTGATTATATAATAGTATAATTTTTATAATTTGAATGGTAACATTATTATAGTAAATTCATGGTATAAAAGTTAAACGAGGTGGAAGAGTGCAAATTGAATTTGAACTCTTATGATGCAAACAATGATGTCATCGGAGCGATGAGGTAAGCAGGGATGTCATCGAAGCGATGAGATAAGCAATGATGTCATAGGATCGATGATGTAAGCGATGACATCATAAATTATGACGAAAAGACTATTTTACCCTTACTCTGCCGAGCCTATAAATAGAAGCTCATTTCTTCATTACTTCTCACCAATTCACTAAAGCTATAGAGAGAGAAAGTATAGAGAGAATAAGAGAGAAAGAAGAAGAGTATTCTGCTATTACACTAGTGCAGTCTCCAAATTTTTAAGGAAAGGGGTATTATTTCTTTCGTATTCATGAAGAGAGTTATTTTCTTTCAATATTCGTAAGGGTTGTTATTCCATTCTTTATTATTCTGTTGGAAAAACCTGTCTACGCGGACTACCGTATGCATGGTGAAATTCTGTTATTATTCCATTCTTTATTATTCTGTGGGAATAACCTGTCTACGCGGATTACCGCATGCCTGGTGAATAACCCTTCGTATTCAGTTTTTATTAAATTGTGAAAATAATCTGTCTGAGCGGACTACCGCTAGACAGGTGAAAATTCATTTGCAATTTCGTATATTGTTTCATTTCAGATTCCTAACTCTAAACTTACTACGATAATTATTGCTTCTAGAATTCCTGAAATGATCAGAAATTCCTTGAGTTTTGCGCTTTGTCTAATATTATTTTACTGGAATATTGGTCTGAACTTTCTTGTGAAATTTTTATCTTTTCATGTCGAGTTACTATTCACGAGTTATTATTCACGAGTTATTATTCACGAGTTACTATTCACGGGGTACTATTCACGGTAAAAAAATATTTTTTTTTCTTTCCAAATCATCTTTGATTGGATCCAGGTTTTGATCTTCATTCTTGAACTCTGGATAAATTCTCTAATATTTGTCTTTTATCTCACTGGATTCGTTATTCGTATTGTTTTCATCATCCTCAGTCCTAAATGGTGATATAACTGAATATCTTTGGCCTGTAGTGCAAAGATGAATGATTACTTGATGAATATCTTTGGCCTGTAGTGCAAAGATGAATGATTACTTGATGAATATCTTTGGCCTGTAGTGCGAAGATGAATGATTATCTGATGAATATCTTTGGCCCGTAGTGCAAAGATGGATAGGTGTTGAGATAAACATGACCAACGGGTGATACAAATGAATATCTTTAGCCGTAGTGCAAAAGATGAATATTTGATTCGAGATGAATATTGATTGATGTTACAGGAATAAAATATTGATGATGGACTTTTAAATTATAGAAGATAGTAGACATCATTCTCTACTTAACTCTTCTAATAAATTATCATTTTCGCTGCAGTTGTTGATCTACAACTGGTTGTCCATAATATTTTATCTGATTTATTGAAGACTAACAGTAATTTATTCTTCATTATCTTAGTCATAATATTCTTTACAGGGCTAGTTGAGCTCACCCTTTTCTTCCATTGTTCTCTTCAGGAAATGAGAATATCGTGGGTACTAGTCGGGGAATGGAGTGACGGTCCGAGTTAGAGCTGTAGAAGTTCTCACTATTTTTTTTATTTAAAACAGTGTGATAATGAATGTAATAAGTACTTAGTTTGAATGTTAATATTTTCTACATGTCTGTATTGACACTCACAGTTGTGTGGTCGTATTTTGCACGACCGTGTGATATGAAAGATCGTATTTGAATTTTGTTGAGTGTATTTGGCGACTCAAAATAGGTTGAGTATTGAACCTATTTTGGGGGAGTCACAACAGTTGTGTGGCCGTTTGATATAAAAGATTGTATTTGGATTCTGTACCATGTATTTGGCGACTCAAAATGGGTTGAGTATTGAACATATTTTGAGGGCATCTCATTATGGGTTAACCCATTTGATCTCATGTTTGTGCGAGCATTTATATCATATATCATAGTATTTTTCTATGGGTTTGGTTTCTTAAATTTGGTTATGGAAGTTAACCAAAATTAGGCACAAACTAGGGTGGTTACCCATTTTCACTCTACAATCTTCACTCTACGATTTCGAGAGTCATTCCACGATTTTTAGAGTTCACTCTACGATTTCCAGAAGTCACTCTACGATTGCAGAGTTCACTCTACGATTTTCAGTGTTCACTCTACGATTTCCAAAGTTCACTCTACGATTTGCAGAGTTCACTATACGATTGCAGAGTGCACTCTAAGATTTTCAGAATTCACTCTAGGATTGTAGAGTTCACTCTAAGATTTTCGGAGTTCACTCTACGATTTCCAAATTCAATCTACGATTTGCAGAGTTCACTCTATGATTTGCAAAGTTCACTCTACGATTTGCAGAGTTCACTCTACGATTGCAGAGTTCACTCTACGATTGCAGAGTTTACTTTACGATTTGGGTTCTCACTCTACTATCTACTGAGTTTCGACTCTACAATCTGCTGAGCCACTCTAGCTACTATCTACTGAGTTTCGACTCTACTATTTATTGATCCACTCTACTATTTTCACTCTACTACACTCCTGTAGTAGAATTGAGTTTATTGCCTACTTTGATGATTTGCTTGAATTTCATGGTTAAGTTTTTGGCTTTACCATCTAGCTCTATGCAAGTGCGATATTATACAATTGCGGCCTTTTACAAGTTGCTATCTGAATCTAGGGTCTCGTTGTATCCGGGAAATGATACGGATACCAAGCTTTCTGCAGTGACGATGCTCTTACACTTCAAGAATGAGCACGACTGTAGTGAGAGAGGTTTTAACGATTTTCTTGCTATAGTTGGATAGTTCTTAGCCAAGGATCATACTCTTCCTCCGAATTATTACGAAGTGAAGAAGATAGTCAAGGGGTTAAATATGGGGTATCAGAAAATCGATGCTTGTGAGCAGGATTGCATGTTATACTATGGGGAGGACAGAGATAAGGGACAATGTGATATATGCAGCTTGTCGCGCTACAAGGTGACAAAACATAGGGGGAATGAGAAACATGTTCCCAGGAAGATCTTACGGTACTTTCCTCTGATGTCGAGGCTTTAGCGGCTATTCATGTCGTTTCATACGGTTCAACATATGAGTTGGCATCATACAAGGGATGTCGTGCCTGGTCAGCTGATTTACCCAGTGGATGGAGATGAATGGAAGAGATTTAATGCAAATTATCCTGAGTTTACGGAAGAAGTCAGGAACGTTAGGCTTGGCATGACTACTGATGGCTTTTGCCCTTTTAATAATTTTGGTAAGCCGTACTCAGTTTGGCTAGTCATTATAGTCGCTTATAATCTTCCACCGTCAATGTGTATGAGGGATCTGTATTTGTTCTTGACTTTACTCATACCGAGGGATAAAAGTCCTACAAAAGACATTAACGTGTACCTTCGACCGAACGTATGATAAATCGATATGCGAGAATTTTGTAATGAAGGCAGCCCTGTTATGGACTATCACTAACTTTTCGGCTCTTGGGATGGTTGGTCAACTCACTAGAAGTGGTCCTGCCCAGTGTGTATGGGGGATGTGCAAGGCAATCAGTTGCAGCATGGGCGAAAATGTAGTTTCTTTGGAACTGCTAGTAGATTCATGCCTCTTGATCACAATTACAGAAAGATGTCTGCACAGTTCAACAGAAAGACAGAGAAGAAGAGGGTTGTTGGTCGACTGTCGGGCAGTGAGGTCTTGAGCTGGTTAAACCAGCTTGATTTTCCTTTGCCGGGGAAGGAGCAAAGTAAATTGAGAGCAGCCGGGTACGGGAAGACTTATAATTGGACACACTCGCCCATATGGTTTGAGTTTTTGTATTTCTTTCATTTATTACAAAACACAATTAACGTAACACATATTGTTATATTTTCACTGTAGTATACTAGACCCGGTCTCTAAGCAGCGCTTTACTCACTACGAGCGGTACGATCGCTCCTTTATGAATACTGTATTGCGGGAGTTTCACGTAAGTTAATAAGTTTATATTATCCAGTATTATATTATTACATAGTTGTAGCGTTTAAGAAATAAGTTCCTAACATTTAGACTTTTGTTATAAACTTATTATAGATTTGCCGAGGGCGTCTCTCAGACAGCCGGTGATGTAGTTATTATTGGACATGTCATTGCGAATTACTCTGGCTGGCTGTATGAGTTGCGACGACGGGCAGCCCGGGCAATTGATGACCAGCCCGGGACCATCATCATAGTTCACCAGCCCCGCATAGTCTTCGATCTTGCATGGCAGGCTATGTGTGCGCACTGGCAGGCTGAAGATTTTCAAAAGAAGTCTGAGCAGGCAAAGAAGAACCGAGCCAAGCTCCGCATAGTACACACGACCGACTCGCAGTCTTTCGCGGAGGCGAAGACGGTATTCGTAATGTATTTAGAAATAACTTATCAAATTCTAGCACGAATGATAATTAATAACTGTTTTATGACTGTATCTATTAGGCCTTGGGTTAGACCTTGGGCAGAACTCCGACCATGTTATAGTTCTGGGACCGGGCCCACACACCTAAGGAGGAGCGTGCTTTGTCTCAGGCAGCTTTAGTTATACAGGTAAAACTACTCTTACTTGTTATGAATCTCAATATTCACAAAATAAAATAAAATGATATAATTAACTCACATATACAATATAAATTACAAGACCGATTTCAGAAGCTTCGGGACCAGCGTATAGTTGAGTTGGAGGCTGTTAGGGGGGGTTCTGAGACATTAGATTCCACCATCCCCACTCCCCAGATTAAGTTATCTGGAGATGAGGAGCTGAGACTATGGGTCGAGTCTCAGGATCCCCCTACTAGTAGTACCGGTAGGTATCGAGTGCTGGGTCTGCCGAGAATACCCGCATATACACTACCTGGAGGTAATAATATTAATTCTTTATGTTTCACGAAATTCTCATAACTTATAAATTATTGATGATAGCCATGTTATATATATTTTCGCAGGATCAAGCCATCGCCAGTGTCCGAGAGCAGCTATTGGAACATCTCATACGGGCGCTAGCTTGGACAACGAGTTATTCCAGAGGCTGATTGCGACGGTGTCGGATAGGTTTTATACCGATCCGGTGTTTCTTCATCAACAGTTGCCTAGAAGGAGTCTTCTTCACCAGCTCGTTCAGGAGGTTCTAGTTAGGGCCTTCGCAGAGAGTACGGGCTTGCCGCATGAGCAATTCGACGCGTTGGGCGGCGAGATGCTCGGGGTGGTGGTTTCCCTCCTAGAGCAGGCTTTTTCGTCATCCCCTGCCTACTCAGGTATTCTGCATGTTTATGTTATTTTCATTATTCTGCATGTTTATGTTATTTTCATTTAACAATATCTTTTTAATTCTCACATATATACGAACTAATGATTTTTATTTTTAATTTTATGAATAGGGTGGCGATGGCGAGGGGACTGGACTGGACTGGGACTGGGACTGGCGATGGTGATGGCGATGGCGATGATTATACTAGTTTATAGACTCATTTATCATTCATTCATTTGTACTTAGTGTAGTCTGTAAAAGCGTTGTAAATAATATTGTATATACTTTTTGGAACATTTGATTATATTTGAATTTGTTGATGGGTTAGTAGGTTATTTGTAATTGTTATCCTAGTTGATGATTATTGGACATATGTTACATATTTAGGCGATATATATGTTGAATGACAGGAAATAGTACTGTTATTGGGCTGAAACAGATTGCAGGTACAAAAATATTGGGTTTAATACACCTAGGAAACTGAATTTTTTAACAAAACATTAAAAAAAATTGTTATTTTCGATGGAATAAGGTATTTTCGACGAAAATTCAATCGAAATTAAGGTTCTTTGAATTAAAGAAAAAACAAATATTTCGTCGGAGATAGCTTATTTACGACGAACATTCCATCGAAATTATTCCTCGTTATGAGCGACTGAAATATTCCCTCGAAATATTCCCTCGAAAATGTCTTATCTACGACGAACATTTCAGTCAAAATTATTCACGTTTATCCCCGACGAAAATTATTCCGTCGTAAATAATCCCTCGAACTTAGCATATGTACGAAGAAATTACATCGTAATTACTTCCGTCGAAGATAACTATTTGCAACGGACTTATTTTCGACGCGTGTAATTACGACGGAACTCTCGACTGAAAATTCCCTCGAAAATAACATAATTTTGACGGAATAGGACTAATATCGACGAAAATATCCGTCAGAAATAAGGTTTTTTCTTGTAGTGGTGGTGAAAGGGAAATAAAAATAAAACTGAGTTATATAAATAACGAAGATGAATATAAAAATGGTATAATGACAATACAAGTTAAAGTAGGTTATTAAAGTAAGGTTAACCATGAGATTAAGTATTAATTTTGTTTATTATCAATCTCACATACCGTGTAGGTCAAGCAAAGGAACACGAAAGGTTAATGGTAAAACGCCGGTACAGGCAAGTTTTTCAGAACTTGTTTTTATATGTGAACTTGATAATTGTAATGTGTACATATTCCCTGAATTATATGTACTTATTGTGTATAATTTGGGATGTGCACTATGTGCTATACTGTGATATCAATCTATTGAATCAAGTTACTGATTGATGTGGATTGAGCTATGGAAACTTACTGTATTCGTTATATGAAGTATGTGATAAGCATGAATTAGGTATAATTTTTGAGTATGAGCATTATAGTGTCTGAATAAATGCAAAGTTTGAGAAATACGAATTGTGTATAAACTACGAAGCATGAATAATTTTTTTTGTTTAAAATGCTAAATATGTGTTATGTGATAACTGTTAAACTTGTTGGACAATGTAGTTACTCACCCTTGCTATAAACAATTGTTTTCAGCTAAACCAAGGAAAAAGGGAGAAATACTTATTGAAGTTGTTCGTATAGCTCTAGCTATGCTAGATAACATTCATATGACATATTGTAATTGCATAGTCAAAGAACATTGTATAGAAGAAGTTAAGTCGAGTTATGAGATTATGGATATTAAAAATAAATATATCCAAGTGAAAAATATTATTTATAACTTGAAATGTATATGTTAAATCAATATGATTTAAAATTGTAATACTAGGTGGTAAAGGTTGTGAATTCTGGAAATAAAAATAATTAATGTATTGATTACCAAGCGAGGTTGTATTCATTATTTTATGAATAAAGGTTATAAATATTCAGATGAAGGTTGTATCATGATGCACCAGGTCTGAGGTAACAGGTACCCGGATTTGGGGGCGTTACACCACCTCCTTCCTCAAGCTTAGTTATACTTTTCTTTTGAGTTCAGTTCTATTCTATGATCTGGTCTTGAAACAACAATTTTTTCCTCACCTCACAAATTCACTAGAGACCCAACTCCCAACTGACCTATCTAAGACTCTAGTCTTGATTGAAGAATTACTTGTCTTTCTCACAGGTATATAAAATAAACCAACTCTACCTATTTTCCCTTTTAAAAAAGTTTTTGACAAAGATATGCTTCTAAAATAAGAAGATAACAATTAGAGATCAAGTAATTATATAAAAGTTCAATGAACTTTATATATGTAAAATGTGCTTCTGTGTAAGCAGATGTAAATTTATACTCGGTTATAAAAGTTTATGTAACTTTTATACTTGTGTAAATATTCTTCTTGATTATGCAAATAAATCAATTTTAGTTTAGCTCAAAAATGCTTCTGTATAAGCAGATATAAAGTTTAATGCAAATTTATAAGGGATTATTTATTTTTTTATGATAAAGAATGTTTCTATGGATTAAACAAATTATAACTTTAATTTTAGATATTATTCAACATGTATTCTATGAATGAATTTATGTTCAAATACTTGTTATTAATAGTTATCAGGTATAATGAATAAATCAGTTAAACAGTACTTGATATAACAAATATATTTGTTTAACTCAAAGAATATATAATAATATATTTTATCTATTATATATGTGAATAATTATAAATAAGGTCACTTAGGATTTTAAAGATCGTTTGAATAATTCTCACTATCATTCGCTCAAGAGTGAATAAATTCAAATTGTATCGGTATCTAAGTACTGACCAAATTTATAGTCTCACAATTTATATTTGTATAAATATTTTTGATAGATCACTTAGGATTTAAAATACCTTTCGAATAATTTACACTCTTCTCAAAATGTATTCGTACCCCAATATTTAATCTACTTTACTGATATTTATATAAATAACTTGTATATTATAAAAGGCCACTTAGGACTTTGAGAACTTGTTCGGCTAATTTCCTCACTTAAGAGGAATATATCCGATTTAGTCTCGGTGTTTAAGTACTGATTTTTTGTAAGATCTTGAATTTTATGAAATAAAAGTATTCAATTTTTTTTGATATTTCTATTCAGTAAATGGTTAAATTAATAAAATATTATAGTTATTGGTGATATGTGCAAATGTTACAAAGTAAGCAAGTTGTCATAAAATATTCAGTTTTGTCGGAAATATTCGTTTGGTCGGAGAATATTTTTTTGACGAGAATGTTCGTACGACGACAGCAATCATTGGTGGATCCCACAACGGAATAACTGTCGGATATAGAAAGCGACAGAAATAACCTTTTTATAAAAATAGCGGCAATACTTTTACCGTTAAACTGTTGAAATACCCGATGAGAAAAGTATAATAATACGCGTTGTTCCACAGTGGTACGCAGTATTGCACAGTAGCACACTGTATTGCACAGTATTTCTACTCTTACGTAAGAAGTCACTCATTCAATAATTGTCACAATAATTACGGTTCAACATCTTATATTATTGATTCAATAATTGCTACATTGATAATTGCATAATATTTTATATTATTGATTCAATAATTGTCACAGTAACTCATATTATTTATTATTAGATAGCATTATTGGCAATTTCTAAAAAGTTTTGTCGAGGAAAGGGGTTAGGTTATATAATTGCGCGCCAATAAGGATAAATCTTTATCGGAAAGCCCCCTCTTTCCTAGGAACGACCTGGTTGTCAATATTGTGATTCTATAATATTAATTATGAATAATAATTGATAAATAAAATAAAAATTATTGATAAATATGACAAGTAAATATTTGTTCAATTTTGATATAAATGGAGAAATTTTTAGCATAAGACATTTGTTGAAAGTTGGCATTTTATCTTCTCCGATAAAATAATTCATTCAAATATATTATTATAATATTATATTATAATAGTATAATGTGATAATGTAATAGTATAATTTAAATGGTAATATTATTATACTAAATTCATGGTATAAAAATAAAATGAAGTGGAAGAGAGCAAATTGAATTTGAATTCTTTTTATTAATTATAATGGTTTTTAATATATATATATATATATATATATATATATATATATATATATATATATATATATAACATGTGATAAAAGGAAGGATGATGTAAGAAATGATGTCCTAGGGACAGTGAGGTAAGCGATGATGTCATAGGAACGATGAGGTAAGTAATGATGTCATAAATTATGGTGAAAAGACTACTTTACCCTGACTCAGCCAAGCCTATATATAGAAGCTCATTTTTCACTCTTTCTCACGAATTCACTGAAGCTCTAGAGAGAGAATTTATAGAGAGAGAAGAAGAGAGAAAGAAGAAGAGTATTCTGCTACTACACTATTGAAGTATCCCATCTCTTACTAAGGTAAGGGGTATTATTTTTTTCGTATTCGTAAAGGATATTATTTTTCTTGTAAAGGATGTTATTTTCTTTCAATACTCGTAAATGATATTATTTTCTTTCATACTCGTAAGGGATATCATTTTTCTTTCATATTCCATATTATATAAGTGATTTTATTTCATTTCATATTCCTAAATCTAAACTTACTATAGTAAGTATTGCTTCTATAATTCCTGAAATGATTAGAAATTGCTTAAGGTTTTCGCTTCATCTAATATTATTTCACTGAAATATTGGTCTGAACTTTCTTATTGAAATTTTAATCTTTTTATGTCAGGGTACTATTCATGAAGTACTATTCACAGAGGACTATTCATAGGATACTATTCACGGGCTACTATTCACGAAAAAATTAGTTTCTTTTTCTGTCCAAATTATCTTTATTTTATGAATCTTACTCTTGAAATTGGATCCATGTTTTGAATCTTCATGTTGACAATTTGGACATTCTTGAACTCTGAATAAATTGAATTATAAATCTCTAATATTTGTCCTTGATCTCACTGGATTCATTCTTTATATCATTGTCATAATCCTCAGACATTAAATTATGGTGAAAGTAATCTTTGGCTCGTAGTGTAAAGATGACCTGTTATTGATATCTTTGGCCCGTAGTGCAAAGATGAACTGTTGATTGATATCTTTGGTCCGTAGTGCAAAGATGAACTATTGATTGATATCTTTGGCCCATAGTGCAAAGATGAACTGTTGATTGATATCTTTGGCCTGTAGTGCAAAGATAAACTGTTGATTTATATCTTTGGCCCGTAGTGCAAAAAATAGACGAGTGTATGGCATGATCATGACCACTGATGATACAAATACATATTTTTGGCCCGTAGTGCAAAGATAGATAGTTGATTGGTATGATCATGACCATGGTTGATACGTTTGAATGTTTTTGGTGTAAGGTGTAAAGATGATACGATTATTAAATGTCTTTAGCCTTTGTGGCAAGGACATTGAGTGAAAGTTCTATTAAGCCTTTGTGGAAAGGAGAAACTGTTGATTTACATGTTTATGAACATGAATTGTGAATTAATATAACCATAATCTTTGGTGTTACAGGTAAAGACAGGTGATGAAAATTATCTTCGTCCTGGGTGCGAAGAGGAATTTATCAATCTAATTATGATCATGAATTATTTACATGATTGTGGACAGGAACTGTTGATTGACGTTACAGGGATAAATATTATTGGTGGACTTTTAACATGGAGAAGATAATAGACATTATGGTCTATTTGACTCTTCTAATGGATTGTTCGTTCCGCTACAATTATGGTTGAAAACTTTTATCATCTACCATATATTCTAAATATCTGATTCATTATTGATGAAGGCTATTGATAATTTAATTATCTTTAGTCATATATTCTTTACTGGGCTATTTGTGCTCACCCTTTTGCTTCACAATTCCTTTCAGGTAATAAAAGTGTAGCTGGAACTAGCAGAGAGAACATGAGTATAAAGTGGTGTTTCGAATTAGTCGCGGTCCTCATCAAATTATTGAAAAGTGTGGCATAATAACTGTATTGAGAACTTTAAATTTGTGTGTCGTATTTTATACGTCATTTAACAGATGATTTTGGTGAAACAAATAGGGTGAGGTGAACCCAATTTTAGAAGGATGTGTTGCCACTATCATACAAGATGTCTAATCACATACTTCGTGTTATCATAGGATATGGTTGTGCACATCCACTTGTTGATTATATCTATGAGCACTACCTATATAATCTTGGAGTATGGTTGGAATATATTCTTCAGTTTGAGATAATGGAGATAATTATATGGCAAGAGAATACCCACCATTGAAATGAACAGTATAGTAATCTTCTCTCTTTGGGGTCTATTGGGTCAACCAAGGTTAATTCTCAAGTCCTATAATATCTATTATAACTTAGAAGCATGGCCTCCTATGAACGAAGGCCTCCTATGTACGAAGGCTTCCTTGAGCATTTTTCAAAGATTTTAATTCTCAAAACAGTTATTGACTGTACCTTTATGTAAAATATTATTGGTTTGGAGGGCGATTACTGTTATTATAATATTTGTATTGAAACTCACAGTTTGTGTGTGGTCGTATTTTGCACGACAGAGTAATAGTTAATTTGTAGTTAGATTTTATTGTGTGTATTTCTTGCGACTCAGAATGGGTTGTGTGTGAACCTATTTTGGGGGCGTCACAGTTAGTATCAATGCTTAGGGATATGATCTCTGGCGGAGATCTGGGATGAGAACTAGGAGGGGAGAGACGAGCAATATACTTCGCTAGTGTGTGTCCTACCTAAGCTGAATTTTTTACTTAATAAGTTGACAAATTGTGATATGTCAATTAACCTTTGTTTTAAAGCTGTATTCTTGAATGATATCTGAAATCCAAGAGATGAGCAATGGAGAAATTATGATACAAAGGAAATAACTGGGAAGATAGAATCTGAAATGAAAGCAAGGTATCCTCACCTCTTCGAACTACCAGGTACGTAAATTTCGGGGACGAAATTTCATAAGGAGGGGAGATTGTAAGATCCTGAATTTTATGAAATGAAAGTATTCAATTTTTTTTTTTATTTCTATTCAGTAAATGGTTAAATTGATAAAATGTTATAGTTATGAGTGATATGTGCAAATTTTACAAAGTAAGCAAGTTGCAATAAAATATTCGTTTTGTCGGGAAATATTCGTTTGGTCGGGGAATATTCTTTTGTCGGGGAATGTTCGTACGACGACGGAATCATTGGTGGATCCCATAACGGAATAATTGTCGGATATAGAAAGCGACAGAAATAACCTTTTATAAAAATAACGGCAATACTTTTACCGTTATACTGTTGAAATACCTGGTGAGAAAAGTATAATAATACGCGTTGTTCCACAGTGGTAAGCGGTATTGCACAGTAGCACACGTTATTGCACAGTATTTTTAATTATTGATTCTTATGTAAGAAGTCACTCATTCAATAATTGTCACAGTAATTATGGTTCAACATCTTATATTATTGATTCAATAATTGCTACATTGATAATTGCATAGTATTTTATATTATTGATTCAATAATTTTTACAGTAACTCGTATTATTTAAATGATATTATTAGATAGCATTATTGGCAATGTCTAGAAAGTTCTGTAGAGGAAAGGGGTTAGGCTATATAATTGCGCGCCAATAAGGATAAATCCTTATCGGAAAGCCCCCTCTTTCTTGGGAACGACCTGGTTGTCAATATTGTGATTCTATAATATTAATTATGAATAATAATTTATGAATAAATTAAAATTATTGATAGATATGATAAATAAATATTTGTTCAATTTTGATATAAATGGAGGAATTTTTAGCATAAGTCAATTATTAAAAGTTGACATTTTATCTTCTCCGATAAAATAATTCATTCAAATATATTATTATAATATTACATTATAATAGTATAATGTGATAATGTAATAGTATAATTTTAAATGATAACATTATTATACTAAATTCATGGTATAAAAATAAAATGATGTAGAAGAGAGCAAATTGAATTTGAATTCTTTTTAATAATTATAAAGGTTTTATATATATATATATATATATATATATATATATATATATATATAACATGTGATAAAAGGAAGGATGATGTAAGAAATGATGTCCTAGGAACAGTGAGGTAAGCGATGATGTCATAGAAACGATGAGGTAAGCAATGATGCCATAAATTATGGTGAAAAGACTACTTTACCCTGACTCTACCAAGCCTATAAATAGAAACTCATTCTTCACTCTTTCTCACGAATTCACTGAAGCTTTAGAGAGAGAATTTATAGAGAGAGAATAAGGGAGAAAGAAGAAGAGTATTCTGCTACTACACTATTGCAGTATCACATCTCTTACTAAGGTAAGGGGTATTATTTCTTTCGTATTCGTAAAGGATATTATTTTTCTGGTAAAGGATGTTATTTTCTTTCAATACTCGTAAATGATAGTATTTCCTTCCATCCTCATAAGGGATATACTTTTTATTTCATTTCATATTCTAAATCTAAACTTACTATGGTAAGTATTGCTTCTATAATTCCTGAAATGATTAAAAATTGCTTAAGATTTTCGCTTCATCTAAATTATTTCACTTGGAATATTGGTCTGAACTTTCTTATTGAAATTTTAATCTTTTTATGTCATGGTACTATTCATTCAGGTACTATTCACATAGTACTATTCATAGGATACTATTCACGGGTTACTATTCATGATAAAATTAGTTTCTTTTTCTGTCCAAATTATCTTTATTATATGGATCTTACTCTTGAAATTGGATCCTATGTTTTGATCTTCATGTTGACAATTTGGACATTATTGAACTCTGAATAAATTGAATTATAAATCTCTAATATTTGTCCTTGATCTCACTGGATTCATTCTTTATATCATTGTCATAATCCTCAGACTTAAATTGTGATAAAAGTTATCTTTGGCCCGCAGTGCAAAGATGACCTGTTGATTGATATCTTTGGCCCGTAGTGCAAAGATGAAGTGTTGATTGATATATTTGGCCCATAGTGCAAAGATGAATTGTTAATTGATATCTTTGGCCCGTAGTGCAAATATGAACTGTTGATTGATATCTTTGGTTCGTAGTGCAAAGATGAACTGTTGATTTATATCTTTGGCCAGCAAAGATGGACGAGTGTACAGCATGATCATGACTACTGATGATACAAATAAATATTTTTGGTCTGTAGTGCAAAGATAGATAGTTGATTGGTATAATCATGACTATGGGTTTTACGTTTGAATGTTTTTGGTGTAGGGTGTAAAGACGATACGATTATTAAATGTCTTTAGCCTTTGTGGCAAGGACATTAAGTGAAAATTCTATTAAGCATTTGTGGCAAGGAGAAACTGTTGATTTATATGATTATAAACATGAATTGTGAATTAATATAACCATAATCTTTGGTGTTACAGGTAAAGATAGATGATGAAAATTATCTTCGTCCTGGGTGCGAAGAGGAATTTATCAACATAATTATGATCATGAACAATTTACATAATTTATCTTCCCGAGAAAATGCTCATGAAACTCTCTAAACTTGTTATTCATGTAAGCACTTTGAAATTGCTTCTCCAACTCATCTTCAGTTACACACGGAATGAAAGAGTGCCAACTTTTCATTTTCCACTTTTCTAGTTAATGCATTTTCATATTGCTCAACGAATTGCTTCAATGTCGTCTTCGAATTAATGTAACCATCAAAATATGCATTCATACTCTCGCTTCTTTGTGTGGATGACATTCCGGCCCAAAAAACTTCTTTCACATAAGCATGCACCCACCGTTTTCTCTCTAGATACAACCCTTATAACTATGTGTTACTCTGAAGCTCATACTTTTTGATGAAGTTATCCTAAGCAGTATCAAATTCTTCTATTGTCAGAGTATAATAAACAATATAGAGAAAACGGTAACTAATCTTTTCATATGCCTCGTACCCTTTCAACTTGTCTGCCACCTTTTTCATTATATGCCATATACACCACCATCCACCGATGTCGGGTGGTGGGTAATACATTTTCGATAAGCATTCTTCGTCGCCATGCATTGATCGGTAATAATAGCTTTTAGAGCACAATCCCCCATGCATGTATCCAAGTCTGAAACAGCCACGAAAATGAATTATGTATCTTCATGAGAGATGAGCCCACAACCTAATAATAACGGCAGACCATGATGATTCACGCCTACAAAAGGAGCAAAAGGCATGTCATACTTGTTCACCAAATACGTTGTGTCAAATGTCACAACATCACCAAACTCCCTGCATCAGCCCAGAATACATTCCTCAACCGACCCTTTTCAATTCAAATCCATTGCATAAAATATCAGAATTATCAGCTTTCATTCTCATGAAATAACGATACATTGCTTCATCATCTCCTTCTACAAGTCGTAAACGTCGAATCTTGTCCAAATAATTCCGGCAATCCTTGGGCAAATATGGAAGCTTATCAGGGCATCCTGCTTCAATCTGAAATGTGTCGAAAGTCTTGTATAGCCTAATCCCAGCTCTATCATTCAAATCAATCTTCCTTTTCACATTTCAATCAAGTACGTTGTTGCTCTTGAAAAATCTAGACTTCTCTGGGCTCTGTTCATGATTATGCTCTAAAAAAACTCCTCTTAACCTTCAATTTCCATCCTTGGATAAACAAACATTAAGGCGAGCCGGACAACCCACTTTTGTTTGTGGATGTGGCTTGACAGGGTTGCTTCTTTTCGGCCTTGGTTTTCCACCTTTGCTGCATTGAAGAGTTACATGGTACACGTTTCCATCTTTCCCTTTTTTCGAAGATCTTTTAAACATTGCAAACCCCTTTTCTTTAGCAAATCATGAATAATAAAGATAAGTTTCTTATGAGGTGTCAAATTCCATTCCTACCTTGGGTTCCTCAACTCTATCCTCACAATTCTCAATTGTTTCCTTTCCATCATCACACTCTTTTATTGAAGAACCATTTGTCACCATTTCTTCTTCTTCTTCTTCTCCATTCTCTCCACTCCATACCTCTTCTATTTCTTCATCTCTGCAAATTTGTGGAGATAGAGGACGCATTGTTGACGGAACAGACTCGGGCGACATAAGAGATGATGGTGATGGTAATGGTAATTGAAACATCACCTACGGGTCAAAATGATAACAACGAAACTATAATTCAAATATGTCTTCTTAATTTGGAGATAAATAAATAGTACTTGATTGGGCGACCAAAACCCAAACTGAACCATATCTACAATGAAAATGCATCTAAAAGTGTGTATATGAAGGGGGAATAACAAGAGTAAGAAAGGGTTTTCTGAAATTAGGGCAGAAATAAAAAAAAAATTAGGGGCCTTCTCCTCTAGCCAGACACTCCAAATTCACGGCAAACAACAATGGAGATCAAGGTTTACCTGAGATCAAGGAGGAAGACAAGGTTAAGATTATCAATCTGATCTTCGCTGGCCACAATTAGAATCAGAGCAAAATCTAAAGCAAGAATGTTTGCCAATGCCTCCCCCTAAACTCTCTCTGCAGGTGATCACGCTCTCCCGCGAAAATGAAAATGAAAACGAGAAAAAGGTAAATCAGATTTTGTTGAGTTAAGTGGGCATGGGGCCCACGGCCACGTCAGCAATTATGTGATGTTTATGTAACTCACTTTATTTGATAGTAGCATTTTTGTTTCGGTTAAAAGCTTTTAAGCTTTTTAGACAATTAATGCTCACAAATGGTTATATGTATATTCAATATGCCTAAAAACAATTTTAAGCACATGAACATGAATACACTGTTTACACACACATAAATTATAGTCCAATGCATGCAACCATAATAATTTGAAAATATCCTTTTGCCCCTTTATTTTGAGAAAGTAATTTTGAGAGAAAAATATTAAAAATTAATAGGACTTCTCCTTACCTTAGGAAATATTACTTTATGAATTAATTTATTTAACCCTTGATATTTAAATTATCAAGGTCAATAAAATCAATTTAATAAATTTTAGAAAATATTTTAGGTCAAAGTAAATAAGATAGTTAAAATAATTATAATATAAATCATATGTAGAACATTCTAATATTTTACTTATCCTAATTATTATTTATTGTTATCATCAAAATAATTCTAAAAGTTGCAGACCCATCAGAGAAGATATTAGAAATTATGATCAATTTGACTCTTCTAATGAATTGCTCATTCTGCTATAGTTGTTTGTTGAAAACATATGTTGTCTATCATTTTCTAAATTTTTGATTTATCATTGTTGAAGGTTAAGGATAACTTATTCTTAGTTATCTTAGTCGTGATATATTTATTGGACTATTTGAATTCAGCCTTTTGTTTCGTAATTCCTTTTAGGAAATGAGAGTGTAGCAGTGGCTTGCGGGGAGAACTTGAAAATAGAATGATGGTCTGAGTTAGTAGCTGTAGTAGTCCTCATGAAGTTGTAAAATAGTGTGACAATAATTCTACTGAGAATTTAATGTGTGTATTGTCGTACTATACACAATATTGTAATAATTATAAATAAGAGAATTTATGCATATTGTATGTATTTTGGTGACTCAAATTGGGTAGTGTAGACCAGAATTTGGGGAATCACATGGACGGAGAGAGTAATTAGTATAAAAAAATTGTAATGTATTTACAAAATATATTAAAGATTAAAATTTTGTAAACCACTTTATTTTATATTGGAGAACTTGAGTTCATTAGTTTTTTAATAAACAAATCATGACTTATATATTATTAATTAAAATTTAATTATATTTTAAAACTAAAATCATAATCGTAACTTATTATTTTACAATTATTTTATTTATAGAATTTATTTAGTTAATAATTATATAATAGAGTATAACTTAAACACTATGTTTAGGCTTTTAGGTTTTCACTCAACTTTGAACTCTAATTAAAAATGTATATAAAAATACGAAGCATTAATTATAAAAACTAAATATTAAATGTTGAAACTATATAAAAACTTTATATTAAATTAAAAATAACAAATGAATCACATTAGTAACACTCAATTGTGAGTATTCAACAATTATGTGATATGTTATCATTTGTTTTTAAGAAAAAATTGTATTCATTCTAATAATAGCAGCAAGCCAATTTAAAATTCAAAAAATATACTTTATAACCACTATATAAAATAAATTAAAAATTAAAAATAATTTAATTTAAAAAATAACACGTGCTTCGCACGATGCACTCTAGTTTGTAATAGATTACAGTTTTACTACATTCCAGTCTTTTGAACTGTTTGATATTAAAAATAAAGTTCTATATTATTCTCGAAATCAAGGTTTTCAGATCCGGATCGGTCGTCGAACCGGAAAAAATACCGGCTGGATGAATCACCGATTCAATTAGTGGTCGAAGCGTTAATGACCTAGTGACGTCATTAATATATAAAAATATATATTATTGCTAATTAATAAAATTTTAAAAAATCTCATTTTTTATTAACTAAAACATAATAAAGTTGAGTTATAATATTACTAAAAGTGGTTTTACCGATTGAACCATCGGTTCGACCGGTGGTTAACCAGGTCAAATGATTTTTGACCAAATCAATAAAATCGAGTTAAACCGGACATGAGTGTCGATCGATTCTGATTTTTATCGGTTGAACAGGCGGTTCGATTCAGGTTTAATAACCATGCTCGAAATAGTTGGTTATCTATTCCCTCCGTTCCAATAATTGAAAATCACTGAAGCTACATTGCTAAATATTCTGGCATTTCCAATTATAAGATCGTTATTAACTTTTAAAGTCAAATTAAAATATTTTTAAATTCAAAATTGACATGAATTATTTTAATTTTATTCAATATAATGATGAATATTATAAAGTATTTAAAAAGTACTACTCGTGATAAGATTTATGATTTTATACTCCATTTGTCCTTTAATAAACGTCATAGTTTAACTTTAATAGTCAAATTGACCATTTTTAAAATTAATAATTAAAAATATTTATATAAATTTTGTCCTTTAATAGTCCCTCTGATTTCAAAAGAATGTCCTTTAACTACAATAAATTTTGTCCCTATAAAAGTTTATAAATTTATACTAAATACGTTGAAAAGACTAGTTTACCATTAAAAGTAGGGTCCACTAACTTAAGAAAGAAAAACTCTATTTGTATTTATGCTGACTCCACTATGGGTAATATTGGAACGTATTTTATTCTCTATCTAGAACTTTAATTTTCTTAATATATGTGAAAAATATCTTTTAAACATTCTTTTGAGAACAAAAAGAGTAATTATTAGTTAAATTAATAATGCAAGATTTGAATCCCCTTTATTAAACATTTCATCCAATTCCATTCAACACACCATAGTTTTATAGTTGTGAGTATAAATCGATACCGGACAACTAATTTATTATTTTGAATAACATAATTATTTCAAAAATAAAAATAATCCGATATTTTTTATTATTTGATGAACATGTGAATTTTTTATCAAAATTTTAATTGATGAAAATTATTTTAGACTTTTAACGGTGAAAATATTTTTTATAATTCTATATTTTTGTAGAATTGATCTTAATATTATCAACTAACATATTTTGATCATTATTAACATAATTATTAAAATTAAATAATTAATGTATTGAATAAAATTAAAGGAAATATGTAATAGAGGGGAATCAAATCCAATAATACAATTCATATTCTATAAATTACAATTATTTAGAGCAAAATTTATTTTACTTATAAAGGGGTGTAAAGTTAACAGTATTTGCACAGTCAAAGTTGGGGCCCATTTTGTAAGATAGGGAAAGTGGAGGAGGTCAATAAATTGATTTAATAACATGGGGGAGCCAGTAAAGGGCCAGACTAGTGTAGTGACATGAGATGAAATATATATTTCTCCGTCCAATATAAACTGATAAGTTCAAACATAGAGAAGATAAGGCTTTTTGGGCACAACTGTGATGTGATGATAGTAACAGGAGCTTAAATGTCTTTTTTATTATTATATTTTTATACATCTAAATTGCTATTCTTTTTTTTATATAGAAAAAGTCACTTTTAGATTCATTTATTTTTTATTATTCATGTGAGGAATTGTGAACAAATATCTTTTCTACTTATGAAAAATATATATATATATATATATATATGTGTGTGTGTGTGTGTGTGTGTGTGTGTGGTGATCCCATATATATAAAAACACACATATTCATATATATGTATCGGGGGAGTTGATCCATAGTCATAATTATAAATTTAAATTTATTCTTATAACAAATTGTGATTCTGCAATTAAGAATCCGGTTAATATGAATTTTATTTTTTGATAAGTTGGTCAATTGGCCAATAGAATGTTGACACGCAGGGAGAGAGAACATCTCTTCGTCTGCGTGTCAATACTCTATTAGTCAATTGACTAACTTATCAAAAAATATATTTCATACTAACCACTCCCTGCAATTACAGAAGTAACCGTGAATATTATCATTCATCCAGACTTTAGTTCCGCATTATTAAGGTGCAGATTCAAAACTCAATAATGCTACTATCACATAAAATAGTTACATAAACATTACATACTGCTGATGTGACAGTATGTGATTTGTTGTTGACATGACTCACTTAACTCAACAACAAATCACATACGATCACGTCAGTATTATGTGATGTTTATGTTACCCACTTTATGTGATAGTAGCATTATTTTTCAAAACCGACCAAAATACCATGTAAATCCCCACTTTAATAGTAGTGCTGCAGACCGTGACTTTCAAAAATATCAATATATTATTATAATATTAAAATAATGACATTTCTCCGAAATCAATATAATTCTTCTTCTCAATCTAGGGATTCAAAAAAAAAACTCAAATCATAGTTCTTCCTCTAAATCTAATTAACCAGCCATCTCTGTCCCAGCCATGGCCGAAGACAGCCATTAGAACAAGAAGATGGGTTTGACTGAGATTCTTTTATCTTTATATTGTTGGAGAAGAAAATTAAAATTTTATATCACACACTTATTTTTTAAATTATTCATTATTTTTAAAATTTTATTTTACTAACCCATAATCAAACACTATTTTAACTTTATAAAAAGGAATTGACACACACATAATGTTATAAAATGCAATATCTATTCACTATCCTTAGATCTCCACCACTCAATTTGTGGACCCAAGAGTTGGATGGACAGTCTCCCCCAACAAAGTGGACAAAATCATATGGCTTTCACTACTCAAATGAAATGGACCAAAGGGAAGAAACAAACATTGCAAATTCACCTAAGTTGTTTAAAATAAATAAATAATTTTTAGCTGTCACAATTCATCAAAGTTAGGGATTACTATTATTAGATTAGGCTTATAACTACAATGATGATTATGTCTCAACAATAATGATCAATTGTGGTTATGTGGAAAGTCAACACATCAAATAATTATATTATATTATTTTATTTTATATTATATACATAGAATTTTTTAATATATGTTCTTAGGATACATACTAAGCACACAATTCAATTGAATATTCTCTTGAATTGTGTGCATATTCTCTTAAATTTGGTGTAAATGTATAAATCAAGAGAATATGCACACAGTTTAAAAGAATATTCTCTTGAACTGTGTGCTTAGTATGTGTTCTTAGGATACATATTAAGAGGACTCTGTATACATATATATATATATATATATATATATATATATATATATGTGTGTGTGTGTATATAATATTGATTTGAATTTGGAAGCTCCTCCGGCTCTGGTGGGACCCTCCTCAAAGGTTTTCATGTGATGTTGGCAAATTATCTAATTGAGTACCTAATTGTCCCCTAGTTTCTCATGTTCATCCATACAGATCCATATAACAAGGGAGCCACCTTTCAAATACTCTCCTATAACCTAATAACTGTGAAGACTTGGGAATTAAGTAAACTGATATTTTTTATTATTATATTCGACTGAAATTTAATATTCTTGCACTTAAAATTTTATAAATAATTTTTTTACCATTGAATCATAAAGAGCTTGGTTTTAAACTGGTATCTTCGTGGCAATTTTTGCCATCTTAATTGAGAAAAATGTTTAATGTTTTTGGATATCATGTTTTATTTTTTCTTTTTAATTTTATTAAATGATAGATAGATAAATACTTCTTATGTTCCGAATTAAATTTAAAAAAATATTTTTTTGCTCGTGCAAAAAACAGAGATACATTTATGTTTTTACTATATAAAGCGACATTTAATTCCAAATATGCCGTTATTTTTATTTTTAGTTGATTGTGCATTTTTGTGACGCCAATAATATATTATATTTTTGACTAATGTTAGATATAATTTTGAAAAAAAATTAATGTATTTTCGTACAAGTCATTATTTTATAGATATATGTATCTACAATTTTAATATTAATGGAGTAATAACGTGACGAATAAGTTTCAAAGTGATGATAATTAAAATTAGAAATATCAAAATAAATAGTTATCCTATTCTTGTTTTAGCAAAGAATACATGCACTATTAATTATAACTTGATAATTCAAAGTCCACATAAATCTAATGTGATAATTTAGTTGAAATGTCTCTATTTTAATGTTCATGTACACAAGTTCAAGTTCTACCGCAACAATTTCAGAAGAAAGGAGTTTAATGTAATAATATAAACTGTTAAAAATAAATAAATGATATACGTGGCGATCGTAATTCTCGCAATACATAGCTAGACTCTTTATACTTACATTCTATTACTAAAATTATTTACTTATTTGGCCAGAAACACATGAGTTCTCATTTTTTATTTAGAACTTTAAAATTTTCAAACTAAGGCCACGTTTGGATTGAGAGGATGAAACGGAGAAAGGAATAAAATGAAAAATAATGTGTTTGATGATCATTTTGTAGGATAAATTTATTTTAGCGGAATAAAAATTCATTTCATCACCTTGTTTTTTATTCCATGCGGGAGGTGGTGGAATAAAATTTATTCCATTAGATCTTAAGTTTATCTTTTATCCAACATACATTGCTTAACCCCCTTTAGCGACCGGACGACGGTTTGATCCGTCGCTATATATACAACCGTCGTCTATATGTTGTCCGTCGCTAAAAGCTAAGACGACGGTTGTATATATAACAACGGACCAAACCATCGCTCAGTCCGTCGCTAAAGGAGGGTAATCAATGTATGTTAAATAAAAGGTAAGTTTAAGATCCGCACCGTAGAATGAATATATATATATATATATATATATGTGTGTGTGTGTGTGTGTGTGTGTGATAATTGTGTCATCCTGTTACAGTACTACTCACCACCACCAACCAAACATACATTTGAAAAACCTTAAAAATATTTTCATTCATTCTTCTATTTTATTCCTTCAATTCAAACGCAGTATAAGAAGATACAAGTGATATTATGTGCATAATTTTGACCCTTTATGTTTTTCATGAAAAAAATTGAAAAACTAATTATTATAAAAGAATATATTTCTCAAATGGTCAACGCATCCATCCATGTGCACATATATTAACAAACAAAAAGTACATCACACCATGAATGTGTATGTAACTGCTTGGAAATATTGGAAATAACGAAACTTTGAAAGTATTTTTTTAATTGTTCATTAAGAAACAAAACACAAGTAGTAACCGTTTCTAACATTTACACCCAATGAACAAAAAAAAAATAAAAAAAAATACAACAACTATCCCTTTATTAAATTAATTATTCTCTCAAACCTCTTTCTCTCTCCCACTTATCCCCCACCCCAATCCCCAATTTTATTTATTTAACAAATAATAAATAAATTCTTTTTTTTTTCAAAACTAAAACAAACATATATTAATTACCACTACAAATTTAATTAAGAAAACCTTACACCCCATGTGTTTTCCCCCATGTATAATGTATTTTGAAAGTTGTTAGCATGAAGTTTATTTTGAGGTAAGTTGGTCAATTGATTAATAGAATACTGACACGTATGCGAGACTATAAGTATGTCAGTATTCTATTGACCAATTAACTAATTTACCAAAAAAATTAACTTTATACTAATCGGATCTATGTATTTCAGACTTTTTCACCACCTTCCTTCTCATCTCTTTGCCCCCACCGGAATCTTCCCCCACATCTCTCTTTCCCTTCCTTTGGTCCGGCCGATCGACCTGACCGTATTTCGAACCGAATAATGCTAGATAACTAGATAAAAAACTGTATACTTTACTCGAACAAAATATTGATAGATTGTATGGTACAATTTATCAATATTTAGCCTAAGTAAACCAGACAGTACAATCTATCAATGGTTTGTCCAAGTAAACTAGACAGTTTTTGTCTGATTACCTAGCGTTACCCTTCTGAATTAGTTCCACAGTTCTTTATATAACTCACTGATCACTCACTAGAACCTTGTATCTTTCTCTCTCCTCACTCAGCAGTGGCCTGCACTGAAGATGGCTGCTTGTTTGTCACTATCTCGTACCTAGCTCCATCATCTTCGTCCTCCTCCTCGTCGTTGTCGTTGTCTCCTTCTTCATAATCGTCGTTATTCTGATCCAAATTCTCGCTCTCATGATCCTCCATTGCGGAATCTTGGAGCTGCTGTGGAAGAGGCCATTGCTGCTCAGGTTGAACCATGATCGGCACCATTGGATTCTCCGGCTTGATCGGAAATCCGGGATTGAATGGGTTATTATTCGTACTCCCATCAGTTTTAGCTTTCTCTTTGTACAAGGCTTCAAGCTGATGAAAATACGGGCAGGTTTTGGCGTCTTCGGGTCTCTTCTTGTTGCTCTCCTTCACCTTCTTGTAGTACTTGTTGATGTTCTCCCATTTCTCTTTGCATCTCTTGGCATTCCGGTTGTATCCGAGTTTACGCATGGACGCCGATATTTCCTCCCAAAGCGGTCCTTTTGGGCCGTTTTCATGGTATTTGTTGTCGAGAGTTGTTCGGAGCTTGATCAATGCTTGAACCTCGGTTTTAGGCCATCTTGATGGACTCGGAGACGGAAAAATTTCACCGCCATTATTAGCGGGTAGCGCAAGATCCATATTTTTCACTGATGGTGCTGGTGACGGTACCGGAGCTGGTGCTGGCGCTGGTTGTTGTGGTGGCGGCGGTGGTGGTTGTTGTGGTTGTGCAACCGGTTGAGGTGGTGGTGGTACAGTTGGCAATGAATTTTCTTTTAATTGGACTTGTATTTGATGCAACTGAGGCGGAGCAATCGGACTTTTCGAGGTCTGTTGCTCCGTAATCTTTTGCAGAAATGCAATCACGGCAGCATCTTTCGCAGCTGCAATAGACCTTTCTTGAACTAAAAGATCATGCTCTCGATTCATTTTCGCTATTTCTTGGACCCTCCAAGCCTCCTCCCTAACCATTCGATCTCGCTCTCGTTTCTCCAACGTGTCCAAAAATTTCTTCTGCAACTCGTCTTGCTTCTGTATCACCTCCGTCATCAACCTCCCGAAGAAGTCCTCCCACTTCCTCTTCCTCTTCCGGCAGCTCTCAGGCGGGCGCTCCTCGTCGGACGAAGTTGAAGAAGTGGAATCCGACAAGAGGCTCCCGCACACATTTGCATTATAAGACTGTAAACCGCCAATGCTTTGAGAGGGAACCGAAGGGCTAATCGTTGCATTAATGGGTTGCATTGGCTGCTGCGACGAAAGATTAATAGGATGAACAATAGGAGTGGCATTGTGTGGAAACACGGTTGTTATAGGACTCGGTGTTGATGAAACAGTAACCTGTGTATTATTTGTATTGCTGCTCAGCATTCCTGCTGCCGCCATTGACGGAGCATGTGGTTTAATTGGTGATGGTAATGAAGGAGAATGATGGGTATCGAGGGCTTCTAGTTGCTCGAAAAACCGGTAGGTTTTGCCGTCCGGTTTTGTATTCCGGCCATCTTTGGTTCGCTTGTGATACTTGTAAACATTCTCAAACTTTTCCTTGCATTTCTTGGCGCTGCGATGATATCCGAGCTCCGCTAGTTTCCTGCTGATAACAACACTTCCGTAAAGACACAATCCAGTTTTGTTTTCATCTAATTAATATTGAATTACTCAATAAAACAAAGTTTAGTGCTGTTCAAACATAAAATAAGCATGGAAATTAACAGTACTAATTAAAACAAGGAGAGAGTTGTTGAAGTTAATTCAACAAGAAATCAAAGACAAGGAAATAGCTAGCTAGCTGCCTCATCAAATTAAGATATTGAGATGGAAATAATCAAACTCCAAATTAATTAAGTACTTTAATTTCCAGCTTTTTAAATGCTAATTTTTTTAAAAAAATATAAATATTTTTCTGTATGATATTTGTTTCCTTAATTCATTCAATTATACTACTAATTTATAAGATCAGTGAAGATTTTAAGAAGTAGAGAAGTTCAAAGAATTGAGAAACCAAATACATCCAAAAACGAATGCAAGAAGAAACTTAACAAAAAAAACGAAAACTCGGAATTTAGATTCAATGAAACTGATAGAATTTTCCAAGAACCAACTTAACCTCACTAACTCACTGATGATCCTATAGTCCAAAACAGGAGAGAGAATTCAGTAGAATTATGATCCATAGATCTTTGATAAAACTCAAAACCAGCTAAATTTTAATTTAATTTACCTGGAAACTTCTTCCCACAATGGGCCTTTAAGGCTTGAATCTCTAAACACCACATCCATCTCCGACCGAATCTTCAACAAAGCAATAGTCTCTTGTCTCGGCCACCGGTTTCCGGCCGAATTCCTCTCACTTTCATCACTCCTCCCTTTCTCCTCTTCATTAAATCCGCCACCCAATTCACCACTACCACCACTACCTCCACCTCCGCCGGTTGGTTCTCGAGCTTCAGCCGCAGCTGCGCCGTCGCCGGAATTGCCTATTAGGCCGGGAACAGGATTACCAACGCCCTGCTGCTGCAGCATCATGAGACTGTTGGGGAATTGAAGAAAAAGGGAAAACAGGCAACAGCAATTACAGCTGAAAAATAAAAATAAAAATTTAGTATATATGTATACGTATCAACCCCAAAATGATGGTGAATTCTGTGGGTTTTATGAGAAGATGGGTGTATGGTGAATTTATTAATTTATTTTTTTTCGGTGGGATCTGCCTGTCAATCTCACACCCCCGGAAATAAATAAAAATCCACTTCTTTTTAGCTGTGTGGAATCTTTTATGAGTTTTTTTTTTCCTCTCTCCTCTTTTCTTTTCTTTTTTTCCACTGTTTGGGAAGAAAAGAAAAAGTTTTAAATAAATGCCTCACTTGATTCCTCTCCTTTCTCACTGTAAAAAAAATGAAAAGAAAGACATGGTGTATATATATATATATATGTACAGATGTATAGATATAGAGAGAGAAAGTGTAGAGGAGAGAGAAAGTGAAGATGGGTGTGTATTATAAGTGTAGAGTAATGGGGAAAATTAATCAGCAGAAGGGGGAAGCAGCAACAGCTGCAGATAGCGACGATGGTGATAATAGTGGTTTTTGTCTGTCCAGCTAAATATAGTTAAAAGCCGGCCCATGTAGGTCACCCTTTGCTTTTTGGGCGTTTTGGATCTCAGTGGCCGTTGCCTCTCCCTTAGTGAAATGACTATAATATCCCTCTAACATCTATTTTTTTTACTGTTTACACGTTGGCCTTCTAATCTACTACTCGACTACTATTATTTTAGGAAACATATTTTCACCACAGAAAATAATATTTTTATATGAAAAGTATCGTTCTAGATTTTATAACGACGATTTTTTCAATCGTTATATATCTATAGAGATATTTTTTATGTGAAAATATCAAAAAATATTATAAAAATATCAATTTCCTTATTTTAACCTCACTTTCGGAAATTCAATGTGTTGTCTTAATCAACTACATAATCATTATTTCATTAGTTTGATGGTTTGGGACTTTATTTTCTTTTTATTGCGAGGTTTATATTTTCATCCATAAAGTATAAATGAGGTATATTTAATGTGGTGAGATATTTAGAAATTATTGAGATTACTCTTTCTATTCTTTTTTAATTGACGTAAAAACTCAAAAATTAAGAAATATAATTAATAGTTTGTCTAATTAATTAATTAAATTTGATACAAAATCTTAATATTAGTCTTCTAAAATTTATTAAAAAGATGAAAAGGAAATAAATTAGTATTTAATGGATAAATAATATAAAAAACTAAATTATTAATACTTTCTTAATACCTACAAATGACATAAAAAAGTAACAATTTTCACTCTATAAAAAGACATAAAAAACGAATGAAGGGATTATTATTTAATTCATTGTGTGTACTTATATTCCTCCAAAGTCAGGGCGTTCAAACTAAAATATATACTACATAATTACTATTACAATATCAATAAACAATCATGCCTCGTATAAAGAAAAAATACAATTTCAAAAAAAATTATATATATATATATATATATATATATGCTCACACGAGTGAAAATTAAACGTGACACATACAATTCAGGGGTGTAAAAGATTTGAGCTAAACCGAATAGATAACTACTCAATTCGGCTCAGAAGATTAAATTATTGCTCAAATTTGACTCGAATTTGAATTGTATTTGAAAAACTCTATTCAGATTCAACTTGGTTTAAATATTTATTTACTCAAATTCAATTCGAATCATATTAAATTATATTCAAACTACTCACGGGTTTTAAATTGAAGCCTGAATTCGAGTCCACATAGTAACTAACTTTAGAAATGAAAAAGCATATTTACAATTACTCTTTAAACATAAATTAAAAACAAAACAAAAAATATACTCCCTCTTTCCCATAATAAACGTCTTAATTTAATTTTCATGGTCAAATTGACCATTTTTAAAATTAATAAATTTTTTAAAAAAAATCAAAATATACGCCAAGTGATTATGATCATAATAAACTACGGAGAATTTACTACTAGTGTCAAGTTTTGGAATTTGAAAATTCTATATAAATATTTTTAATTAGTAATTTTATAAATGGTCAATTTCACCATGAAAGTCAAATAGGACGTTTATTATGGGAGGGACTAATAACTAACTATTCTAATTATATATATATATATATATATATATATATATATATATATATATATTAAGAGATTGTATCGAGTATCTACAAATCATGATCAAAAATTTGAGTTTATTTTTTCGTTATGGAAAACTTGTTTTCTCTTTATGCGAGGCTTGTTTGTTAACTTATTTCTTTTTCCTTCAGTAAGTTTTGATTGGTTCCTGATATTGTGATAGTGATGATATACTTGATGATGAATTATATTGTGTTCCCTAAAAGTGGGGTTTAAAAAAAATAAAAATTTGAATAGTTTGAATCCTAAATAAGTAGAATATAATCTTACTTGGAATCTATTCATATTTTTACTCGTACTATTTTTAAAATTTAAATTTAAATCATATTATTAACAAATTTAAATATTATTTATATATTTTTTCGAATTCAACTCCAACAGTTTGATTAAATTTACAACCTTAGCAATATATATATATATATATATATATATGTTTCGGCCCTTGACCTCTAATTAAGAACAGTTTGTGACTAATTCTTATTCGATTTCTTGCATTAAATAAACCCAGACTTTTCTTCTTTTTTTTTTACTAGGGCTTGTATGTGAACTTTCTAGAATAACCCTTTGATTATTAAGAAAATTAAATCTCTGTTTTTTTTAATTCAACTAGTTGGGAGCGGCACACATGCTACCACGTAGATAAATTAATTAGGACCCACATCTCGATCCGTTTGACAATTTCTGTAATAATTAATTTGTGATTGCCAAAAAGAAGTAAATATAATTGTCTATTTTTTAAAGGTGGGATCCATTTGTTTTGAACAATTAATTAATTAATTTACTAGTTAGATGCAGGTCATATTATTTGACAAAGCCATTTATGGACAGAGTAATTAAATGGTGAAAAATTCAGTTAGGTTGTGACCTACCATAATAAATGGTAGTATTATAAAAATTCCGCCCAAGAAAATCTTGAAATTAGTTGTAATAATATGCATTTAGTATACTATTTATTCTCTTAAGAATCTTGTTAATTCTTGTATAGGGTGTAAATTTTTGGATGATTCTCTAATTATGTCAAATTAGGTTGTAAATTTTTGGTTGCTTCACTAATTATGTCAAAGAAAAATAACGTGTACTCACTTTCTTTTGTCCTTTAATATAAGTCGTTTTAGAGTTGTGCACAAGTATTAAGCAAATAATTGGAATCTGGTTAGCATGAAATGAACTTTATGGTTAAGGGTGTAAACGAACCGAGTCGAGTCGAGTCGAGTCGAGTCGAGTATTAAGTTACTCAGATTTGATTCACAAAATTTATTGAGTATAAAATAAGGTTTGATTAAGGCTCATTTAACTATCGAGTCGAACACGATTTCGAATCGAGCCCGAACAGTTTGAACTTTTCGAACGAATATGATCTGAGTATCAATAGAAAATTATAATTTGAGGAGGTTCGAGTAATTTATCGAACTTTAAAATTTGCTCATATTTGACTCATTTATATTTCGAGTCGAGCACGAATCGAACTTTTAGTCGAGCGAGTACGAATCGAACCCGAACTGTTTGCTTATTTTACAGCTTTATTTATGGTAAGTTCACTTCATTCCCAATACAGTGCTGACACGCATGCGGGAGGGTGATCTCTCCGCATTCGTGTCAGTACTGTATTGGTCATGAAGTGAATTTACCATTAAGTTCACTTCATGCTAACCACTCCCAAATAATTGTATAACATCAACTATAATATCAATTGTCTATATTATCTTTGTATTGAAAAAATAGATTGTTATTTATTGGACAGAAAATAATGAGAGAACTAAAGTTATATTTAATACATGTGGTAATATTGAAAACTAAATAATTAATATTTACTTGAAAATCTCAAACGACAAATATTAAAAGACAGAATTATTTCTCTAAAACGATTTATATTAAGCAGCAGATAGAGTAATTTAATTAAATACGATGAACATGTATTAATTAGTATCTTTTGTTTGGTATTCATAACTAACCTTGATTATTTGGCACCATCTCGCTATCATAAAGAAAGGCTTGAGATTAAAGTTTGTTATTAAACATGTGCAACTCACCTCTCAATATGAGAGTCTTGTTTAATTTTTCACTTGTTCAAATTATATAAAATTAATTATAGATACGTTTATATATAAAATGACTTAAATTTATCATCAAAATTTTATTATTGTTGGGCCGTAAACATTTTGGGCCGGTCAATTTTTATTCATTATGGGCTTTCTGAGTCAAACCCATTTTTACTGTTGGAGTATTGGGCTACTATCCAAGAGATCATTTAGATACACTCTAGATTGAAGCTGGTAGTGGATGACAGGTGGCAGTTTATAGACTAAAGATTACCCCTAATCTGTGAGATTAGCAGGCGGCTGATTGAGGTGATGGGCCCAGCCGTCTTAAGCCACCTTCATTAATGAGGAGTTGACATAATGTTGACTGGGGGGGAAAAAAGCAAGGAGAAAAAAGCCTGCATGCAGCCAATGGACAGGGACATCGGGGGAAAACATGCAAAGGTGATGAGACAATAAAAGGAAAAAAGGTACTACACACCAGAAAAGGGTACATTTTTCTCTGAGAACACTAGAGCACACGACCTCCATTGTTAGACCATTTTTCTCTCAAAATCTGTACTTATTCTCACACCGGAGCGATCCCCGGCGGCCCAAAACCGTCGAGATCCGGTGCTGACGTGTTCATTGTGCAGGACAAAGAGTGCTTTTCGTGATTGGGGCGCGTGACGAGATTGTGGTGTTAACATTGGCGCTAGAAGGAGGGCCTTAGTGTTTCTGATTTTCAATCACAACGTATTAGGCATCTTACGTCGGAAGCTATGGTAAAAAGCAAAACGATCACGGCTGAGGGACAGCCAACGGATGCTAGTTTTTCTCTACAAAGGATTTCGGTGAAAGACAGACTAGGACCCTCAAAAAGTATTCATGACAGACTTGAGTCACAGAGGATACTAGGAGTTTCTCAAGCCAGAGACCATGGGGATGCCAAGAGGAAGTTATTTTCTACTGCTAGCAAAGGTTCCGATGACGATCGGAAAAAGATGATGGATACGCCACTCAAAACCCGGCATCGAGAAGGCCATACAGACAAGATTTCTGTCTTGGCAAAGAAGGCTCAAGAGACCGACACAGCCTTGAAAGCACTTCTGCAGCAGAGAGAGGAGATTTCTAAACAGATGGTTCTCGCGGCCGAGAAGAAAGACGAAGCTTTCAGTTACACTCGACCGGGAAGGAGGGGTAAATCACATGGCCGAAGAGCAAGGAGGAAT
Organism: Panax stipuleanatus; assembly: GCA_020205555.1. NCBI lineage: Eukaryota > Viridiplantae > Streptophyta > Magnoliopsida > Apiales > Araliaceae > Panax > Panax stipuleanatus. The sequence goes on from CM035124.1 coordinate 29,124,758, forward strand.
GAATACTCCAAGCGAGACGATAGTGAGACTTGTAGTCATTCTCCCGATGAGGAACGAAGTATATCACCAGAATATTCTCTCGAGATTTCGAGAAGGACGCCTCGTATTGAGTACTATAGAAGTAGTAGAAGAGATGGGCGACGAAGCCGATCTAGAAGTCCTTCTCCAAGGAGGTCGAAGAGGATGCACAATACAGGGAGTTCTCGCTCTGGCCGAAGTACGAGACGAAGTCCTTCGACATCTTTTAACCCGGATGAAAGAGATCGGATGAAACACAATGAGACGATTTCTCCAAGGAAGGAGGTTGTTTCTTCACCCGGGTTGGTGGAAGACTTAGTGAAAGAGATAAAGGAGCTTCGGAAGCAGCTAGCAGAGAATCAACAAGGGGGGAAGACTCCGGATAAAAAGGCGTCCCCCTTTTCATCTGAAATTCTTAAAGAGAAAGCTGATCCCAGCAAAAAGTTGCCTCATATGGAGAGTTATGATGGTTCTGGAGATCCGTTTGACCACAGCCAAGCATTTGACAGATTAATGGATTATTACGACTATTCAGACGCAGCTAAATGTCAGACGTTCGGATTGACATTAAGAAAGGACGCAAGACAATGGATGGGGGCTCTGGCTTCAGATTCGATTGCGTCATGGGCGGATTTGTGTGACAAATTCCATGCTCGCTTCGGGAGCAATAAGAGAAGAGGGAGACCCACGGGATCGTTGGCCCAAGTAAGGCAATATCCAAGTGAGGCTCTGGGGCAGTATGTGAAGAGATTCCGAGAAGCTGTAGGGCAGGTTTCAGATCTTAACGATCTTCAGGCGGTAGGATTGTTCCAGAATGGCTTAGATCTGGTGAAATCGGAAAAATTAGTAAAGAAGCTGATGTTCAAACATCCGAAGAGTCTGGCCGAAGCGTTTGAAAAGGCCGAAGGTTTCATCGTGGTGGAAGAGGCAATGGCTAGCTTGAAACAAAGCTCCTCAGAAAAAGTAAAGGAGAAGGACGTTAGTCGGAGAAGAAACAATATCGGCAATGATCGATCCGAAGGTAATCAAAAAAGGTATAATAGTAACTGGGTACCCAGGGGAGATCGTCCACCCATTCCAACTCAAAGAGTGAACAAGGTGTACACACAACTTAACACGGATTGGGCCACCATCTTGGAACACATTAAAAACCAACCGTACTTCGAAGCGCCCAAAAACAACCTTCGACCGGGGTCTGGAGATCCTGCCTTATATTGTAATTACCACCGGGCGGTTGGGCATGACACAAATTCCTGCTGGAATTTGAAAGAATTTATTGAGAGGAAAGTTCAAAGTGGTACCTTGATGCATTATGTAACAGGCCGGGAACGACAAAGGGTTCAACCGGAGAATAAGGAGTTGGTTCAGGTTGCCCAGCCCGTTCAACCAGGGCCAAACCAGGTGGTTCGGCATGTCGTGGATGTGATAACTGGGGGGAACACAGGAAAAGTTGCAGGTAGGAAGAGACGAGGATATCTGGACTCTGTGATGTCTTTGGCCGATAAGCCGACGAAGGTCGGAAGGGCATATCCGGGTTCCATAATTTCCTTTACAGATGAGGACTTCCCTACAGAACCTATCGAACCGCATGACGGAGCCTTGATAATTACGGCCCAAGTAGGTTCTGTGGATATGAAAAGGATGATGATTGACAACGGCTCTTCAGTGGATATATTGTATGCTCATGCTTACCACCGAATGCCTGTGGATGGCCAGAAGATGGAAATCGGGCAGGAGGCCCCTCTGTATGGCTTCAGCAACGATCCCGTCAAAGTAGCAGGGACCATCGAGCTGCCAGTCATCTTCGGGACAGCTCCCCAACAGGTTCAAATCCTTTGTAAATTTTATGTTGTACATGTTGATTCTGCCTACAACGCTATTTTGGGGAGACCTACTTTGACGGCTCTACAGGCGGTTACTTCAATACCCCACTTTAAAATTAAGTTTCCTACATCCCACGGAGTTGGCGAAGTGGCTGGAGATCTAGACTTAGCAAGGAGGTGCTATCGGAATGCTCTGATCACTTCGGGGGTAGGGATCAGTAAACTGAAGCATACAATGGCCATTGAGGTGGAACCCTTTACAGAAAGCGGCACCGAACCTTTAGTCGTGCCCATTGAGGATACCGAAGAGATCGAGTTGATTCCGGGGAAGAAAGAGAAAACAGTGAAAATCAGTTCGGGACTTCCTGAACCTTTTCGAACAAGCCTGCTGAAGTTGCTTCAGTGCTATGCTGATGTCTTTGCTTGGATCCCCAGTGACATGCCGGGAGTAAGTCGAAGAGTAGCGGAGCACAGATTGCAAGTAGATCCAACCAAGAAACCAGTTAGACAGAAGAGGAGACTCTTCGCATTGGAGAGACAGAAGATAATTGATGAGGAGATCACTAAGTTGTTGGATGCAGATTTCATCTTCGAGATCGATTATCCAGAATGGATGGCCAACGTGATTCTAGTACGGAAGCATAATGGCAAGTGGCGAGTTTGTATAGATTACACCGATCTGAATAAAGCCTGCCCGAAGGATTTCTATCCTCTGCCTCATATCGACCAACTCATTGATGCAACTTCGGGGTATGCTTTTCTTAGTTTTATGGATGCTTTTTCAGGTTATCATCAAATTTCTATGTGTAAAGAAGATATACCAAAGACAGCTTTCATCACTCATCGGTCGGTGTACGCCTACAAAAAAATGACTTTCGGATTGATCAATGCGGGAGCTACATATCAAAGGATGATGAACCATATCTTCGAGAAGCAGCTAGGCAAGAATATGGAGGTTTACGTTGATGATATGATTGTTAAAAGCATGTCGGGTCATGGTCATCTGGATGATCTAGAAGAATGTTTCCAAACGGTGCGCCGTTATGAATTGAAGCTGAATCCTACTAAGTGCACTTTCGGACTGGGGGCAGGCAAATTCTTGGGATATTTGGTCAGTAAGAGAGGTATCGAAGCCAATCCAGAGAAGATCCAGGCTATCTTAGACATGAAATCACCCCAGTCATACAAGGATGTACAACGTCTAACTGGTCGAATAGCATCGTTGCGACGATTCATGTCTAAGTCAGCAGAAAGGTGCCTGCCGTTCTTTAACACGTTGAAAGGGCCGAAGAATGCGAAGACCTTCCAATGGACTTCGGAATGTGAGGAAGCTTTCCAGGGCATTAAAAGGTACTTGTCTTCGGCACCTCTGTTAGTGAAGCCGGTTCCTACGGAACCTTTGTATTTGTATCTGGCTGCAAGTTCACTGGCCGTGGGAGCAGTTTTGGTGCGGGAAATTGAGGGTAGGCAACACCCGGTTTACTATGTAAACCATGCCCTTAGAGATGCAGAAACAAGGTATCCCAACCTTGAGAAATTTGCTTTTGCTTTAGTCGTTGCTAGTAGAAAGCTTCGGCAATACTTCCAAGGTCGGATAATAGTGGTGTATACGGACCAACCACTGAAGAAGGTGCTGGGGAAGCCAGAGGTTTCGGGAAGGCTTGCTGCGTGGACGATGGAATTGTCTCAGTTCTTCATAGAGTACTATCCCCGGACAGCTATTAAAGGCCAAGCCTTGGCTGATTTTGTGATAGAATGCTCATTTCCTGAGGCTGATGGCAGCATGACCGAAATGGTAGAATCTCCGGAAACAGTGGCCATACTTCAACAGGAGCACGATTCTTGGACTTTATATGTAGATGGGTCTTCTACTTCGGATCTCGGTGGTGCCGGGATAATTCTGACAAGCCCGGAGGGATTCAAAATACAGCAGGCCATCAGATTTGAGTTCAAAGCAACAAATAATGAGGCTGAGTACGAGGCGGTATTAGCTGGGTTACGTCTGGCTCATAGTCTAGAAGTTCAGAAGCTGGTCATTTACAGCGATTCTCAACTAGTCATCAAGCAAGTTTCGGGAGAGTACGAAGCTCGAGGATCCAAAATGGTTAGATATCTTGCAGAATTGAAAGATCGACTTCAACACTTTAGCTCATGTGTTTTTAAAAGTGTCGGTCGAACTGATAATTTCAACGCTGATGCATTATCGAAACTAGCCACTGCCGAATTAAGCACTTTCGAAGGGATCGTTTACTTGGAAATCCTGAAACAAGCCAGCATCCATAAAGAGGAAGTAACGTGCGTAGAACAGTCAAATTGTTGGATGACTCCATACATAAACTATTTATCAAATGGCATACTACCTTCGGATCAGATGACGGCTAAAAAGGTGAGATACAAGAGCGCAAACTTCATACTGATTGATGGAGATCTGTATCGAAGAGCTCATTCCTCTCCACTACTGAAGTGTCTAGTCCCGTCTGAAGCTGAATATGCTCTTCGGGAGGTCCATGAAGGAATCTGTGGTGATCATATGGCCGCGAAGTCGTTAGCTTATAAAGTACTTCGCCAAGGTTTTTATTGGCCGACAATCTTCAAAGAGGCTACTGATTATGTGAAAAGATGCCCCAAATGCCAGCTGAATAGTGCAATCCCGCATCAGCCACCAGAGGAGTTATACTCGGTTTTATCTCCTATACCCTTTGCTGTCTGGGGGGTAGATATACTGGGTCCTCTTCCAAAAGCAAAAGGCCAGGTCAGTTTTGTTATAGTAGCAATTGATTACATGACTAAATGGGTAGAGGCGAGACCTCTTCGGCTGATAACAGAACAGGAATGTTTGAAGTTTTTTAAAGAGTCAGTAGTGTTTCGATTTGGAATCCCTATGGTAGTAATTTCAGATAATGGGCGCCAGTTCGTGGGATCAAAGTTTGAGGCATTTCTGAAAGAGTTAGGGGTTCAGCACCGGAAGACTTCAGTTGCCCATCCGCAATCTAATGGGCAAGTTGAGGTAACCAACAGAATACTCCTGAATGGAATCAAGAAGAGGCTGGATGACGCCAAAGGCAGATGGCCCGAAGAATTACTAAGCGTGCTATGGGCTTACCGAACTACACCAAGGACTACGACGGGAGATTCCCCATTTAGGCTAGCGTATGGTACTGATGCTTTAGTTCCGGTAGAAATTGGATCTACAAGTCTTCGAGTCAGTCAATTTAAAGAGTTATACAACGATGAGGGACTCAGAGCTAACTTAGATCTGATCGAAGAAGTCCGAGAGGCAGCTTTGATAAAGTTGGCCACATATCAACGTCGTGTGGCTAAGTACTACAACAAAGGTGTAAAGCTTCGAAGATTTGAGGTTGGGGATTTAGTTCTCCGGGAAGTAGAAGCTTCTACCCCTCAGAATATGGGTAAACTCATGCCAAATTGGGAGGGCCCCTATGAAGTCATCAGTGTATCAAAACCCGGAACCTACCGGCTGCGAACTTTAGATGGATCTGAAATCAAAAATACTTGGCATGCCGGGAGACTCCGCAAATATTTTCAGTAGGGATAGTATTAAAATATGGAAGTCTGTAACCACAACGACAGTTATTAATAAAAATGGCTCTCTTTATCTCTCCAGTAAAGGTTTTCATTCACCAGTTATAAGGATGGATCCCTTCGACTCCTCGTAGCGAAGCGGAATATCTTTTGGGTTGAACCTGTTCGGCTCTCGGAGAGAACGAGGTTGCCAGCTCGGTATAAGGATGGATTCCTTCGACTCCTCGTAGCGAAGTGAACTATTGATGGTCCAACCCGTTCGGCTCTCGGAGAGAACGTGGTCACCAGTTATAAGGTTGGATCCCTTCGACTCCTCGTAGCGAAGCGGAATATCTTTTGGGTTGAACCTGTTCGGCTCTCGGAGAGAACGAGGTTGCCAGCTCGGTATAAGGATGGATTCCTTCGACTCCTCGTAGCGAAGTGAACTATTGATGGTCCAACCCGTTCGGCTCTCGGAGAGAACGTGGTCACCAGTTATAAGGTTGGATCCCTTCGACTCCTCGTAGCGAAGCGGAATATCTTTTGGGTTGAACCTGTTCGGCTCTCGGAGAGAACGAGGTTGCCAGCTCGGTATAAGGATGGATTCCTTCGACTCCTCGTAGCGAAGTGAACTATTGATGGTCCAACCCGTTCGGCTCTCGGAGAGAACGTGGTCACCAGTTATAAGGTTGGATCCCTTCGACTCCTCGTAGCGAAGCGGAATATCTTTTGGGTTGAACCTGTTCGGCTCTCGGAGAGAACGAGGTTGCCAGCTCGGTATAAGGATGGATTCCTTCGACTCCTCGTAGCGAAGTGAACTATTGATGGTCCAACCCGTTCGGCTCTCGGAGAGAACATGGTCACCAGTTATAAGGTTGGATCCCTTCGACTCCTCGTAGCGAAGCGGAATATCTTTTGGGTTGAACCTGTTCGGCTCTCGGAGAGAACGAGGTTTTCAGCTCGGTATAAGGCTGAATCCTTTCGACTTTTTATAGCAAAGCGAGATATTTTCTGTGTTGAACTTATTCGGCTCTCAAAGAAGAATGAAGTTATCCAAATTATTATAAAGCTGAATAACAATTATAAGATCTTCGGAACTAATATTCATGCTAAAAAGTTGGTGGATCGTTTATCCCAACAATGATGTATGTTATCCTCTGGTAGTGAGTAAGTTTCGTCTTACATTGTTGTTTGATTTTACTTGAAGTATTGAGCTTAAATTACGTATCGTTTAAATGACAATACAAATTCAACTTAAGAAAGGAACAACAAGGAATAAGATATATCTCATTATGCTTAATGAAGTCAGTACATTGTCATATAAAGGGTAAATTTCTGTCACTATTACTCCTCATCTTCATCTTCGGAAGAATCAAGGAGCAACGGATTTACAGCAACGGCTGCCAATTTAGCTTTACCCTTGCTTCGGGCTGCTTCATAACCCTCCGTGTACATCTGAATTATCTCGTTAGTTAAAGAAGGAGACTTCCGATATTCAGCCTGGATCTCCTTGCGAAGTTCCTCAGTGAGAGGAGGACCCATCAACTTCAGATTCCGAAGCTCCTTCTCAACTTTTCCCCGAAGTTCCAGATGACGTTCTTCAGATTTTTTAGCATCTGATATGCTTAAAGCCAGACTCCGGTTATTCTCAGTCAGTTGTTTATTGGACCGCTGAAGTTCTTCATTCCGTTGCATGATCGCGTTTTGAGAAGCTTCAGACACGGCCAGCAGCTCTTTCATTTTGGCGAGGTCATTTTGAAGACCTTTACAGTTGAAGCGGAGGTTCTCATGTTCACTCCTCTCCTTCGCCAAGGCAGACTTTAAAATGGCATTTTCTTTTCGGGCATCTTCTTCTTCGACCCCGGCTTCTTTATGCTTTTAGTGAAGACGCCCGAAAATCCCATTTGCCTGCAGACATTCTGAATTAATAGAATACTTGAAGAATATATATTTATGAGCAGAAATGATCGAAAACTTACTCTAGCCTGGTGAGCCAAGCCTTCTTCCAGCAGATCGGCTATGGTACTGTTGCCGAACCTGTGGTTGTCTGTATCCAGAACGAAAGAATTATAGAGATGGAAGGGGAAGTCTTCATTCTGGTCAGGCCATAGGCTAGGCGACCGAGGAGCTCCCGACGTTGAACCAAAAAAGGGAGGATCTGCTCGTTGAGGAGAGGATGTTGGCCGATTCTCAGGTAAGGGCTGGTCGTCGGAAGGGTATTTCTTCTTTCGGATAAGAGGAGAACTAGGTTCAACCTCAAATTCGTCTGGATTTATGGGTGAGGGTGAAGACGGATGTAGATTCGATTGGGGAGGAGGCACTCTCAATTCTTCGGTTGTGAGAGGTACAATGTTGACTTTAGCCTTTCGCTTCTTGGTAAGGAGAATTTTGGCACGATCAGCAGCGGGCATGTCGAGGAGGCTCTCGGTGGGGATAGGAGCGGAAGTGTGTTTAGGCTTTCGGACCGCCCTCTTTTTTCGGCGAGGCCGACTAACCCCTTCGTCCGGGTTCAATTCGGCTATCGGTGGGTCGGTAGGTTGAGGCTCGAAGGCTTGTGCTTCGGCTTCTTGAGCTTCGACAAAATCTTTAGCTGAGGGGGCTGACAGATTTTGCTCTATACCTCTTCGATCAGAAGATGAAGGCCTGATCAAGGATACTGTACACAAAGAAAAATATCTCAAAATAATGATCGAAGAGAAATTGAGAAAAACATACAAAACTTGGGTTGGAAACTTACGTTTATGATCGAATAACCAAGCATGATCGCCTAGGAGGTTGAAGCTCCATTCCTCCCTGGGAAGCTTCCCCATGAGCTTCGCTATCTCCTTTATGCGATCGTCTGGAAGGTCGCCTAGGTCCGAAGTGGCATGTTCCGAAGTAGTCCAATCGGGAATGGACGATATTTCAGGTCCTTTGATGAAGAACCATTTCTCATACCATTTCTTGTTGCTCGAAGGGGTATCCATTAGGGGGCGTTTACTGAATTTAGAATTAGGTTTTGGGGCTTGTTTACCCAGAACCTTAAAACCCTGTTCGCGAGATTTGCCCAGAACGAACAGATTGAAAAAGAAGTCGATAGAGGGAGAAACCCCTGATTCGCTACAGAAAGCTATAAAAGCTAGAATGTGGATGTAGGAATTGGGGACCAGTTGGGCAAATCCCACACCCATAAACCCCAGAAGGGTAACGATGAAAGCATGGAGAGGGAATCGGATTCCTCTTTCTAAAAGAATGAGAGGCATGGCGGTCCAACCGTCGGGACGGTGATACATTCGATCGGAGAGGGTAGGCGCCTTCAGATGATGTGTATCTGGAATAAAATAACGTTCTCGGATGGTTTCGAGATCATCTTCTGTTAGTTTCGAAGGACTGTTGGCGATGGGATGTTGCTCCTCGTCCTCGAATTTAAAAGGAGGGGGTACAGAAACAGGAGGTATGGGATTTTTGCCGGATGACGATACAGACTTAGGATTTGGCACAGTCGGGATGGAAGATGAACGAATCTCGGAAGTCAAAGCAGCGTTTTCTTTGTTCTGGGAAGCCATTGTTGACAGACGAGCTAAGAAGAAATCTGGTATATTTCGAACTCCAAATGAACAGGTAAAATTGTCTGATTTGGGGGTTTGAAAATCTTATAGAATTGCCTTTCTGGAAATGCACGAAGTCCAAAGGCTGCACATTTAATAGAGATAATGATGGGGAAGGTTAACCGCCGGCGTGTCCTCTCGGAATTGGGAAATATCATTTAATTTTGAAATTCAAAAAGATTGGTGTATGATTTTGGGTTCGAGAGGTCTGCATTTGAATATGGGCTTTCTATTAATTGGGCTTCGCTGAGTCTGTGGGGATTCTCCTTGATAATTGACCCAGGTTCTTATACTTTTTCATTAAACATTTTGTTTAACGAAAAACTAGGGGGCAATGTTGGGCCGTAAACATTTTGGGCCGGTCAATTTTTATTCATTATGGGCTTTCTGAGTCAAACCCATTTTTACTGTTGGAGTATTGGGCTACTATCCAAGAGATCATTTAGATACACTCTAGATTGAAGCTGGTAGTGGATGACAGGTGGCAGTTTATAGACTAAAGATTACCCCTAATCTGTGAGATTAGCAGGCGGCTGATTGAGGTGATGGGCCCAGCCGTCTTAAGCCACCTTCATTAATGAGGAGTTGACATAATGTTGACTGGGGGGGAAAAAAGCAAGGAGAAAAAAGCCTGCATGCAGCCAATGGACAGGGACATCGGGGGAAAACATGCAAAGGTGATGAGACAATAAAAGGAAAAAAGGTACTACACACCAGAAAAGGGTACATTTTTCTCTGAGAACACTAGAGCACACGACCTCCATTGTTAGACCATTTTTCTCTCAAAATCTGTACTTATTCTCACACCGGAGCGATCCCCGGCGGCCCAAAACCGTCGAGATCCGGTGCTGACGTGTTCATTGTGCAGGACAAAGAGTGCTTTTCGTGATTGGGGCGCGTGACGAGATTGTGGTGTTAACAATTATCATAAAATAAAATATTTTCTCAAAATATATAAATTTTGTGACAGGAAAAGAAAGAGTTCAAACACACGTGTGTTTGAAGTAAATCAAGGATAATCTTATTAAAAAATATCAGCTAGAGGGAAGATGGGAATATAAATGATAGTGTCTATTTTTGTACTAGGGAAGGACGAAAATTTTGTGAGAACAAAACTTTAATTCTGTATTTAATTTTGAAAAGTTTTGAACAAAATTATATCTTTGGGTTTGTGTTGCCGATTTTCCTTACGCAAGCATGAGACAAAAAGTAAGGTACGGGCTCTAGGGTTGTAGGCTTCTAGCTCACATGAAACAAGCATTTAAGGTACAAATGTGAATATTATTGTAGCATTCAAATTATAACAATGCTACTATCACATAAATATAGATCACATAATATTCACATACATATACATGCATACTGTGAGTCCCATTTAATATGTAAAATTCATAAATATACATGTGCGTGTATATGAGCATTATGTGATCTATATTTATATGATAGTAGCATTATTTTTCAAATTAACTTACAATAATGTCATTTATTCCGTAATCCTTCACTTTAATAGGAAGAGTTTATTTTTGGCTTTTAAAAATTAATTGATAAAATTTAAAATTTATATTTAACGTGAAGTGTGTAATTTTAATCATTTATAAATATTATAATTTGTTAACGCTAAGATCCGTCCACGCGCCCAGTCATCAAATAACGCACTAAATCCTGCACAGAAACAAAATCATACTGAGAAAGCTGACAGTCTGGGCCGCCAGGAATAGTTCCAGTGTGAGAATAAGTACATGCTAAATAATAGGTTAACAATGAATGCTTAACACTTTAGTGCTCAATGAGATGTTACCCGTGAATTAATATATAACCGTGTATTTATAGTGATCACAAATCCTCATCGCTCCAACCCCAAGTTGGAATAGGTCTCCTTATCATAGTAGTTACCATACTAGGATAGAAGTCAATCTCTTTAAAGATGGGAAGTTGAACTCAATTCGAACTGTTCCCATAAAAGTAAGAAATTAAATAGGAATTAGGATTAAGATTCCTTAAGAGTCAACAACCCCCCCCCCCACCCCCACCCCCAACCCCAAAACCCAAACCCAAACCCAAACCCAAACCCAAACTAAAACGTACTCCTACGTGGAAAAATTCCTCCACGTGAAACGGGTCCCACCGAATCGTTCGGGTCCATGAAATCATGCCCCAACATTGTCTCCCACTTTCTTGTTATAATAAATATTTAACAAGAAAGTACAAAAAGTGCAATTAATTCCAGTTGTGATATCAAAAGCCTCTTTCTCGCCCCACTTGCCAACTTAGGTCCCCCATCATCATTATTGCGTTGCATTTCGTGGAATGTCCAGAGTCGTCTGATCATTTCAAAAGACTCAAACCCAAAAATCGACCGCCACACTTACATTCTCAAATTTCAAAACTTCTTTCAAAGCGCCCAAGCCAGTTTCTTTTCTCTACTGCAACCTCCTTCTCTAACCATATCCCTACAATTCCTATTCTCTTCCTTGTCACTAATGGCATACATCACTTTCACTTAGACCCCAACCACTGTTGATTAAACGCTCATCACAAACCCATCCACCCTGGTACCAGTGATTCCAATAAACACTAACCACACTGTAGAAATCCCAACCACCACCGACGCCATCACCACCATTAACAACGCCACCCAAGTCGCGACTTCCTCTTCCGCAATAGAGAACACCTCATCTCTAGCCCCAATCCGAAGCCGAAATTGTAAAGATGAAAATGATATCAGAATACTTATTTGAAAAGGTCTTACTCCCATATCAACACCCGATCTACCCTTAACAAACAGGCCCTTCATGAAATATGCCAACAATATCTCGTCCCGAATGTATACGAACTTCGAGCGCCGAAGCTCAATGAGAGATGTCCAGATGCCCTGACGGATGGACTATTGTTCCCATTACACACTGAAATATGGGGTTAGATTCCCCCTCTATGAATTCATCTCCACCTTCCTCGGCTTAGTGGAAATTGGGTTTGCACAATTAGTTTCGAACTCATATATTCACCTCATCTGCTATATTATCTTCTGCCATGACTGCGGTGTTACACCTAGCATGGAATTTTTCTTTGCACTATTAACTCTTGGACGGTCCAAAGAGCCAGGCTTCCGACATCTGAACAAACAACCAAACAAACGAACATGGATGAAGACCCCTTCCAGCAATAAGGGTTGGCAATTCCAACTGGTTCAATATCAAATTTTTTGACGATCGCGTCGATACACTCAAAGGCCTATACGCCAAGGTGCCAAGAGAAGACTGGTTAATGGACCTGCTAACCGATCCAAGCATAAATATATAATCACAAGCGTAAGTTCTGAACATCCTCTTTACATAAAAAATTCATCAAGCCTCAAACAATACTAATACCTTTGTTTTTGTAGTATCTCTCTTCAAGCAGCAAACAACTACAAAGGTCGGTCAAACATCCACCTTAACAACACCAATCGATGTCAGTCGTTTCTCCATCGTTCGAACCCTTCCAAGAACCCCTCATCCAGATCGAACAACATCTCGAAGCTGCTACCAACATTCCCCCTTAACTCCTCCAAGAAATCGAAGCCCCCATCATAGTATAACCAATTTCAACCGTCCCGATGCCAACTCTTCCCTCTACCGAAAAAGATGCCACATAGTTACCCTACGCCGAAAGAAGAACCTTGTACAAGAAAAAATAGTTGAAGAAATGGAAAACACCTTCCCAAACACCCACCATTTATCTAAACCAACAAATCGCCGATATCGAACCTCCGCAACAAACCATGCCCGAACCCCAAAAAGGAAAGGAAATAAAGTAACTCCCTATCGAACCTCCTCCCAAAAAGTCCCGCACCGAACCCCAACAAATTCCTCCTCACATACCAACCCCCTCCTCATCAGTACCACTAACACCAACAACCGATGTCCTCTCCACATTGACCTTGTGGCCTGATAAACCCGAAACTACTCCTTCTCCCTTCATGAAATCATCGCTCTTCCCAAAGACGAAGAGAGACTCGAAGATTACTCTCCCTAATAGCTTATTCTCACCAACGTCGTGCACTAAGGTCGGGTAAGTCCGAACACACAAATTCTACTTTAATTAATCATTCCCCTTATACTACTGATCAACACTTTGTATTTCGGGCCTCGGCCATCCTCACCCAATTCCTCCGTCATGTTGCAGAAATCTATGCCAAGGAGAAAACACTTGAAGTCAAATTCGGCCGCCTACGATCCATGCTCAAATATGCCAAGATCGTGCTAGAGACCAAACAGAGCCGACACACCAACACTACCTTGCATGTCAAAGAGCTTATGAAGGAGCTGAATACTTTAAGAGATCAGTAGTTCGAGCTCAATGAACAAAAAAGAGTGTCTTTTCGGCTGAAAGGAGTGAACTGAAGACGGGCCACGAAACTCTCCAGAAGTTCGTGGAGGACCTTAAGAGTCACGCCAAGAACATGAACGAATAGATGATAAACATGTTGGAGGCCGACAAGAAGTTAAAGATGGACTACGAACGTGTCATGCAAGAATGCCATCTAACAGAAGCCCTTCGTCGTCAGGTTCTCGTCGAATATAAGAAGTCCCCTGAGCTGACCAAAAACATCGTTCGACAATTAGACGAAGTCTATCAGGATGCCAAGACGCGGATGAAGGAAAAGATTCGGGCGACTAGCCTCGATCCGAAGGTTCTCGACTCCTCTGATGAGGAGGATGAGGCTGAAGGACCTACCCCATCCCTCGTCAAAATATTTACTTGTATTTTTTATCTTTATCTCAATTTAAGAAACTCTTTATGTACATACAATTGAATGGAATCAAATATTTTGTTAAAACTGCCTCAATAGAAATAACTTCATTAATAAACTGATGCAATTGCAAGATCATAAAAATGGAACAACACATCATATTTATAAAACTTTCGGAGTCGACTAGCATGCCAAGTATTTTTTATTTTAGAACCATCCAAACCCCATAGCCGATAAGCACCGAGCTTCAGCGCTTCAATAAATTTATAAGGACCTTCCCAATTAGGCATAAGCTTGCCTTTATTCTGGGGAGTAGACGTTTCGGCTTCTCGAAGCACGAAATCTCTAACCTTTAACCTTCTTGGACTAACTCCTGGATTATAATGTTGAGCAGTTCTACGCTGATAGACAGCTAACCTTACAAATGTTGATTCCCGAACCTCCTCCAATAGATCCAAGTTGAGCCAAAGCCCTTCGACATTGTACAACTCCTTATATTGACTAACCCTAAGCACAGGAGACTCAATCTCCACTGGAACAAGGGCATCAGTCCCATATGTCAATTTAAATGGCGAATCACTTGTTGTTGTCCGAGGTGTCATTCGATATGCCCATAGAGCACTAAGAAACTCCTCGGTCCACCATCCTTTAGCTTCATCATACGTTCTCTTAATACTATTAAGCATGGTTCAATTCGTAACTTCCACTTGGCCATTGAACTGAGGATGTGTTACTGACGTCTTTCAATTTTGGATGTTTAAATCTGCTAGGAATTCCTCAAACTTAAACCCCAAAGATTATCTCTAGTTGTCAGATACTAGAACCTTGAGGATGCCAAACCGAAAAACCAAAAACTCTTTAAAAAACTATAAGCACTCCTGCTCGGTAATAGTCTAAAGGGGTTTGACATCCACCCACTTGGTCATATAGTCGATTGCCACTATCACGAAGCTCACCTACCCTTATCCTTCAGTAGTGGACCCAAAATTTCTATTTCCCAAACAACAAATGGGATCAGGCAAAAGACCGAAGACTACTCCTCGGGAGGCTGGTGCGGAACAGGACTGTTAAGTTAGCACTTGGGATATTTCTTGGCGTACTCCTTAGCCTCTTGAAACATAGTCAACAAATAATATCCATGTCTGATCACCTTATAAGCCGAAGCCTTGGCCCCCATATGATCACTACAAATCCCTTCATGTACCTCGCGAAGGACATAAGCCGCCTCGGATGGCTCCAAACATTTCAGCAATGGAGAAGAGAATGCCATCATCAATCAAGACAAAGTTTGAACTCCTGTCTTTTATCTTCCTTGGTAGTACCCAATGCGAAGGCAAAATCTCTTCACTAAGGTAATCCACATATGGTGTGAGCCAACAATATGATCTTTCTATTATAAGAACTTTTGTCCTCTGAACACTCGGGGAATCGAGAACTTCTAAATACACCGAACCGCTGAAAGAACTCGCCTACGTCATGACCAACTTGTATAAGGAATCGTCCAAGGTGTTATTCGACCGATCTATCCCCTGAAAAGAATAAGAATCGAAATAATGAAGTCGATCCCTGACATTGGCTAAATATCTCGTCATCCTTACCCCTCAAGTCTCATATTCACCTGAAATTTATTTAACCACCAGCTGAGAATCACTGAAAATAATAAAACACTGGACCTCCAAGCTCTTGTCTAACCGCAACCTGACCAATATCATTTTGTATTCCGCTTCATTATTGTTCGCCTTGAACCGAAAGCGAATGGTTCGCTAAACTTTAAACCCTTCTGGAGTTGTCAAGACCAACCCGTCCCCTCAAACCTCTGAAGTCGAAGATCTATCCACATATAGAGTCCACGACATCTGCACTGGCTGAACATTCCGTAACTGAGCCCATGACTACATTCGACTGTTCCGAAGAATCTGGCTCGGAGAACTAACATTCCACAACGAAGTCGGCCAAGGCCTGACCTTTTTTAGCCGTTCGAGAACGGTATTCCAATAAAAACTGAGTTAACTCTATAGTCCACACAGCGAGCTGACACGAGATATCTGGTTTATGTAGTACCTTCTTTAGGGGTTGATTTGTGTATACCAGATGAGTGGGTATTATATCCATGGATTAGGTATTTTTAGGCTTTATAATTTTTTTGTTTAAAGTATTTTAGGTCCTTTATATTTTTTTTATTGTTATTTTGTAGGTTAAGGAAGAAGGAAGGGCAAAGTAGGAAATTCAGCATCATTAAGGGCAAAACTAGAAGTACAACAATAAGGCCAGCGCCAGGGTGCTACATCATAGTAAACACCCAGCACCGAGGCGCTGGGGGCGAAAGGAGTTGGTCGAGTTTGTTGCATAGCTGGGAGAAAGAAGCCAATTTCAATTCCAATTTGGATTCAAAGCAAAGTGGACTTGAAGGGGGACTTGTAACCTATAAAAACATGATATATAGACATAGAATAGAGATTAGATTTTTGATTAAGAAAAACTCTAGTTTAGATTAGATTTAGAGATTGAAGCAACTTGGAGATCATTGAAGATCAAAAGCAAGAGCAAGAGGGGAGCAATATATTTGAAGACAACATATTTTATTCTCTACACTAATTCTATTTTTGTCTTTTAATGTTTATTCAAATGTGGATTCTAGACTTTAATTCAGTAACAATGAACTAAAGTTCTTGTTTAAGATTGCAACCGATCTTATTTCGTAGTTTGTTTTAGTATGCTTCTTTACAATTATTGTGATCTATTCTAGGGATTGTCTATTATGATTTGTGCTTAAGTGATTAATTGCCTAATTAACAATTATTGTGATAATTTATATGAATTCGGGAGATGAAATATAGATTTAGATCTGATCATAATAGCATATGATTGTGTTTTCTGCATGGTGATGAAATTCATAATTTGTGTTTAGGATAAGGATATACCTTTACGCCCCATGTAATCTGATAGGGAACATTTGCTTTAAATCTTTTTTAATTGTAATTCACATAGGAATATAGTGAATTAGTTAATTAGGGTGTTTGATTCAATTCTATTAACTGTGGATTTGGATTAATATGTTTGTGATGCATCGAAAGGTGGTTATAAATACTAATAAGTTCCTGATTAACAGTCCAGAATAGTGAGCATAATTAATAAGAAGTGTATTGATATAAGTGAGCAATAAGTGAACTTGTGAACTTAATTCTCCATAACCTGATTTTAATCTAGTGGTATTTAATTGTAGTTTTATTAAGTATTTTAATTCACAATCCTAAATCATTTGTTTAAATAAAAATAATTTGGTTAAGAATTAGTAGTTGATATTTTTTATTAAATAATTCCTCGTAGGAACGATACTTTTATTATCACTTTATTACTTGTTGACCGTGTATACTTGCACGTATTTAATGATTGCGAAATCGATCAACAATACCACTATCAACCGACCTTGGAAATAGTGTCAAAACTTCTGACTATCCACTATCAATGCATATGCAAACTTTACCTAGTTCGGATACCTAGTCTCTGCATTCTAAAGTGCATGATTGACATAAAAATAGGAAGATGCTTTCCACCTGCCTCTCGCACTAGAACTGCCCTAACTGCCAATGAACTTGCCGCTAGGTAAAGATAAAGTGGTTTCGAGGGGATCTGATTCATCAACAACGGTGAAGAAGACAAATACCTCTTAACTCCCTGAAAAGCGTTATCACACTCCGAATTTATTAAAAAGTCTTCTCATTTTTAGTCCCCTTTAGAGTGTCGAAGAAAGGAAGGCATAGCTCTGCCAATTTGGACATGAACCTTCGAAGCGATGCGATCCGACCTGTTAGCCGTTGCACATCTTTGAATGTCTGAGGAGACTTCATATAAAGTATAACTTTAATATTCTCTGGATTGGCCTCTATCCCCCACTTGCTTACCAAATACTCAAGAAACTTCCCCCAACCAAGACCAAAGGTACACATAGTTCGATTCAAGCAAATGTTGTGATCTCAGATATTATGGAAGCAATCCTTCAAATCGTTCAGATGATCCCAAATAGATAAACTCTTGACGGTCATGTAATCAACATAAAGCTCCATACTTCGTCCCAACTGCTTTCTGAAGACTTTGTTTATCATCCTCTGATACGTGGCTTTAGCATTGACCAACCCAAAATTCATTTTCTTATACGCATAAATAGCCCAATGAGTAATGAAGGTCCTCTTCAGGATATCCTCCTTATACATTGAAATTTAGTTGTATCCTAAAAAGGCATCTAGGAAACCAACAAAACAAACCCCGAAGTAGCATCGACAAATTGATCAATGTGTGGAAGGGGTTAGAAATCCTTTGGGCACTCCTTGTTTAGATCTGTGTAGTCGATGCAGATCCTCCACTTTCCATTCTAATTTCGGACTGACACCACATTTGCCAACCACTCCGAGTAATTGATCTCAAAAATAAAGTCAGCTGCTAACAACTTGGTCACTTCGTCATCTATACTTTTCTGTCATTCCGGGGAAAAAATTCTTCTTTTATGTCGAACGTGTTTCCGGACAGGATCCACACACAACCTATGTACTACCGACTCATCTATCCTAGGCATATCACTTGGTACCCATGCGAAAATGTTCGCGTATACCCTTAACAACTTGATTAGTCATGTCCAAAAGAGCTCCTCTAAATCTTGACAGTCATCTCCTTATTCTCCTAAATCAATTCAATATCCTTCGTCTCTTCGGCTGACAAAGAGAGGGGTTCAGTTTTGTCTTCGGTGAATGGCTCCACCTCGATTGTCATCGTCTGTCTTTGCTTACTAACCCCAAATCCCAAAGAGATTAAAGTATTCTGATAATACCTTATGGCGATATCTAGATCCCCTTTAACTTCGTCAACTTCATTCGGTGTAGGAAACTTCAACTTGAAGTGGGGTATAGAAGTCATTGCTTGCAGAGCTACCAATATTGACGGGCCCAAAATGGTGTTGTATGCTGAATCTACTTTCACTACAAAAAATCTAACATTCACATCGAATCGCTGAGGAGCAGTGCCGAAGATAACTGGTAGTTCAATAGTCCCTACCACATGTACCAAATTATTACTAAATTCGTATAAAGGGGATTCCTAGCCCACCTCCAACTTCTGACCTTCTAAATCCAACCTCTAGTATGTGTTACTGTATAAGATGTCCACCGATGAACCGTTATCGATCATCATCATCTCATGCAAACTGGTCTAACTTGGGCAGTGATAACTAACGCGCCTTCGTGTGGTTCTACCGACTTGAATGGATAATCTTCATCATTAAATGAGATAACCATTTCAGGATAAGCCCGATCCTTCCTGGCAGGCTGTGCAAACACTGTCAATACGGAGTTCAATAACCCTCAATGTTTTTTCCCGGTCACAAGTCCTACCGATCCAAATGTGATGACGTCTACTATATTCTGAGGGGTTGGGTTCTGCTTGAAATGTCGATCTTATGATTGCTCCTTCCTTGCAATTTCTGGCTTCTTTCTCAAACCTCCTCGGCCAACAACTTACAAGATCAACTCACCGTTCTAAACGTTCTTTTTGATCAAATTTTTCAGATGCCGACAATCTTTAATTTTGTGCCCCGTGGTCTGATGGTAATTGAAATACCAATTCTGATCTCCCATCCACAGACAAATATCAACTGGACATGGTTCTAAGTACGGCTTATCCGTGATCTCCTCTAATATTCTCGCCCGATCTGTGTTAAGAGGAATGTAGATCTTATTAATGCTCCGACTCGAGAAGGGTGGTCGACCACCTCCCGAACCCCCATTATTGAAGCTTCTCTTCGGATGTGTTTCTAATCTGGTGTTGTTGTTCCTATCCCGATCCTTGGGCTTGTTCTAGGTATATGCTTCAGGATTCAAACTTCTTATAGCATCCTTAATAGAAATAAAATTCTCTGCCCTACTGTATGCCTCTGACAAGTCTTTCGGAGGGTTGAACTGATATAATCTTGATCGAGCTTGCATCAAACAATTACAACCTAACTCAAGGTCTGAGGGTTCAACAAATGATCTTTAGTGTTTAAGCTAAAATCTACTCCGGATGCTTACAATGGAGCTTAATTTTGGTGAATCGCGAGGAGATGATCAAAAGTTATGATCTTTTTACCAACGGACGTTGAACCTCAAAGTTTGGAGTTTCCATTTACATAGCAGTCACTTGGGGCCTAATTTCGACCATGATCCAGTTAGAATATCTTTGTTCTCAAAAAATGAAATTTGTAGATATATTTCTTAGCATTCTGAAACATTTTGAATCGTCCCAATCGGAGTTCGCATAAGAGAGTTATGGCAATTTTACCAAAGGACATCATAGTAGGAAATTGAGGTCGCCCCGGCGAGTTTAGCTCTGTACGAACTCGCCCTAGCCGCTTCAGAGCTTGCCCCGGCCAATACATCTCTATAGGAGCTCGCTTTGGCAAATTCGTTGAGTTCCAGTTTGGTTTTTTACACGTTTTGACAGATTTGGATGCAGATTTACTTTCTAAATTACTTATTTTCACCGTATTTCAGATTCATAATGTAATTAGATTACTTCTAGCTTAGAGATTTGATTCCAAAACACTTGTAATTCCTTATAAGGACTCTAGGGTTTTCATAGCTACTATAAATAAGCATGGATGAATCTAATTCATAACAAATTATCAATTATTCAATATTATTCAAAAATTTATTCTTATGAGATTATTCTCTACTTTTGGTTCTTTAAAAAATTCCTAAGTTATTTTCTTATTTTTTCTTTGAGATTCAATTTGACTTATCATACAATAATTCATAGTTGTGTGTAGCGTCTTCTACCGCATCAATCGTCGATTGTACCAAGATTATCGCTTCAATATAAGTGAGGGTTCAAGGTGTCGTTGTTTTCCATTCAACGCAGAATTTCTAACGCGAACAATTGTATCAAGATTACCATTTACATATAGGTGAGAGGTTAAGGTGTTACAAGCAATTCACCATACAACTTTGGTAGAAACGATCCAGGCGACGACCACCTCACTCAACCGTGACGTGGAGTCTATCATTTGGTATCAAAGTTAAGTATTCTAGCTAGTTATCTATCTTTAATTATTATTTGCTTCAATTTTTTGGGTTCCCTAAGTTTTGAGGTTATTGCAAATTTTAAGGAATTACAATCTGTGAATTTTGAAGATATTGGGATTTCATTGAAGAAGGGTATAATTGGCAATCTGTGGAAATTTATTGGTTATCGTACGTCATATCTTGCTATATTTTGTTTTGTGATAAGTTCTTAATGGATTGAAGAGTAAAATGTGACATTGTTTGGTGAATTCAAAAAGAACCTATAAGAGAGATTAGCGAGCGAAAAAAGGCAAGAGTAATGAGTTTATTAGAGGGTAAATGCCTATTGAATGATATAAGAGCGATTTCATAATTATGTGATACACTGTTTGAGCGAAACACGTAAGTGTATGAGGGAAATTTTCTTTATCTACTAACCTTTGTTTTACAGCGAACATGTATGGTTATGGTTATGAAAGTTATTAAAGGTCTCTAAGGAATACTTTCCATGACAGGAATGATCCAGAAGCGTATTTGAGATGGGAGAAAAGGATGTAACGGGAGTTTGCCTACCATGATTATTATGAGCATAAGAAGGTCAAACTGGCGATCCAAGAGTTTTTCGGTCATGTAGCTACATGGTGGGATCAATTTGTACTTAGCAGGAAAAGATGTGGAGAGCGTCCCGATTGAGACATGGGAATATTTGAAAACTGTAATGATAAAGTGATTTGTTCAAGTACAACTTAATAAGAAGAACGAGTATGCATCTCTGAGGCATGTAAAGCAACCTTCAAGGCGATCAACTTGGGATGATGAAAGGAATGATCATAGGTATGGAGATTCTCATTGGAGACAACCACGAGAAACTCCTAAGGTGTATAGGAAACCATTATTTTCTAAGGAGTTCAATAAGATAATGGAAGATTGTTGGATGCAGCTACAAAACACTTCTAAGGCAAAAAAAGGAACAAGATCAGGCGAGAGAGGTGGAAGATGAAAAAGAATATGTAGTCCAAGGAGAACCGTTGGGTTCCCATGTGCAAGATGAAATCCATGATCAAAAGCAAGAAGGTGAACATCTTAAAGAAAGTGATCGAGAAGATGAGTTTGTAAAATAAAATACATGTGAAAATGAACGACAAAAAGAAATTGAACAAAAGATTGAAATTGAGTTTGACAAAAATAGAGAGATTGAGAAAAGTGAGAATGAAAACAAAAGAGAGATTGAGAATAGAGAGATTGAAAACAAACGAGAGAAATAAAAAGTTAAGAGAGAAAGTGAGCAAAAACAAAAGAGAGAAATATGTGACTATGAAAAAGCGAGTGAGTTGGAAAATGATTTGTATTTTGAAAAGCTAATGATTGTACATTCGTACAAGACGATGCTTTTGAATACTAACCAGATTAAATCATCTTTATATACTTCTGTTGTTTCTCTTGTACAGGTTGTTGATGATATACCTCGTATTATCATTCGGTACCAATCAACTTATAGTATTCCCGAGGAGACGACGGAGTTACCAAGGCGATTGGAAAGTTGATGGAGTCTTTCTTCATCAAAGCGGGTATAGTGGAAGAAAGCATAAGTTCGTGTGATGTTCATGAAATCATAGTACATAAGGAGAATGAGATGTCAAGCTTGTGCATTGATTTTAAATTGGTAAAAAAGTATCGATATAATTTTCTTTACTTAGATAATATGTTTGATAAATTGCATAGTATTTGTGTTTTATCTAAATGTGATGATGACCATGTGATAACAATGCCTAATCAAATTAGCATGAAAAAAGTATGATGGATGGGAAATTGTTTTAACATGTGACTTGTATAGGTGGATAATTATTTCTGTTAGATTAACTAATGCATCTAGTGTTTTCTTGAGTTATTTAAAACATGTTTTGCATGCTTCCATTGGGAAATTTGTATTTAGCTAATTTAAGGGTAGAATTGTCTTTATCATAAACTATGGAGGGTATTTGATATTTGCTGAATTAGTTTATGATCATGGTGTGCTTTCTCGTTCTAAATGTTTTACTCGCATAAAACTCATTCTAGATTTTCTTATCCAAATGTTAAGTTAGGTTTTTATAGTGTTCAATCTTTACATGATGTTAGTTGACAGTGGTAGTGATCATGTCTTTCTATTAGAACTATAATCATTGTCTGATTTGCTATCATATGGTATTGATGTGGAAGGTGTTTATCGTCAAAGTGGATTGAGATATGGTTTACAAGCATGTTTAGTTAAATCATTCGGAATAGTTAATGCATTAAGTGTTTTCATATTGAGCTATATTTTGCAGTCTTTTATGAGAAAATTTGTTAATATCTGTTTTGATGGTATTTCGATTTTTGTTACACTTTGAGAAATTCTCTAGCATATGTTAAGTTTGTTCGTGATCAGGATAAATATGCTACTGAGTTGTCATCTTGTGATTGTGACATTTTAGTTTCATTGATTCCATTACTTGATTTTGAACGTGTTAATGTTAATGGAAAGAGGAAGGTTAATTTTGTTTTACAGGTTCAAGATGGGTAAATACTCATCAAGAAGAAAAGCATGGATAGTTTTGCAAGTCAATTCGAACAATGCATGGAGAGTCTACAGGGAAGTGTTTTGAATTTTGTTCTAGTAGACTATGCATATGAATTTGGGTTTCTTGGGTTTTCCTTGATTATACAAAAGATACACGTTGATTTGTTTTGTTTTGTGTTTAATCTAGGAATTCAAGAGAGTTTGTGTGTGAAGCATTAAAAGTTTCAAATATTGATTTTTGACCCTGGTGCATTGAAGAATGTATTTATGCGGATGGTCGAGATCATCAAGTTGACTTTTGATCCGAGAATTTGTCATTGGGAGAATCTAACACAAGGAAAGTTCTACCTGATGATCTTCCGATGGTTTAACAAATGATCTTCAGTGTTTGGGCTAAAATCTCCTCCAAGATGCTTACAGTGGAGCCCAATCTGGTGAATCGCGAAGAGAGAATCAAAATTTATGATCTTTTTACCAATGGACGTTGAACCTCAAAGTTTAGAGTTGTCATTTACATAACAGCCATTTGGGGCCCAATTTCGACCTTGATCTAGCCAGAATCTCTCAGTTCTCAAAGAATAAAAGTTGTACATCTATTTCTTAGCTTTCCGGAATATTTTAAATTGTCCCAATCGGAGTTCGGACAAGAGATTTATGTTCATTTTACCAAAGGACAACGCAATAGGAAATTGAGCTCGCCCCAACGAGCTTAACTTACTCCGGCGAGTTCAGCTCTGTTAGGACTCACCCCAGCTATTTTAGAGCTCACCCCAACCAATACCTCTCTGTGGGAGCTCGCCCCGGCGAATTCTTCGAGTTTCAGTTGGGTTTTTTAGGCGTTTTGATAGATTTGGATGCGGATTTACTTTCTAAATTACTTATTTTCAATGTATTTCAGATTCCTAATGTAATTAGATTACTTCTAGCTTAGAGATTTGATTCCAAAACACTTGTAATTCCTTATAAGGATTCTAGGGTTTTCATAGCTATTATAAATAAGCATAGATGATTCTAATTCATAACACATTATCAATTATTCATTATTATTTAGAATTTTATTCTTGGGAGATTATTCTCTACTTTTGGTTCTTTGAAGAATTCCTAAGTTAATTTCTTATTTTTTCTTTGAGATTCAATTTAACTTATCATACAACAATTCATAGTTGTGTGTGGCGTATTCTACCGCATCAATCATCGATTGTACCAAGATTACCGCTTCAATATAAGCGAGGGAACAAGGTTTCGTTGGTGCCGATTCAACGTAAAATTCCTAACGCGGGCAATTGCACCAAGATTACCGTCTACATGTAGGCGAAGGGTTGAGGTGTTGCAAGCAATTCACCATATAACTTTGCTATAAACGATCCGGGCGACAACCACCTCACGCAAGAGTGCCATAGATTTTACCTTGAACATTATGTCTTTCATCAGCTTTTTAGACTTTACCACGTCTAACCCTTTAATGAAGAATTCATGGGCTCGCGAACCATCGATTTCGGTCATGGTGCCAACTGCCTCCCTGAACCTCTTGACATACTGACCGAGGCTTTCATTCGATTACTGTTTGATGTGAATAAGCGAGGCGGTCACCTTCCCCCTTATTTTATTGCTCCTGAACCAATCATGGAACTTATCACACAGTTCTTTTCACGACCCAATAGAACTTGATGATAATGATATGAGCTAGAGTCAGGCAATTTTCTTCAATGTTGTAATAAACATCTTGCATTTAGCGGCATCAAAATGATCATAATAACGGATCAAACGGTCGTATATGTGCATATGATCATAAGGGTCGCCGGTTCCATCATAACTCTCCATGGATGGCATCTTCTTCAACGTATCAGCCCTAACTCGGTCGATCTCTGAAATAAAGGGTGATATCTGATCAATAGGTAAAAATCTTTGCTGGCTAAGAATTGCTAACTTTTGTTCTAATCCCATTACTCTCTGTGCGAGGGGGGTCGGGGAAGACTTTTGTCAATCCCTTACGTGTTCCGGAGAAGCCACCTGCTGTCTGCGTCCGAACCTCCCTCGACCTTCACTGTTGCCTTCCCTGAATGGGCTTAGTCTCCTGTGTTAGAGTTTATGCCCTAGAGGCTAATTCTTTGATGTAATTGCTTAAATATTTTTAATATTATATTTGATTGAATAAATGAATTATTTTATTATGGTTTTATTTACTACGTTATATAAATGTTAACATAATAAAAGTCCTTAGAATAGTGATACAAATTATATGGCTTCAAGTATGTGACTTGAACATGAGATCATATAATTACCATTAGTATCATTACTCTTAAATGTCCCTAGTCGAGTGTCATTGTTAATGGGACAACAATGATACATTGAGACTAGTATGTGGATTGACTGATGGTCAAATCTCATTGGTCATAAATATATGAGATATTGAGTCAATGCATAGGTACATGTTAGAGAAAAATGTACTGGACAGACCCACCATGAGAATTCTATGTGGAGCATTATGCAAAGTGTCATAAGCAATTCTCATAGTGACAATGATGTAATGATCCTCCCACCTGAAATCACTATATTACTACACGAGAATTTATGTACTTTGATATCATCAAAGGCCACCTTTAATAGGGTGGACGATAAAGGTGATTATTGGGTACATTATGAATCGTGTGAGGAATATGAGTGATCTAGATGGAATTTAACCCTCCTATATATTAGGGGTGATATCCATAGGCCTCTTGATTGAGTAATACTATGAAATGCATGGCCATGCTCAAATAGTGATTTGTTTCATATAGTCTACTCATCGATCAAGAAAACTCAGATTAAATTATGAAGAGGATGACACATTTCATGCCTCGAGTTTAATCTAAGATGTCAAGGTTAAAAGGATTAAATTACATTGAAACATTGGTCACGAAAAGGTTGTATCGAATCACCGATCTTATTATTATTTGGGTAGCAGTGATGCATTACTAGATGCCGCTCACTGTTTATAATTTTATAATATGATTTTAAAATTATTGCCAACATAATAATAACCTATAGGGTCACACACTTAGAACGTAATTAAAAGGAAATTAATTTAAATTGTATGGATTTAAATATATTAATATGATTGATAGTATTTAAATTACGAATTTAAATTAATAGGATAATTTAGATATAATATATATATATATATATATATAAATTCGGATTTTATTTTTCTAATTGGATTAGGTTTTGGTTAATTCCTTTAACTGCTATATATATGATATATCAGCCGTTTAGGGGATTATCGATATCAAAACCCTAGCCGCTCTTAGAGAGAGACTAGAGAGAAAAATTTTCGAAAGTCCAGATCCTTGGCGGCTAGTACCGCAGGTTTCCTTGCTGCAGATCGTGTGACGATTTGCGGGACGTTCGTGTGGATACCGTAGAGGCGCAGTTCTGTTGGATTGCGTTGAGGATTCAAAGCAGTTCCAGAATCTCCATCGTCTCCGTTCAGGCTTGAATAATCGGTAAAACATATCTTAACCTCTGAATTAATATGTTTTTCGCATGGATCCTGTTTTAGGGTTTCGAAAAATTTTAATTTCCGCTGTGTTTATGTGCCGAAAACCCTACATCCTGCTCTTATCTTATGGAGAGCCTTCCAAACGACGTGTCTTGGATCGTCTCTACAACGTGGTCTCTCGATGGCGATGCATACTCAAGGAAACCTACTATTTTCCCACCAACTCATCCAGTAAGGCGTCTAACTCCTTTTGTTGAAGGCGCAGGACCTCCATAAGATCCATATTCTGTTACAACTATCGGGCCAAAATCAGTTCGCACTTATTTTGATCGCCCTACTCTCGATCTCATTCCCCTTGCATATGCGTCTAGGACTGAGTATCCGTGAATCAACCGTGGGAGTTAGGGGTCCTCTAACTAGCTGAAAATAAGGATGTTATGGATGTTATGGATATGAGGAGGTGTGATCACTATAACATCCTCTGACTTGCTCAATGAGATGTTACCTGTGAATTAAAATATAACCGTGTATTTATAGTGATCACACATCCTCATCGGTTCGTCCCGATTTGGAATAAGTCTCTTATCATAGTAGTTACCATACTAGGATAGAAGTCAATCTCCTTAAAGATGAGAAGTCTAACTTAATCCGGACTATTCCCATAAAAGTAAGAAATTAAATGGAATCAGGATTGAGATTCCTTAATAGTCAAACCCCCCAATTAAGGATAGAGATAAAGAAACTGTTGTGAATACTCTTATAATTATTATTTTATTGACATTGTTAAGTTTACATTATAATAAAGTTATGATTTTCATATTAAAAATTCAGATACTTTGATTTCCAAATGTGGATAGGATTTCCGTCTTCAAAATGTATTTTACATACAAAGTTGTCCCACATGGTCCCAAGTGCACGCCACGTTTTGCATTTGGTAACATGGCATTTTCTTTCTCCATTATTACATCTTTGAGAAAGAAAAAAAATCATAATAGATTTTGTTTTTAAAACTTTAATATAAAGTGGTTGCTTTGTGTTATACCTTAATATTGACAAAATATTGAAATGAATAATACTCTTTTTCAAGAAAGAGATGTATTTTTTTGTTTTACAAAATGAGGCCTATTTTATTTTTTAAAAGTTAATTTATGAAAGAAGAATAATATATATTACAATTTTATCTATCAATTTTTATGTTCTCTCCTATATGGATAAGTATTATTGTTAACTCTGTTTAATACTATGTATTGATGCGTGTCAAAATTATAATTCGACACAAAATTTTCGCAACACGTAACAAGACTCTTTCTGAAATTTTTAACAACTACACAAGGGTAATAGTGGAAAACACAATATATAAAGTTGCGTATACAAAAGTTCAATTGACTATACTACTAGTTGTGGAGTTAAAAAGCTTAGCATGAGAAATGGAGCAATCAATAAAAATAATTTAAAAGAAGTGGACCAATCAATCACCAAGTCAATAAATGAACAAATCAAAACAATAATTACTCAACTCACTTGTAAACTGAAAGTAATACCATCATTAATTCATTACGTGTACAACATAGATAAGGAAGAACATGGGCATGGGCATCAATAATGTCGAGGGGTGTTTTGGTCAACTCACGAGCAGTGATTGTAGTAAGAAAGTTTTGTGAAAGGGTAAAATGGTAAATTGACACGAGAGAGGGGGATTGATAAGCAAGGTAGGTAAACACATCCAAGGCAAATGGGCACCGTTTAGAGGGAGACAGAGGTGAATGGTACGTAATTGATGATGGGAAGACTACTCGCATTTTTCTCACTCCATAATCCATATGTAACGACTTGGTATTTTTTCAAGCTAGATTAATTCTCAAATTTATTGATTACCGAAAAGATCATATAACCTTAGGAATATTGATAATCGGTCCGGATTTTAAATTTATTCTTTATCTAACATACATTGTTTATCCTTTTTTAGTGACGGTTCGGTCCGTCGCTATATATACAACCGTCGTCTTAGTTTTTAACGACGGACAATATATAGACTACGGTTGTATATATAATAACGGACCAAACCGTCGCCCGGTCCGTCACTAAAAGAGGATAAACAAGATATGTTGGATAAATAATAAATTTAAGATCCGAACCGTATTAATAATAATCTAAGATTTTTGATTAATAAAATATATATCTTACAATTGATCACTGTCATTTAAATTCATGACATCCTTGTCAGAATAAAGAATAAATCGAATCACAATTCATAAACAGATTACTCCCTCCGTCCCTTAATATAAGTCAATTTAGAGAAGTGATTTTGTTCTTTAATATAAGTTGTTTGAGAATTTTAAGTAAGCATTAATTATTTAATTTTCAATATTACTCCAAATATTAAATAAAATTTTGGTTCTCTCTCTATTTTTTGTCCAATAAATAACACTCTTTTTTTAATACAAGAACAATATAGACAATTGATATTCTATTTAATGTCATAAAATTATTTACTTAATATTTGTGCACAATTCTAAAACGACTTTATTAAGGGACGAAAGAAGTATTATGATAACATGAGTAGTAATTTGATCCATTCTAAACTCAGAATTTGTCTTTAAATTTATGAAATTAATATTTTTACATCATTTTTTAATATTTTCATACGTAGGACTTATATATTTACTGATTTGTCAAATTTTTATTAGCTAACATGTAAATCCTACGTGTAAAAATAATAAAAAATAATGTAGAAATATCAGTTTACTAAATTTATTATCCTAAGAATATCACTAGATATGATTGATTGAATCGGGACGTGCTGGAGTCGAGTATTGTATATCTGGTTTCTTGAAATTTGGATTCAAATAGTTTTTGTCGGGTTTCGTATATTCCACCGGTAACCAAAACTATACTTTTTTATTATTATTATTATTTTACGTACTTAATTATGAATATAATAAATTATAATATATATATATATATATGTGTGTGTACAAAAACATCTATAAATATTTATATATAAATACTAAAATACATATAAATATGTATAACCATTGAAATAATAGTGTATATATATATATATATATATATGTTGGGTGTGGAGCGGATAGCACAATACCCGTATCCGACCCTAAAACCTATATATAGTCTAAATACCCGCCCCGTTGAGTTTGAGTTCGGGTAATTCCTCGAGTTAGTACACATTGTCGTTCCTACTAGATAATATTAATCCTAAGTCGAGCAATTTGCAAGTCAACTCATGTAAATTACTTCTACTTGACTGGTGTTAATTTGATGAAATATTTTTGCCATTTAAATAAACGAGTTGAGTTAGAATTGAGTCATGTTTGATTTAAACTCGACTCTTGAACGCAATTGTGTAAGAGCATCTCTAAAAGTAGTAGTAAAAAAAAAATATTTAAATTGAAATTTGTTGATCCACGTAAAGTATTATTTGCTATTTTTATATTTTGTGTCTCATCAGTCTCTTCAATTCAATGAGTTGTACATCAAACCCATCAAGCGTAATAAATATTTTTAGCCTTTAATTGTAGATTTGAAGAGTGAGAATGAGGTTGCAGATTTGAAGAGTGAGAAGGAGGCTGCAGATTTGATGACTAAGATTGAAGAAACTGTTGGAGATAATTTTTCTGATGTGGCTCATCTATTTGAGTATCCCAAAGTAGTTGAAGAGGTTGTTGGAGATACTCTAATACTACGTTTGAATTGAAGGAATGAAATGAAGAGTGAAATGATTCATATGTTCTCCCTCTCCCAAGAAATCAAACACAATTTTTTTTCATTTCAATCGCAACCAAACACAATTTTTTTCATTCCATATAAATGAGTCATTCCATTCTGACCTTCATTACTCCAATCCAAACGTAGCATAAGTGTCTCCTTAAGACCACACCATTAATATAAATACGACTACGACTACTTTAATACGTAAATTAATTAAATAGTCACTTATACATATAAATAATTTTGTGTTATAGCATTATTAGTTAAGAAGCAATTCCGCCCACTCCTATAATTTATCATTTTTGTATTATAACTAAATTTTTGTTTGAAATATTATTATTTCGACATTTTAATTAATTAAATAAATAAATCATAAATAAATAACTCGAGCTCAATCAGACTTGCTTAACTCAAATAGATTACGAGAAACTTGTTCATAATTAAACGAGTCGGAATTGAATATTAGGTTACACTAGTTCATTTAAAACATGACTCGACTCTACTCGACTTGTTTCATTTTAATTGCATGTGCTCGAACCTGACAAGTTAAAGCTCTAAATTCGTACTTGTTTGTAGCTTTATGTATGTATGCATATTGTTGGGGTCTGATTTTTAAGGTCCAGATGATTCGGTGGGACCCATTTCACGTGAAGGAATTTTTCCACGTAGAAGTATATTTTAATTGGGAGTTTTTCTCTTTTAAGAAATCTCAATCCTAATTCCATTTATTTTTTATTTTTGTGGGAACTGTCAGGATTGGATCCGACTTCCCAATCATAAGGAGATTGATTTTCATCCTAGTATGGTAACTATTATGCTAAGGAATCCTATTCCTATTCAGGAACGTGTTATACGGAGGTGTGATTATTATAAATACAAGGTTACACTATAATTTACAGGTAATGTTCTATTGATCACTAAAGCTATAAGTCTCCATTGTTAAACCATCAAGTTCAAACACATGAATATATATGCAGTGGCGAAGCCACATGTAAATTGTGGGGTCAATTGACCCTACTGGAAAAAAAATTATTTTATAATGTAAGGTAAATTTTAAAATTTTTAAGTATTATATATAAATTGACCCCATTAAAATTTTATACATTTTCTATTATACGGGGTCAAATTAAAAATTTATAACTTTGTCAATCAAATTTTAACTACATATGACTCATATCTTGTCAATATATTATATATGTATATCTCTCTATAATATTTTAAACTAAATAAAAATCTAATTTATATTATTTTTAAAAATAAATTATGAATTAGTTACTGATTAACAGTTGTGATTAAAAAAGTCTATTATGAGTCAATATAGTATATATATACCATATATTATTACTTATTATATTTTTATTGTAATATAGTATGTATATATATATATATATTATATATATATATATATGATCTGAAAGTATATAGTATTAAAAAAAATGACTCGGGGACGCTGCCCTCGAACTCTTGCCAAATTATTTATAGCTTAGTAATAATTTTGACCCCGCTGACAAAAAATTCTGACTTCGCCATTGTATATATGCGTAAGTATGTGTACATATATATATATATATATATATATATATATATATATATGTGTGTGTATATGAATGTAATTGCTTGTATTACAATATTACGTTATATATTTTTACTGATTTGTTTTTATGCGGCTCTGTTCGCTGGCAATGGCCTTTCCTAGCTGTTAGAAGATACCCTCCGTTCCCACTATGCCACTATTTACGGGTGAAATCGTAGAACTCTCTCCCTCTCTCATGCACCCTTTCTCTCTCTATATCTACTCATATATATATATATATATATAATTATTTTGCGTATATATGTATATGTGTAAGCACAACAGGAGCATGCATAGGCCGTAAAGAAATGTAATTAATAATGGTTAAAAGCCAATTACAGTTGGGTCATCACATGGCAAAATCAGGATGTTGCTAGCTACTGGTAATTAATTGAGAATTGTAAAAAATAAAATAAAAAATGTATGTAACAGCTCATCTTGTTGATTACATAGAGCATGGAATGCGTAATACTAAAGTTAGAGAATAGTGACAAATTACTACAGATAATTACTTAGAAAATGAAATGATATGACATTTTAAATTACAGTCTTGTTATATATATATATACATATACAGTACGTCTTTTTAACAAACCATAGAGAGCGAATTAAAAACGATCCGGCTATAACGACGATTTTTTCCGTCGCTATAGCATAGAAAATCGGATTTATATGCTATAGCTACGAAAAAAAATCTTCGCTATAGGTGATTCGTTTTTAGTTCGCTCCTTATGGTTCGCTGGAGAGACTGACCGTATATATATATATATATATATACCGGAAAGGATCAAGGGCATATCCCTTAATCCAACATACTTTGCTCACCCTTTTTAACGATGGATCGGACAACGGTTCGGTCCGTCGCTATAGGTTTGGTCCGTCGCTATATGTTGTCCATCGTTAAAAGTTAAGACGACAATTATTTGATATAGCGACGGACCGAATCGTCGTTCGATCCGTCGCTAAAGAGGGTGAGTATGATATGTAAAATAAAAGGGTAAGCTCTTGAAATAAATTATATATATATATTGACTCGGGTAAATATAAAATGACATGCAAAGTATAACTAGAACAATAATACAGTACGTGGAGAAAATATGTCGGATATATATTGCTGTTGTGCAGTTTAACACTTCAATACGTATTTAAAAATTAAAACATTTAAATTTTTTAGAAAATATAGCTCTTTTTTTTACAAATGAAAATTGAAACATGTCAATTAGGTCTTAGTCTAATGGTTAATACTGAAATACTGTGACTTTCTTGATTATAAAGATATATTTTATTCTCTAAAAAGATGGGACTTTCAAAAAAAATTTAAAAAGTTTAATTTCAAAGTCAGCCTCATTGAAATTAAGCTCGAAATATTGAATAACTAAGCCCATTTAATATTTTAGGTGATAACGAATATTTTTATTTGCTGAGTAAAAAATAAAGTGACAATTAATTATTAATATATTTCAATTTTTATTTTTAGCTAATCGATTATTATTATGTCACTGTCATTATATTTTTAATTAATTTTAAGGATAAATTTAAAAAAATAAAGTTATTTTTTAAAATTATCGTTTTACAATATCTCTAATTTTAAATAAGAGGAGTACATAGTAAAATAATCCAGTGATGAGTATGTCATGTCGGCAGATGACCCCACTGTCTACATCTTTAAACTGATCCACATCGCACATTGGTGGGCCATACGCCACATGACACGGGCGCAGTAAAACTATATATTATCTTTTTAAGTTTAAAGTAATTTTATATTAATTTCAATATAATTCTTATTATTTTATTATTTCTTTTATACAAAAGTTCTATATAAATAAATAAAAACGATAACTTCTTGTTTGCTGGGCTAGCTAGTAATCATTTGTAGTATAAAGATGATCAGGCTATATATATATATATATACTCCCCTTCAATTCAATTGAGGGATTCTTTAAATAGTATTATTTGATGGATGGGTCAACAACCGTTGAATCTGTTTGTGGAATCGTTAGATCTGTTTGTGGTGGGCCAGGAGTGTGAAAAACTATTAAAAGATGTAAAACAATCTCAGCCACATAAACGGTTCCATAAACAGATCCAACGGTTGTTGACCCATCCCTCAAATAACATTATTTAAGGGATCCCTCAACTGACGGGGACTGATATATATATATATATATATATATATATATATATATATGAAATTTTTAACATGTGCCCTAAGGGCAAATGCTAAACATACAATTTAAAAGAATATTCTCTTGAATTGTGTGTATATTTTCTTGAACTTGGTTCAAATGCAAAAAATTAAGAAAATATGCACACAATTCAAGAGAATATTCTCTTGAACTGTGTGCTTAGCATGTGCTCTTAGAATACATGTTAAGGGGACTCATATATATATATACATTTTGGATCCGGTTACAATGAAATTAATTTTATGATAAGTTGATCAATTGACAAATACAATACTGACACACAGAAAAAGGGATCACCTTCTACTTGCGTGTCGATATTGTATTGGTCATTTGACCAAAATTAACTTCATGCTAACCACTCCGGTCAAAATCATACTCCCATTTTAAATATATTCCCATTTTTACATCAATTTTAAGAATCTTAGTGAAGTAATTTAAGAATAGACTTTTTTTTTCCTTCTGGTTTTTGATAAATAAACCCTGATAAAATATTACAAAAGATTCATTCGGTCAATTACAAAGAATTAAATTACGAATTACGTAATATGATAGAGTTAAAGGAATGTTTACATACTGCAAAGTGAATATGATCATATATACACTAAAAAAATTAAATATTAACCATGAAACTAATAATAACAATAATAATACTAATCGTAATAAATTTCATTTGTTTTAACGAAAAATTAAATATTGTAATAAATAATTATTAACTTTAACTTCGACACTTTTTGGACAAAATTTCTGACAATAACATATCAATTTACCTTACTAATATAATCCCTAGGTTTACTCAATTATTAATTAATTATATTTTAACTTATTATTTTACAATTAATATTTTAAAAAAAAAGTAGTTCAAAATATTTATCTACTATGTACGTTAACGAGTTAACATGAAGTATAGGTAATCACATTATTCATTACACTAACGAGTTAACATGAAGTATAAGTTTAAGAAATTAAACTTAAAATTGAATCCACATCTATAATCTCACTAGTGACATTCTACAGTGAAAACCAGATATCTATTCTACGGTGAAAATCAAATATTCATTCGACTTCTGATATTCTTCTTTAGGTAAATATCCATAACATGTATGTATTTATTATGGATCAAAAATGACATATACCATTTTTATCGTTCAATATAGGAACTAACGACCGAGATTAGAACTAAAAATAGTGTTTGCCTATTTTTAATTCATAGCAGGTACGTATATTAAACATTTGTTAATTATCATTAAACAAAATAGTTCCATTGAGTGAGGGTAGGAAGCAATCTAGTTGTAAAAAACACACACACACTAATAAATTACA
This sequence comes from Panax stipuleanatus, assembly GCA_020205555.1. NCBI lineage: Eukaryota > Viridiplantae > Streptophyta > Magnoliopsida > Apiales > Araliaceae > Panax > Panax stipuleanatus. Next base: position 29,160,290 of record CM035124.1, read on the forward strand.
TCTTTCTCAAAGATTAAAAGGTATTGAGATGGACCAAAAATGAGCTGTATGAATAAGCATTGTTGGGCCCTAAGAAAAGTTACAAGACAAAGGGGGGGTTTAATTGAACATGGTAGGCATGTAAAGTAAAGATAGTATCATGTGTCATCCATGTGGTAATATTAACCCCTTCTCCCTTTGCCTTTCATCACTTGGGTTTATCTGGCAATAGCTAAGCAACCAACCCACCAGTTGTTGATCCTTTTTATATATGTTTTATTTATTTATTTTACCTCTCTTTCTATATATATATATATATATATATATATATATATACGGTTCGGATATTAAACTTATCTTTTATCTAACATACCATGCTTATCCTCTTTAGCGACGGACCGGACGACGGTTTGGTCCGTCGTTATATATACAACCGTCGTCTATATGTTGTCCGTCACTAAAAGCTAAAACGACGGTTGTATATATAGTGACGGACCAAACCGTCGCCCGGTCTGTCGCTAAAAGGAGGTAAGTAAGGTATGTTGAATAAAAAATAAGTTTAAGATCCGAACCGTATATATATATATATAAATAAATATAGATAGTTGTTGTGATAAGTAATTAAAAAGGGGCATGGGCTCTACTTACAAGAGCAATGCTACTATCATATAATTTAGGTCACATAAAATTCACATACACGCACATGCATATTTGCGAGTTCTGTATGTCATGCAGGGCCCACGGTATACATATGTGTATATGTGAGCTGACCTAAAATTATGTGATAGTAGCATTATTTTATTTACAATCAACATTCCCATGGAGCCCACTTGGAAGAATTTGTGACTCAATGCCCTTTCCATTGAGGCAAGGGGATCACCATAAACCACACGATTTATAGTCAAATCTCTATGCTTTTCAATGACGGGTGAGGAGGTATAATACTGATTGTGACCCTTTCAACTTGATTTTTATTTTTATATTTTTAACAAGTAACAACATAGATATAGATAACTAGGTGGTATGATCAGGGAGAACCTTTCCCATACTCCATTATTTAGCAAAAAAAAAATCTTTTGTACAAACTATTTTTATTTTAAAATTAAACAACATGTAATATTTCTATTATTAGTAACATATTATATTATTAATGTATAATTTATAATAAAGTAACATAAACAAGTATATATATATAACATACTAAATAAAAAAATTGTATATATACATATCAGGGCCGGCCTTGAGCATAGGCCCAAGAGGCATAGGCCTAGAGTCCCAAAAAATTTTGAGCCCTAATTATTTTTTTTAATATGTATATAAAGAAAAAAAAGTGATGTATTACACACGATGTATTTCACTATTTGAAGTTTATAGATAATAATAGTTTGATGGACTATTGTAAGAATCTTAAAGCTTTGTTAAAAGATGGTGATGTTTCTGATATTAATGAAAGTGACCTATTCCATGAGTTGAGCTACTTGAAAGGAGCTATACCAAAAGAGGCAAAGAGGGCAGTAGATGTATTGCACTATTTGAAGCAAATGAAGAGTGTTACCCAAATGCTTGGGTTGCTTACAGAATTCTATTAACCATACTAATTACTATTGCCTCTGCTGAGAGAAACTTTTTAAAATTAAAATTGATCAAATCTTATTTTCGATCAACTATGTCACAGGAAAGATTGAACGGTTTAGCTTTGTTGTCGATTGAAAAAGAGTTGGTTCATAAGATTGACTATTCAAGCTTAATTAAAATTTTTGCGGTCCAAAAATGCAAGAATGGTAGTTTTTCAGTAATCAGGTATTGATATTTGTAATTGTAAGATTTTTATTTGAACTCAATAGTATCCTATTAAGTGATAGGGTCCTCTTAACATGTGCCCTTAGGGCACATGCTATGCACACAGTTCAAGAGAATATTCTCTTGAATTGTGTGTATATTCTTTTGAACTTGGTGCACATGCAGAAATCAAGAGAATATACACACAGTTCAAAAGAATATTCTCTTGAACTGTGTGCTTAGCATGTGCCCTAAGGGCACATGTTAAGAAATTCCTAAGTGATATTAAAAATTGTAGTCCTTTTTTTTTTATCATTTGTTGCTCTTGAAGAAATGACTTTTTTTTAATGTAAGGAGCTCCAAATTTTATCTTCGCTTATAACCTTGAAAATGTCAGGGTCGGCCCTGATACATATGATCGGGTTGGGGGCGGGGGTGAGGGTGTATATCTCAAACCCGACCCTAACTTTATAGAGTCTAAAAATTGGGTCCCATTAGGGTCAGAATTGGTCGGATCCATCGGGTTCGGGTAAAATTATCAGGCTTAAAGATAACAATATATTGATACCCTTAAATTGGGACTTTTTTTGTGTTTAAAAGAGAATATTTTTTTATAATAATTTTTTGAAAACGACTTATGTTTTACAACTAATGCAAACTCAAAGGTGTTGTTAGGAATTCTCAAGTGAGTTGAAATCCCACATAAATGAAAAACTAATATCACGATTCATGAATTAACCCCAAATTTATTGACTTAAACTCTTGGGTCAAGTTGGATTCCAAACATACATTTGTGCTAGTGTCTAATGTATGCGCATACATCGCGTAGACTCCCGGATACTCTCCTAACAACTCTAACTTATCATAATTTGTAATAATTATTATTTCATTGATATGAAAGGCAACATGTTTTTACGAAAATGATTAAACTTCCTTTTCCTAAAATGAATCGCATTTGTTTTAATTTTTCTTAACCTATATTTATGTTTTTCATATGTATAATTAGAAATATGCACAAAATAGCTAAGAGTCAAATGATGGTTCAATGTAAAATTGTTTATAATGTCATCTATCTAATAATTTTATAGTACTCCTTTATTATAACTTTTTTAAACCCATTAGAAATATTTATTTTGCAATGTCTTAATATAAATGCATGTCCATATTATTCCTCCTTTCTCTCTCTTTTTATTTTATTTTATAATCTCTAGTAAAAGGACCCTATTAAACTTTTCCAAGAAAAGGGAAAAATTCTATTACTATATATAGAGAAATAAAGGGAAGATAATTAAATAGCAATTTTGTGATTGGCAAGTAAAATATGTAAGCATGTGCCACGAGCTTGCTACTAAAGGTGGCATATGCATATGCAGCAGCATATATATATATATATATATATATATATATATAAAATAAGACTCTGGAACGAACAGTTAGTTTACGAATATATGTAGGGTCCAGTGTTGAATGTTGTTGATTGGATGAGAATATGTACCATCACATATTTTTAATTAGTGTTAAATATTCTCATACAATCAACAACATTCAACACTAAGCTCTACATATGTTCATTTACGAACAGTTTGTTCCAGAGCCTTATATATATATATATATATATATATATATATATATATATATATATATATATATATGTAGCTTTCAATGGACAAGATTAACAACGAACATGAAAGCATGTGAACATGTTTAGCATGATAATTAAGATGATTATGGCCATACATGAATTTGTCCCCCTTGTTAAAAAAGCTCTCATGAATTGTATTCCATCTATGCCACATAGTAGGAATGACACATTTCGCTCTTCGGTTTTATAAAAATTCTTTATATTTGTCCTATTGTTTACCGGGATTATCGCAAAAAATTTAAACTCTCACAAAAAATTTATATCAGGGATTAATATTTTGCTAATTTTTTTTTTTAAATTTTTTTAGTTATATTTACAATAATACATATATGAAAATTAATTATATTTTAGCGTATACATGATAAAGTTAAAAAAAATCAAATAATAATAATAATTTTTATGTCCATTGATCATTTTTCTAGTTTAATAATAATTCTATCCCGATAAAAGAATCCTATTTTGACTTTAAAAAGTCAGTTTGCAAATAAATTTTATTATTGATAATATTGTTTTTCCATACGTTATAATTTTCTTGATTAAAATCAAATAAATAATAATTAAAAAAAAAGAATTTTAACATGTGCCCTGAGGGCACATGCTAAGCACACAATTCAAGAGAATATTCTCTTGAATTGTGTGCTTATTCCCTTGACTTAATGCAAATACAGAAATCAAGAATTATACCCACAATTCAAAGGAATATTCTCTTGAACTGTGTACTTAACATGTGCCCTTCAAGAGGACCCTTAAAAAAAATGGAGTCATAATGTTCCTCAATGATTGATTGTCTTTCAATTCCCAAGTGCAGATGACTGATCATGTGATATTACTGTTATATTGAAAGGATGTGATGACTAGAGAGGTAATCTTGTTCTCTTCTCAATTAAACACCACAAATCCTAATCCCAATACGCAATTAATATCATATCCGTGCCTTTGTGAACAACCAGAATGACTAATACTTAAAAACAACCAATTTTTTTGTGATAATTCTTCAATTTTTATAATGATTAAATATATGGCAGGGATTATATTTAATCCATATGATATCAGCAGATGCTGTTTAGTCTTTAATTCTTCCGACAAATGCACTATCTTATGGACAATCCGTGGAGTATAATATTAAAAGATTATATTATATTTAATTAATTAATATAGTTCACCAATCATCCTTCTACCCTCCCATTTAAATATATTTAAAATTATAGTTCATTAAATTCTAGTTTCTTGATATAGTTCACCAGTTTCACTGAAAAAACTCATGGACTAAATTTAGTCCGACCGCTGGAGTGAAATATAAATTCTAAACTATATTTAATTTAGGATTGTTGTTTCTCTAGTCTGCCGGAGATGCTCTTATTCTTTAAAAATAAAACCAAATTTTTTTATTATATAATCATAGACTTATCTTGGTTTGGAATGATACACTTATAGAAACTTGAGTCATTTTTGAATATTAAATGCAATTTGGATAATAAAGTTTGGCAATTACAAAAAATTAATAATAATATATATATTGTCATCAGCGTGATAAACTAGAGGTTCAATTTTACATTTTAGAAAATTTTACAATTTAAAAGACCTAACCCATATTGTTGTAGCGGACCAGACTCCCCTCTATTACACCTTCTCCCAATACAAGTTTGACACAAAAAAAAATATTGCATATACCTACACGATAATATCAATTACGAATACTTGTGTTTAGGGATGTACAATTTTAATCGAAATCGAATTAAATCGACCAAACTGCATCGAATCGGCCGATTTTTATCGTAAGCTAAGCGATGCGATTTTGATGTAAAAATATATATATATATATAAACCGGGACGAATGAGGGGTGAATGTTTGGATTCACTATTAACACCGCACTGAAAGATGGAGATTATGACTTTTGCTTGAGATTTTTGAATTCTAGTTGTCGTACTTTTCTTCTTTTGTTTTTGTGGAGATGAACTTGATTGTTATCAAGAACACTTGTTATATAAACTTAGATTTAAGAATACTTTGTTATGTAAACTTTATTTTTGTTGTAATTTCAATTACAAATTGCATGTTTAATTCATGGAAGGTGGAGTGCAAAAATCGGGCAGTATTTTATGATACCTTAATCAATAATTATAGGGCGACCGGTGCTAAGGACTGGGCCTCTTTTTTTTCTTTTCTTTTACTTTAAAAAAATTTATAATGTTTATTTTAACTCAAATTTTGGGTTTAGGGTTTAGGGTTTAGAGTTTAGTGTTTAGGATTTACGGTTTAGGGAGGCAAAAGAAAAAAATTGGACCAAATTTTTACAGAATTCAGTGATTTAGGTGTAATTTGAATAAATATAAAAAATATATTTAGGGTTTAATGTTTTAGGATTTAGGGTTTAGAGTTTAGAATTTAGAAAGTAAAAAAAAGAAAAAAGGAAAAAAAGAAGAAAGAGGGCTCAGTCGCTAGCACCGGTCGCCCTAGAAGGACTCTACCTTAGTTCTATGAACCGGATCAGTACAGTGCCATTTTAAAATAAATTTTTTTTAAGAACGGTGCAGGTTTTAAATCATTAAAAAATCGCTAATATTTATTAGGGTAAATTAGAGAAAAAATTGTAATGGAGTAGATGTTTTCCATTTACATGTACCAATATTGACATAGATAAAGATAAAGGGAAGAGAAATTAAAGATAGAGGCATGATATGTAATTACAAAAGAGAGAAGCGTTACACCCTCTCACGTCCACTTCTCTGTCTTTTACTTCGTTACTCACGTCCACTTCCATGATGTGAGCCCCCCACTCATGTCAATATGGATAAGCTTTTTTTTATCTTACTTTAATGGTGTGTGTTTTTTGTTGATAAACATTAATAATGTCCAAAAATCTTGGCCTAACTTTTCCTTCTTTAACTACTCCATCCCTCCCATCACGTTTTTAACTAATACTCTCTCCGTCTCAAAATAGCTGTTTAATTTTGATTTTTTTAATTAAATTAATTATTTTTAAAATTAATAATTAAGCATGTATAAATATATTTTTAATATTATAAAAATTGATATTAGTAATAAATTGTATATACTTTTTTTTTTGTTATAACCTCTTCACTCATATTCTGTAAAAATGGTACAAAAAATAACTTTTAAAAAATAGTCAATTTAACTTTAAAAAATCAAAACTAAGCAGTTATTTTGGGACGGGAGGGTATTTGAAAGTCTTAGGAAGTCTTAAGAGATGAGGTCAGACTTTGGATATGGGTATCTTTTTTTTTAAAATCTATCAAACTCTACCATGTGATAGAAATCTAAAAAATCTATGACTTTTTGAATACCAAAATACTTTTATAGACTTTGTAAAAGTCTCAATTCAATACCACCTAACTTTTAAAGACATTACAAAAATTATAATTGAATACCAAAAAACTTTTATAAACTCTTTAAATGTCTTGATTGAATACAACTAAACTTTTAAAATCTTTAAAAGTCTTAATTGAATACACCCTCCTAAGTAAATAATTATATAACATTAACTGTAATATTAATTATCTATAATACCCTTTATCATATACTTATCTTATATTCTCTTCTATCTGCAATATTTTCCATCAGGTATAATTTTGGAAAGATTATGGATAATTCTTCTAAATTATCTAAAACGTCATATATTATGGAATAGAGAGAGTATTTCAGAACAAGTCCAACCACGCAAAAAAAAAACAAGAAATATAAGAAAAGTCTAGGGGACCGGTTTAGTGACCTGGTCCAAATTTTTGTTTTTTTTTTGACTCCCAAAAAATATATACTCCCTCCGTCCTAAATTAATTGTTCAATTTTGACTTTTTTTAGTCAAATTGACTATTTTTTAAAATTATTTTGTGTACCATTTTTGCCAAAATATAGGTGAAGATGTTATAACAAAAAAAAAAGTATATACAATTTACTACTAATATCAATTTTTATAATGTTAAAAATATATTTATACATGCTTAATTATTAATTTTAAAAATAGTCAATTTGACTAAAAAAATCAAAACTGAGCAATTAATATGGGACGGAGGGAGTAATAATAATTTTTACAAAATACAGTGATTTAGGTGTATTTTGAATACATACAAAAATCAAAATTGTACATACGGTATAATTCTATTTTTTGTATATATTCAAAATACACCTAAATTATTGTATTTTATAAAAAAATTAATTAGATAAATATTATATATTTTTTGAGATTCAAAAAAAAAAAACCTGATCGCTGGAACCGACCCCTTTCCCTGTCGTCCCAGAAGGACTGAGAAATATATGAGTTATTTAAACCAGCTTACGTACACTCGGATTGACTAACCGAGATTAAAATTTTCATCCATTCATAAACGACTAACAAATATCTAGGTTACAAACAACTCATTTTCTTACACGTACTCAATTTATTAACGTTTTCTAGTAACTATAACTGTCCCCACATGTATACCCTCTAGCCTAGGAAAATAGGATATGCTTTTTTAACTACAAATTATAGAGTTTTCTCTACGGACATATTATAAAGAAGGGTCGCTTTTTCTAGCGAACTACATAAGAGCGAATTAAAAACGAACTAGGTTATAGCGACGTTTTTTTTCGTCGTATAATACGAAAATTGATTTTTTATGCTATAACGACAGAAAGAACTGTCACTATAGTCGGTTCATTTTTAGTTCGCACTCTATGGTTCACTGAAGAGGCTGATAGTTATAAAGAAATCTAGACTTGCAAAATCAGAAGAAATATTTCCAACTGTTATCTAGAAGTTTCTTCACTCAGCCAAAACAAATAAATACAATAAACATTCAATTTATATCAGGAAGGATTGCAATAAGAGAAAAATACGAAGAGAAGAAAAAAAAAAGAGTCAAAATTTGCAATACACCGTATTATTTTAGACCATGGCCCACTACTGACCAAATTGTGGATCGTATTTCATTATTCATGCAATCAAATAGATAAAATTAAACAATATATTTTCATTTGGAAGTTTCAACTATGGAAAAGCAGTTCTTTAACAACTTTTGCAGTTGTAGCGTCTGATGTGTTTGGATCCAAATGCACCGGCGGTGCGTTTGTGAGTTAAATAATTTATATTTAATTTTTATTTAATATTTTCACATAAAAATTATCGTTATAGATCCTATAGCGACGGCTATAGTGACGGTTTTTACCGTTGCTATACATCTATAGCGACACTTTTCACGTGAAAATATTAAAAAGTCATGTGAAAATATCAGTTTCCTTAAAAAAAATACTTCTACGCAAACACAAGATTTTATAGTAAGCTTTGAACTTTCAAACACATTAAATGTGTCAAACGCCCTTTAACCAAACGAGAATTTAAGCACCGAAAATCTTCAAGTTAGGGATCTGTGACCACGAAAAAGCGAGCCAAATCACCTAATGATTAGAGATGCCAAACCCAAAAATATGCCCCCTCACCCCCACCCACCCCCCTGCAAATTTTTGGTGCTGACAGTCCTGAAGACAACAAAACCAGCAAACACCCTCAGTGTTTGTGAATTGTGCAATAACTATATAGTTATGACCTTGAAGGACAAACAAACTCTTGCAGCCACGTGCAATCTGACTTGGCCAGAACCCCAGTACCTACCGGCAGACCTGAAAATGAAAGCACCATAAAATTATGAACTAGTTTTGCAGGCACAAATTTGAAGTGCAAGTATACTGATGAGCTTAGATGGGGACAGAACCTTGCATATGAATGAATGTTGCTACTAGTACCATGTTGTACTTCATCTCTCTTATATGGGGTGGAAGTTGATTTAGAAGGAATTCAAAGGAATCTAAAACAAATTGCTTTTTGGTACACAATAAATGATGATAAAAATGCAAAGATTTTTAGTTAGTCAAAATTGAAGGAGCCACTCTACAGTACCTACTAGGTTAGGTAGACATTTATATGATAGTAGCAAAGTATCCTATTCCCTAACACTGTTTATGAGATTTTAGTGGACAGAAAAAGAAAAGAAAAGAAAAAGAATAAATAGAATGCAGCTATGGAAAAGACCAACTGAACATACCTAAAACATAAATTCAACTCAACTCAAACATACAGCCTGTATTTTCACCTATGAGGGGAGGGGGGGGGGGGGGTGTTTCTTCACTATTTTTCAACATACAAGTCATATTGGCATCAAAAATATTAGAAACTATCTCAAGTTAAACTTGATATTTCCATAACCTTATAAAATCTCCCAGACAATTGGAACTTGTAAACAACCCTTCTGAGCTATCCAGCTCATCTGGGGTGGAATACTAACTGAATCAGAAGCGAGCAACAGAGCTGATAATTAGACAAGTGAACAGTTACGGACTGCAAATAAATAGCGACATTTGTAAGGAAGCCTGAATATAAGGTCTCACTTTTCAGTACATCGCTGTTTGACAAAAAGAATCAGTTCTATACTAAATTTATCTAGAACAATTAAAAATATCAGACACAAAAAGTTTCATGCTATAATCGGCTGTCAATTGCGTATTCAATACAAATTAGAGTCTATAGATCATATTTCACTTCTGTAAAACTTCAAGCTCCTAACATGATTCAGAAGACGAGAAACGCAACATGTCCAAAAAATATCGTGCAAATGTAAGTCAAAGATCCAACATACAACCATGCTATAGTGCTCTTCAACAATCAGTACCTAATACCTCTTTCGCTTTTCATGCAACAGAGAATTGTGTAACCCTAACAGGAAACAGCTCTGGCCTAGCAATTCTAAGGACCACAATAAGCTAAGTTAACTCTATTTATTTTGCATTATCATCTGCAGTCTTTTCGCTCATGTCCTGTGTCCTATTAATCTTGACTGCAACTATTATGTGCCTTGCCGCAAGGCCGGCAACTTTACATTGCATACCATGTTTTTGCACCTTTATTGTACTTCAATTATTAGAATTTATCAAGAATCAAAAAACCAGTCCATGAACAATGGAGGTCCACGGTAACAATTTCCACACCAGAGATTGCAGTCTTGCTATTTTTTCTCCTCTTGAGCTAAAAGAGGTAGTTTTGGTACAAATAAAAGAACATTTTTAACACTTTAACTTCTGTATTATCCTCTGCAGTGATTGTTTCACAAGAGAGGAACTCAAAAGATGCATGGTCAAGGTTCCTGTCCTTAACAATAAAAACCTTTAGCCGTGCTTAAATAGATAAAAGATAACTATAATGCTAATAATTTGCTCTCAAAATTTGATACCAATTATAAAATGTTCTTTACAGGTTAGTCTTGCAAGAATACTGACTAAAGAAGCAAGGCTTGTGATACCAATTAATTCAATAACCAAATAAACACCTTAGGAAAAAATATATATATTATAATATACTAAATGTGACCAAATGATTTGGGCAGGCTTACCTTAAATCAACCAGCTCTCTTTATTACTCTCTGTATTTACAACAAGCCTTTGTCAAGCAAAATATTCATCATATTTCAAATTAAAAATTTACTTGCGTCTTTCGTCCAACCCATACGCTGCCAATGTTTATCATCTTCAACTCAATCAAAACCCTTTAAAACTTCTCATTTAAACACTATCAATCTGGATTTTGTGATGCTCATGACACAAGCAGTTATTGAGCTTATTACTGTTACCATCAACAATTCGTGAATTCTATTTCTGATTTCTTTCTTTCTTCTCTTTCCACACAACAATTTCAGCACAAACTACAGAGCGAAGATCCATTCCAAAGGCACAATACAAGATGAGGTAGCTCGCTCATAGTCATACCTATTAACGCCTGCCAACCCTAAATTTCGTGTATATGCTACAGTCATAGAGACAACATGTAGGGGTGTTCATTGGTAATTTACCGGTCCGAACCGAACCAGACCGGTTACCGAATACACCCAAAAATGGGTACCGGTTGGACCGGTATACCAAACCGGTTAGCCGGTCCGGTATCGGTTTTTATCTACTTTTGTACCGGTTGTTTTTTCAAATGAGAACTCAAGCCTAGATCAGCTTACCGCTTATCGCAAATTCATGCTAAGGCCCAGCCTTTTATTTCTATACACCGTGCACCTAGCCTTCCTCATATTGTAAGCCCAACCTTCCTCATATTATAAGCCTAGATCACTTCTATTTTAGCAAACAAGGGAAAAGGGAAATCGAATCAGGGAAAAAGGAGAAGAAGATGGGATACGTGCTGAGGGTTAGATTTGCTTCATTCTTCACAGGCGCAGGCCGCGTGGCAGTGGTGAACCTGTCTTCTTGTTCCTTATTTCTCACTGCAAGTCCAAGTTTCTTACTGAAAAGGATTACTTTTTCGAATGTTTCGTTCTTCGCAGGTGTGGCAGTGGTGAATCACTTTTTGATTCATCAATCTATGAAGTTTACATCTATCTCGTCTCCATGGTTTGAATTTACCATTTTTTCTGGCGACGTTTCAATAGCAACCCTTATTCTATGCAACAAATCTTCTTCCTTTACTTATTGATTCATTTGGGAATATCTGAAATATCTGAGATCTATTTAGGAAATTTATTAAATAAACCGGTACAACCGGCTCGGTTCGGTATATACTGAACCAACCAAACCCCTTCCTGTTTTCGGTCCCGAAAATTCGGTACATATCGGTTCCGTGTACAGAAACCGAACTGGTTACCATTTGTCCCGAACTTCAATTTCCTTAAAAACTGAATATACCGAATTTTTTGCCCACCGCTAACAACATGGCTAGCTCACACATTTATAAACGTGATTATCTCCATTTCTTTTGACCATACATCTCTCATATTAAAAGCGAAACAATACACTTTATTATGTACAAACTTCAAGAGCTCATTTTTTCCCTAAAAATCCACGTTAACTATTGTGCCCACTATTCATTTTCATAGTTGTCACGGCGTCAAGGCGGGACGCGGCGATAGTTGAACGCCAGGGTGCCTAGGCGATAAGGCGCCCGCTATGGCGACAAGGCGATAACAATGTGTAATGTATACATTATTTATTTTATTTCAAAAGTATATTGCACAATAAAATTTTATATACACTAAAACCCAAAATATAATAACTAACACTATGAAAAAGTTTCCACTCTCTACTATGTTTCTAGTCGTAGCTCAAGTAAAGTCATCACCTATGAAGTCATTTCCATTTCCCTCACGAGCATTACTCTCATTCAAAGGAGTAAGGTCATGGGTTAGGTTAAGGTCATTGGTTGAGTTACTTAGGTAATTGAAAAAGTCTATGGGTTATGATGAGTCAAAGTAAAAAATGACTTAATCACTTAATTTGGGCCTGCTACCAATGCGTGAGCTTTGGTTACTCGGCGTCCAAGGCGTTGCCTTGTCCTTCTCCAACGCCAGGACGCCTAATCGTCGCCTAGGCGTCGCCATGACAACTATGTTCATTTCTAGATTCCCCAACAAATCTTACAATTGCAAAATTAGGAGTCTATGCCTTATTTGAAATCTACATTTTCAAAAGGAAAAAAATAAATGCCGAGGATGGAGAGTGAATGATGTCAGCCAAAATTTAAATACAAGGTTGAGTGAATACAGAGAAGCAACCACTATGAGAAATTATTCAGACCTAAAGGTTGAGCTAGTTTGCCTTAAATAGTCAAGTTGTTTCTGTAGATTGTCCCGATTAAAAATTAAATTAGGTTAAAATGTTATTTGGTTAGTTTTATTAATATTTTTCTCCTTTGAGGAGTCGAGGATAGTTTGACAATTTTTACGAGCTAATGAATATAAACAAATAGCACAACCTTCCACTAAATAGGCTGGAATACTTTTATGCTTAATGTATGCAAAGTAGGTTATCTACATCCTCATATGAGAAGGGTCATTTGAGGCGTATCTAAATAGATACCATGTTTCCAAAGGGATCCCTTCATCGTTGCATTACATTTAGGATTAGGAATAGGCGTAGTAATCGGAAATGTCGATGGATATGGGTCTAAGGGTATTATTTTGCCTGTATAGAGGGTATCGGGTCTTTTATGTATAGGACCTACAGGTTTGCAAATTGGTCTCTTAGTCAAGCTTTTTTAGTTCCAAATAGGAAGTTCAAATCTTTCTGAGTTTGAGAAACTATGAGCCCATTTAGTATATGTGCCTACTCTTTCAGTTCAAAGTATTGTTCTAATAATAACAGTTGATATAATTAATTTGTGATCTAGATCAAATGCAGAAGTTTCTCCATTTTTGCACTTTACATATATTCAAAATACCATATAACAAGGGATACGATTGTCACCAGTCCAATCCATAAAAGGTTGACATGTGTCCCAATTGTAAATGAATGATCCAGATTAGTCTTTAACTAACTCTAATTGAAATAATCTTTTTTACTCGAAATATGCCGTGTTTGGCAAACTCCTCGCCATCCATTTAAGATTGAAGATCCTCCAGTCCACTATAGAACTGGAGAGAATCTAATCCCATATAAGTTATAACAAAGCATTCAAAAACTCATAACCAGATCTGGAAATCTAATCAAGTTCCCAATCATTTAGCCTAAACCCAAAAAGAACTCAAATACATCATTAATACTGTTCACATGTACTATTACAGCACCAAAGGAGTTGATCTTTCTTTGTAGTTTGCGTAATTATCCCGAAACCCTAACCCTTCGCTACGCCTTTAATAAACTTTAAACCCCTATTGTTACATACTCTTTCAACCCATAATCAAGCAGAAAACAATACCTCAATAACCTTTTCCCCACTGCCCAAGTTCAGTTTTGAATCAAAAACCTATAGCAAATTGATTTTCCACCGCCATCCTAATCAATTATAATCAAAATTTTACACAGTGAAATTTTCACAAAAACTATAGCCAAGATCAATTCAACTTCAATTAAACACGGGAAAAAAAGGTCAACCCAACTTTGTCAAGATCTTAGAGGCAGTGCCGCAGTGGTCACTAATTCTTTAAGAAGGTATAGTCAATAGAATAGATGCATACTGAACACTTCTCTGGAGAGAATAGGGTGGAGAATGAAAATTTTCAATTGCACATAAAACTCTTAACTGACTTATATCGGTTAAAACAGAGAAAACTCTTATATAGAGATCAAGCCATCCAATATAGATATCACCTAAAATATGGTTATAAGAACTCTAAAACCAGTAGAGTACTGACCTCGCAAGAAAGTAAAGCACGTCTCTTGAAAGATCTCAAACCACCTGAGAACTACAAAACTACGACATCAATAAACAAGTAAAATGAGAGCTAAAAGGGACAAATATAAAGACTTTATACACAATGCCTCACCTCAAATATCAACTTTCTTGAGTTCCTGAGTCACAGTCCAGAACTTAAGCAGCTTGTTGCAAAGCTGAGGTGATGATGAGATTAGAATCATTAGAAAAAATAAAAGAAAAGGTTGTCTAACATTGCCGCACCAAACTGTAACAAAGCCATTTGAAGCCAGGCTATTTCTGGATGCAGAAACAATTTCTCTCAATAGAAGTGGAAATCTATCCTTGTAAAACAAACTACGGATGCAATTCATATCGTTAAGCCATTACAACTTGATATCTGGCTCAGGATTTCGAAAACTTTAAGGCTTTAAAGCTCTCTTTTTTTAACCTTTTCATGTTGTTAAACCTCCTCTCCATTCGCAAGGTAGTTGGTGAACTTCAGAGTATGATACCATGAATATACAGTTTCCATTCAAATTTCAAATGCATCATCTACTAAAGATAAGAGTACACCTTGTTGTATCTATTATCTTTCAATTTTAATTGTTGGAAAACAATAAATATATTATTCTAAGAGTATACATAGCAGTCCATTTCTGTTACAAAGAATATATTACTATCATTACAAAGATTAACCTAAAGATAATAAATACCACTTGCAATAATAGAAAACAGAACTTAAGCTCACCTCCGGTTCAAATACAAAGAATTAATTAACTAACAACTGAATCAGAGATACAACTTTATAAAGTAAGTGATACATTTCTAGATTTCAACAGTGATTCTAAGAAGTCTCTGACATTGAAGCGATAGTGTGAGATCATGTAGCGTAGCGGCCCTAGCAAGTATTTAATTCTTAGCATACTGCATTATGAAATAAACAAATAAAATAACATACTATAGAAAAAGTTGAATGAGCAGTGAAGTGGGAACTAGGAAGAACTAAATACACTAAGAAGGTTGACGACTACATAAGCTAAAAGACTACACTCCAACAAGAAGTACATTAGAACCTTAAATCCAATGACTAATATATGCATGCATATAGCATATATGTAAATGAGACAACATGGCGTTCTCTTCAACTTCGACACAACAGAACAGAACAACATGCTGATTACTCATTAAATGATTTGGCGCTTTTGTTAACTACAGCAATCAGTGCTATTATATAGCAATTCGACAAACAACGTCAGTCAACGACAAGCAAACAAATTGTTTTTTTTGGATTCTTAAGCAAATTCAGAAACCTGCCAAGCAACCAAATTACATTCACTGCCAAAAAAAATTAGATATACAAGCTGGACAACTCTAGAGACTGCAGAATGCGAGAACAGGATGAAACTTTTCCACCTATACAAATATCAATCTAGAAATTAATCCTACACGTTAGTATGCACTATTTTTGTTTGGAAAATCACAACAATGTTCAAAGGCAAGGTGAAATAGTGTCCATTACTTAATAGGATACAACAGCCTTCAGACCGAAGATAACAACACTTAATTGCATGAAGTGAAACAAAAACTAAAGCAAAATTGCAAGTCCGTTCAAAATTGCGTAAGCATGATATGGATGATTGGTATAACTATGAAAAGAACACTCTTGTAAACTTTGGCAAGTCAGTTCTACAAACAGAAATAATTTGATCTTCTTTTTGCATTCAGCTCCTAGTGTCTACCATAGAAAAGACTACAAAAATTAGAGGTTTAGTATTCTAAATAGGTAGTTTAAATACTCTTTTATTTTGTCAGCTGCGAAATGTATGCATTGGTTGTGTCCCATGAGGTTTCTTTGGTGTAATTTTATCATATTATGATATAAAAGAGAAAATTTTAACAAAGAACTTTAAAGATAAAGAAGAAAGTAAAATAGCACAAACAAAATTTAGATCTAGCATTACATGTTCAAAAGTTACACCAGAGCCCAGAATAATAAAATGAATGGGAGAGGGTTCCACATTGAAAACATATGTTCTAGACTCAAGCACTAAGATCCAAGCCAGATAGTAAAAACTAATAGTTTAGCATATGCAAGAAGGGACATCAGATCCAAAAAGGTTTCCAGACCAAAGTCCAATGATCCCGCAATATGTAAAATGGCAGCTGAACAATGCGAAAACCTCACGAATTAATCTAAGTTTGACGACACGGCAAGATTAGTTATTGTTTGCCTCCATCTCCTTGCGCTTCAATTCTAATGCCATGTGCTCATTCTCAAGTTTCAACCTCTTATTTTCCATTCTCATCATATCCAGCTCCCGGTCTCTTTTCTGGCAAAAGCATTGCCACTTGTACCGCTCTTTCTCCAATTCTAACATCTGCACCTCAAGTTGTAGCTTCTGTTCTTGCAACTGGAACGAATGATGAATCATCCACTGTGTATGTAACGGAATTTCCTTCATACCTTCTGGTAATAATTGATTCATATCAACATGAGCACTTTGTGGTTGAGAGTTGAAAGTTTTGTTACAGTACAAGGAAGACAAAGAATTACCAAAAGCAATATTTTCATGATTCTGACATTGTTTAATCCTCTTCATAGAAGCCCCTGGCATCCCATATGTTCCCCTTCGATCCCCGTTAGATGGATGATTTTCCACAAGATCAACACGATCTTCCATTTCATTGTCTTGATCATCCTCATCAACATCATCATGTGGGTGCTTCCTCACATCATTGTTCTCATGATCATCTTTACTTTTGAGAACCAACAGCAAAGAATGCTGCAATTCAGGATCTGGAGGCAGATGCAATCGGTTCCCATTATGGTAAGAACACATCTCTTCATAATGCAAATGCTTTGAGCTAAGAATTTTCCTAACCTCCTCCTTTGCTTTCTCTGGTATGTGGTCCATCATGTCCAAAAGTGAGTGATTCTCAACAACCTCACAAGAAGTTCCCCTCCCAAGGATCTCATTAAGTCTCTTGTACCTTTTATTCAGGTCATTGAACTTATCTTCGCATTGTTGAGGTGAGACGAAATGGCCCCTTTCAGCCATGACCTTTGAAACTGATTTCCACTTACCTTTCTTCTGTAGATTTGCGTATTTCCTTCTTGCCCCACCACCATACTCTGCGGCCGCATCCTCATCTATGTAAGAAACAGCAGTTATCAAAAGCCTCACCATTGTATCAGTCCATTTCACACGATGCCAGGGGGAGGTTTTCTTTCCTCTACTCCCATCATTGTGACTATCGGCAGCATCGTCAGTGAAACTCGGCTCCTCATCACTTGCAGAATTTTTTCCCCACTCTCCTTTAGAGTATTCAGCCATAGAAATTGTCTGATCATTGTCTTGCCTGTTCCAATTGAGAGGGGGAAAGTTTCATGCATCGATGGATGAACAATAGACCCTTGTCTAGGATGAGAGAGAAGTTGTTGGTGGAGTGATGATGGTTGCTGTTGAGGATGAACTCGCGACCTTTCCAAGTCAAGGCCTACTCCTCTATAAGATCCCATACCAGAAAACATATTTCCCGATGGTAAATTGCCTTCCATTTTTTGCCAAGTCAGATCAAACTCACAAAACCCTTCCCTCAGAACCCTAGTTCAGGCTTAATCTTTTTACTCTGACACAGCTATTTGCCAAGATATAGTTTATATTCCCATTTTCTTTATAGCATCATTCTCCGCCATTTTTTGCTCCATGGAAGCCAGATGTCTATATAGTTCTTGGAATCTACAATTAAGAAACAACCAAACCCATTTCACTATA
The DNA here is from genome assembly GCA_020205555.1 of Panax stipuleanatus. Lineage (NCBI taxonomy): Eukaryota > Viridiplantae > Streptophyta > Magnoliopsida > Apiales > Araliaceae > Panax > Panax stipuleanatus. The sequence continues at coordinate 29,178,583 of CM035124.1, forward strand.
TATTACCTCCTAAATTATTCCCAGGTCATTATAGAGTCATCTAAATCATAAATAAGGCAAAACTAAATTCCAAATAGAGATAAAATTATGCACACAGTAGTCTAATTAATTTCCAAAATAAACTCAAACAAATAAACCCATTAACACAATCACCAAAATTGAATGTAAAAGGAAAAAATCAACCATAAAAGGGAAGGAAAAAAATAAAACACACTAATCAATACCTCCAATTTAGTTGTTTTCCATTAAAGGGTTAATAAAACTTCCATATTAACAGCTGAAACTCAAGCCAGATGAGACCACCTTGCCACTAAGCTCATAATTTGTAGTTCAAAATTAGGAAGAACACCAGAATTTCAGCTTCAGAGGGGTGAAAAGAAAATGGGGAGATCTGTATGTAGGTATATATATAAGGGTGGCAAGTAAGCCAATGAAGGGTTTATGCAGATTCAGTGCGGGAAAATCTGATGGGTATTTTTTAATCCTACACCTCCTAGAAACAGGCGGAAAAAAGGCGAAAAGCAGATGCCAGCAAACGTATAAAAGAACATGAATGACACAAATGTTATAATAAAAAGTAAAAACTTTCTTTGTGAGTTTAAGTGTACTGTTAACCAATACTTATATAGGGTAATGATAGGGTTTGAAATGGGATTTTTATTTTTTTATTTTTAAATTTTTTGGTCTTACATGTATAAATAGGGAATTATGTTGACATTGAAATTTGATATTTTCACAAAAATTTCTATAGCATAACTTTAAAATTCATTTGGTGTTCATATGAAGACGTGATAGTGAAAATATCATATTTTATGTGAAAATATGTTGTGTCAGTGAAAATATCATATTCTAGAAGAAAATATTAGTTTCTAACAATATCTGTGTTATTAATTATCAATTACTATTATATGAGTGAGTTGCTGGGATTAATTATAGCATTAAATATAGGTACTAGAAAGAGTATCATTTCACTTTTTGAAGTTAAACTTTAATATTTTCAAATTTAAATGGATATAGTTCTAGTGATTTTACTCCCTCTCAAATTAACTGTTTAGTTTTGATTTTTTAAAGTTAAATTGACTATTTTTTAAAGCTATTTTTTGTACCATTTTTACAGAATATAGGTGAAAAGGTTATAACAAAAAAAAGTATATACAATTTATTACTAATATCAATTTTTATAATGTTAAAAATATATTTATACATGCTTAATTATTAATTTTAAAAATAGTCAAATTGACTAAAAAAAAAGTCAAAATTGAGCAGTTATTTTGGAACGAAGGGAGTAGTAAATATGATCAAAGTATTATAATAGCATAATTAATTATAAACAAATACTATTTTCGTTTCAAAATATATGATTTTTTTTACTTTTTGAAAAATCAATTTGAAATATTTTTAAACACAAAAAATGAAATACTTGATTAATTATAAAATGATAAATTTTACAATAAGTAATACTTTTTAAATAGGTTACAATATTGTCGATCATTGTATTGACTAAAATCGAAAAAAATCATGTTAATTTTGAATTTTTATGAAAATGTCTTAAGTTAATTTTAAAAATTAATAATAATCTTATATTTTATAATTGAGAGAGTATTATTATTAAATTTAAATAAATTTGCATCAATTTTAAATTATAAGATTTAACTAACTTCATCAAATCAAAACATAACTTTCTTGAAACGGATGTAGTATACAATATTTAGAACAATAAAAATAACCATACAATATTTAGAACAAGACTCAAAAAATGTTCTATCCAGTGGCGAAGGCAGGAAAATTTTTTCATTAGGGTCAAATTATTAAATTACATCCACAAAAAATTTATTACATCATATATAAAAAAAAATTAGTGGGGTCAAATTATTAAATTATACCCACAAAAAATCTATTATATATATATATATATATATATAATGTAAAAAAAATCAGTAGGGTCAAATTACTAAATTACACAAAATAATCTATTACATAATATATATAAACAATCCTATATCTAGCTTCGCCCCTGGTTCGAGTAAAATGCAAAAATGATTACTGTATTCTTAGCATATTTGAATATTGTATCCCTTTTTATTAGTCAATACAAAACAAATCATCTACTATATAAAATTTTGGATAACAAACATTTATGTGACAATTGGACATTGACTATCCTAGGTGGCAATTATGACATGTAAAATATGTCAAACTAAAACAAAAAATTTGTTTCGGTCAAGATTTGAACTCAAAACCTCAACATCACAACTTAAACAACTATCTAACTAAGCTTCATGATATTATTATAAACAAGACAACATAAATTTTATTTATAAAAGATTCTCTATTATAAATTGAGTACGTACAATTAACATTTTTATTGCAATTAAAAAGGAAAGGGTAATATTGGATATTGTAAGTAAACATTTACAACTTTATTTGACCAAAAATAGCATTTTATTTCTATAATAATTAAGATGTTTTAATAAAGGTGCATCAAATAGTATTCTTCGACTTGATGAATAAAAGGTGTAAACTAAACTAGTAAATAAATTAAAAATTGTATTATACTAAACTGCAACTTAATATACAAAATTTTGAAGCAGTTGATTAATTAAAAAAAATATGAGAAATTCTTTTTTTTCCTATAGGCCTCTAGCTATATATCACATTTAATTTTAATAAATTATTTGCGTTAATGAAAATACATATTATTAGTATAATTCCTAATCAATAAATAAATTAAATAAATATAGATTTGTTTGATGCGTCCCTTGTTTTAATATGTTAAGAAATATCAAAATATACAGTTCATTATAGTATTCAATAAATGCAATTAATTTTTTAAAAATGTATATTATCAAAATAAACTTAAAACCCCCTATAAATCAATACCAAACAAAAATTATTTACCAACTTATTTATTTTTTCTTTTCTTTTTTTGATTTAAATAGAGAAACTTGTATAAATAAAATTTATGTTGTTTTAATTATAATTATATCATGTAGCTTAGTTCAATAGTTACTTAAATCTATGAGGTTGAGGTTTTGAGTTCAAATCTTGACGGAAACAAATTTTTTAGTCTTAGTTTGGCTTATTTACATGTCATCATTGCCAAGGAAGATAGTCAGTTTTGAGTTCAAATCTTGACGGAAGCAAATTTTTTAGTCTTACTTTGGTTTATTTACATGTCATCATTGCCAAGGAAGATAGTCAATGCCCTAGTTGTCACATAAATGTTTGTTATCCAAATTTTTATATAGTAGAGGGTTTATTTTGCATTGACTAACAAAAAGAACACAATATCCAAATATACTAAGGTTATGTTTGTTTGCAAGGATTATACTTGAAATAGGACTATTAATCCCAAGTGTCTTGTTTGTTTTTAAATTTGAGTTGGGACTATTAGTCCCGGGATTATAAAATAGCTTAAGATAATGCATTATTTAATACCATGTTCTACCTGGTATTTTAATCCCTACCATTTGGGATTAAAAATTGTTAGACAAAATTAACCTCAATCTTTTTCTAAAATGACAATCATATCTTGCAGTCTCTATGATTAATAACCGGCAATTTAAAACTTATTGGTATAAATACTATGTACCTAGTAATCTAATATACGTAATTTAATTATTTGATATGTGTAATTTAAAGCATACACTGACAACCCCCACCCACCCCCACCCTCTACCCCCCAAAAAATAATTTTTATTGATTATGTATACACTCCCACCCCGCACACCATCCACCTGACCCCACCACACCACCCACCCCAAAAAATAATTTTTATTGATTATGTATACACCCCCACCCCCCACACCCCACCCCCCACCCCCACCCCTCACCCCTCACCCCCTCAATTTTTTTTTACTAATTATGTATACATCCCCACCCTCACCTCACCCCACCCCACTTCCCACCTCCCACCCCCACCCCCACCCCCTACCCCACCCCACCCCATCCCACAAAATTAAAAAAATAATATTTACTGATTATATATACACCCCCACCCTACCCCGCCCACCCCCCACCCCCACCCCCCTCAAAAAAAATATTTACTAATTATGTATACCCCCACCCTGCCCCCACCCCTCCCCACCCCACCTCACACCACAAAAATTAAAAAATAATATTTACTGATTATGTATACACCTCCACCCCGCCCCCGCCCCGCCCCGTCCCGTCCCGCCCCCAACTCCCACCCCCCACCCCCCTCAAAAAAATAATATTTACTAATTATGTATACACTCCCACCCCACCCCACCCCCACCCCCACCTCCACCCCACCCCACCCCCACCCTCCTCTCAAAAATAATAATATTTACTGAATAATATAACCATTTATTTAATCCTTTAATTAATTCTGGAAAAAACAAACAGAACATGAGATTATTTTAAGTTATCCCATGAATAATCCCATAAAAAACAAACATGTAACTAGGGCTATTTAATCTTAGAATTAATAGTCTTGGATTATAATTTCATAGATTATAATCCCGGTATTAAAATTCTTGCAAACAAACATGACCTAAGAGTACAATGATCACTTTTGCATTTTACTCCCCAAGTTCTATAAGCCATGCAAAGGCTTTACTGTTCTTCCTGCTCTTGAAATGATGATGAGCTTCTTATATTTTTTTTAGTGTTTAATTTTGGTTTAGTAAATTAAATGTTCAAAGATAAATGATATATTTTCATTCGATTTAGTACATGAGCCTTTATATATTTCACTAAAAATATAGATATATTCTTCCCACCCCAGCCATCAGAACTGTCTTTAAGATAAATGCCAATTGCACAATAAATACTCCATTTATTTTGAAATATAATATCATTATTAAATTTTTAAAATTAAATTAAAATATTTTAAAATTCAAAATTGGCATGAATTATTATAATTTTGTTCAATACAATAATGAATATTGTAAACTATCTAAAAAATATTATTTATTGTAATATTAATTGTTTCGTAATTTTTAATAAATTATCTTAATTTTTGAGTTTGAAAATATTTCAAACTGACTTTCAAAAGTCAATAATAATATCTAATTTGGAACCAAAGAAGTATATAAAAGTTGCATTGTTTTGAATTTCTTAAGCTGATAGGTCGATCACTAAATCCAAAACTGCACCCTAAACTTTAACCCTAAAATTAATTTACACCCTAAACTTTATTTTGAATTAAATGCACTCTAAACTTTGAGTTTCATATATAATAATTTGCATCATCCGTACTAAAATTTAAGGTGCAAATCATTTCGATTCAGAGATTGTGGAGGGTGTATTTTGTTTTCTCGCTGCATTTAACTCAAAATAAATTTTAAGGTGCAAATTGATTTCATAGTTAAAATTTAGGATGCATATTAGAATTTAGTCTGTTATTTCCCAGAGACACAAAAGTGATCTAAAAGGGGAGTTGAATAGATTCTTTAAAAAAATTTGGTTATTTAAATAATGTATTACCAGATAATTAATTAACTCTATTTAATTAAGCACGATGGAATATTAGTTTGAAATCACTACTTTAAATTTAGTTATTATGGATATCAGTCACAAACAGATATAACAGTTAATAGATAGAATGTAAATGCAATAAGTAAATAACACAAGATATTTTAAGTGGTTCAGAGTACAAATAACTTTAAGTCCACTCTTCTACTCAACGAGTAGGAAATCCACTAAGGATGCATAGTCACGAAGACCAGATCACTAAGATCTATTACAATGAATCACGAAGATTCCTTCAAGTCACTTAGACTTGGCAGATGACATTAAGTCAAGGGACACTCAGTTCAATTCACTAAGAACTCTTCAAGTCACTTAGACTTAGTATGATGGTCGCTTAGACCAGCGAATCATAGTTGAATGATTGTTTGTTGAGGTGCAGCTGAAGTTGCAGCTTGACTTTTTAAGAACTTAGCAGCAGAAACATTTGCTTTCTTTTCGTAGAGTGAGGCTCTTTTAACTTTTTGGCACAGGTTCAACTTTATTATAATTGATTCGTACTTGGATTGAATCCTTGTACTCTTTTAATGGCTTTCTTGAAATATTCTAGTTGAAAAGCTGACACTCCTTCATTAAATGCTCCGATCCTAGAAGATCTATGATGTCGACTTTCAGGGTGAATATGCCAGCTTACTTTCGGCTCTGACTGGTCACATCAGACTGTAACTTCATTTACCACTTGTGAGTGGTGTCACATATCTAAGATAGCGATTAGACACACTACTATCTGATCTTCTATTTGAATTAGAAATGAGTGGTAAACCCACTTAAGATCTTCACTCTGCAAGACTCCTCATTGTCAGTCCTATGACAAGTATGACATGCTCTACGAGATTGGTTGATCGTAGAGTTTCATGTGGAACTTAGAGGCTTGATTCACTCAACGATTTGTACTCTACATTCTGCTCTACAAATGCTTGGTCTATGAATAGAGAGATACTCTACGATGTTCTCTCTACGACCTGCTCTACGATTGGCTCTCTATGATGAGCACTCTACGATACTTGAGCAGACTCTGCGAAATTCTCTTGACTTTACGATCTTAGAGCGGACTCTACGATCTTGCTTTACTTTATTTATGCTTCTTAAGAAGGCTCTACGATCTTTCTGCAGACTCTGCGATCTTAACTTAACTTTGCGAACTTCTGGCAGGATCTGTGATCTAACACTTGATGCTCTACGATAGCATAACTAACTCTGATATCTTCAATAAAATCTACGAAACAACAGAGTAGCTTTACGATCGCTTAACATTACTATACGATCAATTTGATCTTATCATTTATACATCAATTCAACTCAATAGATCAACCTAACAAGTTTGATCTTTCTATTCTAAGTCCTTGTACATCATTTTCATGTTAAAGACTTTACAAAAGCTATTAAAAAATTATACATTAGCAATAACACATCATCAAATTAAACATGCAGTTTCTAACAATCTCCCCCTATTTTATGATGATAAAACCAGTAATTTCAGAGCATTTATCAATCCAACGATGCAAAGTACATTAAAAGTAAATATGACTTAATATACACTAAGAAACTTTATTTCTAGATTAAAATAATGAATTTTATTGATGATTAAAGAATTATACAGAGTATAAAAATTTACAACAGATAAAAATTTACAAAGTATTTATATACAATGTATGACTCTATATTTACCTATATCCTCCCCCTTTTATGTTCATGGAGATCTTTCTTCTCAGCTTCTACTCTACTTCAGTATCTCTCTCTTGCTTCTACGTCCCTTCTTTGAATCTCCTCCATAAAATCTCTTTGGCTAAGATCAGGCATGTCCGTTCTTTCTTATCCTTCAATGTGAATCCCCTAAAGATTTCTGTTTAGGAACGAGGGGATCACCAGATGGAAGTCTCGTGCCAGTGGGAGTCACTGTACTTAAAGATCCAAGCCTTGAAGAAGAAGAATGGGCACAATCTACGGGGAATGGTTGAGGTGATCTTGAGGATGGAGGTTGAATTGATGTTTGTTGTGGAGCTCTACTCCTACTCTCCCTGTCTCCCACTTACTTGTTCTCGCTCCCTTTTTGGCAGCATCTCGGCCTTGGTTGAGAACATATAATTCTCCGGAGAGCTGTTTAACACTTTAAACAAGTTCTTGCATTTGATGTCGAGACATGACAATGTCATCTCTATTCTCTTGCAGCCTGACTTCAGCTTGCTCTCGTTGCTAATGCATAAGTGTCATAACATTGTCTGTTCGAGCAAGAATATTATCAATACAATCCATTTGCTACATTACCATGTTCTTGAACTCATTTAGGGAGGAGCTTAGTTCAAAGACTTTATCTGTGAGGAGCTTGACAATGTTTTCATTTGATTTCTAGAGACCTATAACAACCTCTCTATGATCTGCAAGGCGCTTGAGAAAGATTTCATCTCTCTTCTAGAGATTGTCAGCAATATCCTTGAACATTTGTTTCATTTTCTTTCCAAATTCCTTTCCCATTTCTCTAGGAATTTTGGATGTTGTCTCCTCAATCTTAGCTAAACTTTTATGTATCACAGTTGACGTGTCTTCAAGACCTTCATTGAGCTCATCAACGATAATGTCCATCAAGTTAGCCAATTGAGGTTTTGAGGGGATTATTGAGACACGCTCAAGGATTTGTTCCAATAAAACTTATGTGCCAACTTTATCACTCCGAGAGATATTTGAGATAGTAAGAGGACTATCAAAATATTTATTGTTGGAGGTTGAAGTTGAGGGTATATTAGGTTGTACAATATTTATAGGGGAAGAAGGTATTTCTGTATCTAGAGTATGTACAAGAGAAGTTATAGGAGATGTATGTATTGGGGAACTAGTATTATGAACATCGATCGTAGGGTGTTGGGACTCTACGATCGGGGGGTTAGAAGTTTTTACATCAGCCATAAAGTGTTGGGACTCTACGACCGGAGAGTTAGGCTTATGTACATCGATCTTGGGGTTTTGGGACTCCACGATCAGAGAATAAATAGAAAAAGTAGAGGGTTTCTTTGAGACCGTAGAGGGTGACTCTACGATTTCGTTATAGCAAGAAAAGAATGGAGAATAGGAATGAATATAAAATAAAGATTTGGGAACAAAATTTACCTTATTATATGTACATAAAGAAGAGGTTATAACAAATTATTCTGGTGGCATAGTTAAGAACCCTTGTAAAGTTTTGTGCCACCAACTTTAGATTGGGATATCTGAAGAAATTTCATCTATTGAAGCTTCGGTCTCCACATACTACTGCTCTCACCAAAGGCATTAAGGGCATGAAGTAGAATAGTTGGTCACCTTCAAGATCAAAGAAGGTGGTTCTTTTGTTTATCTTCAATTCTGAGTAGCAGTCGTAGAATATATCTTTTGAGTGCAGTATTCTCATTTGTCTCTTCCCTGTTCTAATAAACTTTTCAGGAAGATGGTGATATGCTTCAGGAATCTCCCTTCCTTCCAGCATTACCCACAATAACCTATGTACAACCTCTTTAGATTGTGAAGGCTCGGGTTGCTCCCCCTCAGAATCGATAACTTCAAGTTTGACGACCAGAGGGTGATAACAGACTGTCCGGGTCAGAAATTTTTGACAAATGCTCAACTCAAGTTCCAATGGTTCAACAAATGACTTCAAGTAATTGGGCTAAAATATGTTCAAAGATACTTAATTTGGAGCTCAATTCAGGTGGCTCGCGAGCGGAGGATCAATTATGTGATTTGGAATTGCTAGATACAACCTATTTAGTGAAACCAAATCAACGCAAGCCAAGTCATCAAATCTGTGTTCATTTGTGTTACCTAATCTCTAACAAAGTTATGTTTCAATTCAAGAAGGGATTAGCAATTACACGATATCACAAGGTTGCAATGAACGGAACAAAGAACCACATTCGGGATGTAAAGACGTCGAGGGGAAAATTCTGGACAACCGGCGCGCCCTGTGCCAGTTTAGTGTTTGGAGTTGGCGCTCCCCGCGCCAGAGTGCCAGGAAGACTCTAGAGGTGCAGCTCCCCCCGCGCCGTTTATAGGCCAAGGCCGGCGCGCCCCGCGCCATGGCGACAGATTTTTGGTGCATTTTTCGAGGCAACACGGCTTTGACTATTTGACCAGATTTCTTTCCATATTTTTAGAGGATCTTTAATATATTTTATAATTCTAATGTATCTAGGATATTTATTAGATAAGAGTTGATTTCCATTTTATTTTATTAGCTAGGATTTCTATTTCCATTTACATTCTTATTCTTTATAGGAATTAGGATTTTGATGTCTTATTCCTTATAGAATTAGGATTTCTTATTATTAGTATAAATAAGGGTTACATCTATTGTAATAGATAGACTACTTTGATAAAAAAACTTGTGAGATTATTCTTCTTTTGGTTCTTTGAGAACTTCTGAATTGTTCATAGTTCTCTGTGAGATTCAAACCCGACTTATCATACAATAATATATAGTTGTGTGTGGCGTCTTCTACCATACATCAATCGTTGATTGTACCAATGTTACTACTTACATATAAGCAAGGGTCAAGGTGTTATTGATGTTTCATTCAACGCAACTTCCTTACGTGATCGATTGTGTTGTATTTTATGTTAAATAATATATTACAAAGTTAAATAAAATATACATATTAAAATATGGAGATTTTATAACTGTTCAAAATATATTAAAGACCTTTTATTAGGAATTTTACCGTTGGGAATTCATTTGGAAATTAATTCATTTTACTATTTGGAGATGTTACCATTGCTATTATTTCCTGTATAAATAGAGTACTATTAGTGTAAGGAAAATGAAGTACTATCACCTTTAGAAAAGCAATTGTTGACAGAGCACTAGAAAAGCAATTGTTGTTTTTGTTGACAAAGCACTATTAGCAATTGTTGTCACCTAGCTAGTGCCATCATTATATCATATATATATATATATATTACAATCAAGTTAGCAGTATTCTCTATCATACATATATATATATATATATATATATTACCGATTCTGGGCTAGTATATATATATATATATATATATAAACAGTATATTTATATACTATTATTATTATTATTTATACACGGTTTAATATTGAGTTCGAGTAAGGAAAAATTCAAAGTTGTTCCTGGGTCATTCAACTATTTCGAGTGTTGATTAGTTGGGTGAAGAGCCGTTGAATCCTGGAATAGGATTTCTTCAGTGACCTTAGCACCGAGAAAAGTTCTCCGAGGGGCGAAATTTCTACTTAAGGACAGTGCACTGCACGCCTCTGCTAAACATTATTCGCTATAATTCTGCTAAACATTATTCGCTATAATTCGATAAGTTCTATTTCTGCTCTTCTTTTTTTTTATAGTTGAATCCATATTTTATTCGTATTTTATCCAACAATCTTAAGTAGAAATTATAGATTCTGCTATGCTTACCGCCACTAAATCTGTCCCTGATTTGACCAAAGTTGAACCTTTTAATGGATCCAATTTTAAACGATGGAAAATCAAATTACTTTTGATTATGGACATTGCTAAAGTTGACCATGTTTTAACCAAACCAAAACCAGTTGAAACTAAGGATGCTACCGATGAACAAAAGAAAGAATATGAATCTTCTATTAGTACTTAGACTTCAGCTGATAAAATTTGCAAGGCTATCATTCTCAGCTCTTTGTCGAATGAACTTTTTGATATCTATTGTCTCTATAAACATGCTGTTGAAATTTGGGATGCTTTAGTTTTGAAATATGTTGTGGAAGATGCTGGTGTCAAGAAGTATGCAATTGGTAATTTTCTGAATTTTTGCATGACCGATGATAAAGTTGTCTCTTCCCAAATTCATGCTTTTCATCTTGTCGTAGCCGAACTTAGTAATGAAGGCATGACTTTACCTGCTCCTTTTATTGTTGGCTCCCTTATAGAGAAATTGCCTGATTCTTGGAAAGATTACAAGAACACTATGAAACATAAGAGGAAAGATATAACTTTAGAGGAGTTAATTGTTCATATTCGTATTGAGGAAAAGAACAAAAATTTAGATAAATCTGCCAAAGCCAAGGATATGTCTTCCAAGGAAAATTTGGTAGATGACCGCAAATCTCGCAACCCGTTCAACAAACATCCTGAACATGGGAATAAGTATAACACCGGTCCGAAGACAAAACCAAATCAGTTCAAACACAAAACCTCAAAACCCAAAGGTGATTGTTTCGTGTGTGGAAGGCCAGGTCATTATGCTGCCCAATGCAAGTTCAAAAAAGGAAACAACCAGTTTGTTCATCCGAGAGCTAACTTAGCTGAGGCAGACAATACTATTGTAGCGGTTGTCTCCGAGGTGAACATGGTGACTGACAAAGAGGCATGGGTAGTGGATTCTGGTGCTACCAAGCCCATTTTGTGTGAATCGTGGTGCATTCATCTCTTACACTCTCCTTGAGGAAAAAGATGAACATGTTTACATGGGCGATTCGTGGCCTGCACCAATGATGGGTAAAGGGAAAGTAAATTTAAAATTGACTTCTGGGAAGATACTTTCTCTTACTGATGTTCTTCATATTCTTGAGATACGCTACAACCTCGTATCTGTTGGGATACTTGGGAAGGTTGGGGTTAAGGTTATGTTAGAATCTGATAAGGTTGTGTTAACCAAAAATGGGGTGTTTGTGGGAAAAGGGTATCTTAATGCTGGTTTATTTTATTTGAATGTACTTGAACTCATGAATAATAATGCTAGTACTTGTTTTGCTTACTTGATTGAATGTGATGATATTTGGCATGCTAGATTAGGTTATGTGAATTATTCTTATATAAAAATGGTGAAAGATTTGGAAATTTTAAAAGATGTTAAAATTTCAAATACCAAGAAATGTCAAGTGTGCGTGGAAGCTAAAACTACTAAAAAAACTTGTAAACCGGTACTTGTTAGAGAATCTGAACCTCTCGGTTTAATTGATTCAGACTTAGGTATGTCTAGAAATACTTCTAGAGGTGGAAAAAATTATTATGTGACCTTTATAGATGATTATTCTAGATATACTAAAGTTTACCTTCTCAGAAATAAAAGTGAAACTGAAGATAAGTTTTTAATTTATAAGGCCGAAGTTGAAAATAAATTAGATAAGAAGATTAAAAGACTCAGGTCCGATAGAGGTGGAGAGTGTGACTCTGGACCTCTTAGTAAATATTGCGAAGAACAAGGAATTATACATGAGATCACACCTCCCTATTCTCCAGAATCTAATGGGGTAGCCGAAAGAAAAAATAAAATACTAAAAGAAATGATGAATGCTATGTTAGTAAGTTCTGGGGCTCCACCAAATTTGTGGGGGGAAGCTCTTCTTTCTGCTCATCACCTACAAAATAGAATCATTTACAAGAAAACTGGAAAAACACCTTATGAACTTTGGGAAAAATATTTACCTAACTTGAAATACCTTAAAGTGTGGGGGTGTCTTGCTAAGGTAATGTTACCCGCCCCTAAGAAAAGGAAAATTGGTTCTAAGACTGCTGATTGCTTATTTATTGGTTATGCTGAACATAGTGCTGCTTATAGGTTTCTCATTTTAAAAAGTGATGTATTAGATCATAATACAATCATTGAGTCAAAAAATGCTGATTTCTTTGAAAATATTTTTCCTTTGAAATCTAAAGTGGATCAACCAGTAGCAGAGCTTCCTACGAGCTTTTATTCAGTTCCAATTGAGGAATCTGAAATTGAACCAAGGAGGAGTAAACGTAATAGAAAGCCCATTAATCTAGGAGATGACTTTTTTATATTTTTGTTGGATAATGACCCATTAACCTTTAAAGATGCTGTCTCTTCTCCTGATGCTCCTTTTTGGAGAGAAGCCATTAATAGTGAGATTGAGTCTATTATGGCTAATCACACTTGGGAATTAGTAGATCTTCCTCCTGGTTCTAAAACTATTGGTTGTAAATGGGTTTTTAAAAGGAAGTTAAAACCTGACGGATCAATTGATAAGTTTAAGGCTAGAATTGTTGCTAAATGTTATAAAAAAATTCAAGGCCAAGATTTTTTTGAGACCTATTCACTAGTTGTAAGAACATCATCCATTAGAGTTTTAATTGCACTAGCTGCTATTAAAAAATTAATAATTCATCAAATGGATTGTAAGACTCCGTTTCTTAATGGAGATTTACAAGATGAGATTTATATGGACCAACCTGAGGGATTTATTTCCCTAGGTAATGAGCATAAAGTTTGTAAATTAGTTAAATCTTTATATGATCTTAAACAAGCTCCTAAACAATGGAACGACAAATTTGATAGTGTGATGACTTCTAATAGATATATAATAAATGATGGAGATAGATGTATATATACCAAGTTTAATGATGAGAATTCTGGTGTTATTGTATGTCTCTATGTGGATGACTTGCTTATTTTTGGTACTAATATTGATGTTATATATGAGACTAAAAATATGTTATCTACTAAATTTGATATGAAAGACTTGGGAGAAGCAATTGTTATTCTCGGTATTAATTTGAGAAAATTTTGTAATGGGTATATGATTTCTCAAAAACATTATGTGGAGAAAATGCTTAAAAGATTTGGGCATTATAATGTTAATCCTGTTAGTACGCCGTACGACTCTTGTTTGCATTTAAAAAAGCATCAGGGACCAAGTGTGTCTCAATCTGAGTATGCCCAAATCATAGGTTGCTTAATGTATCTTACGAATTGCACAAGACCTGATATATCATATACAGTAAATAGACTAAGCAGATACACTCATAATCCTAATAAGGATCATTGGACTGTTTTATGTAGAATACTCAAGTATCTGCGAGGTACTATTGAATTTGGTTTATATTACTGTGGTAATCCTGCAGTTCTTGAGGGCTATAGTGATGCCAACTGGATCTTTGATTCAGATGAAATCAAATCCACGAGTAGCTACATATTTACCTTAGGAGGAGGAACAGTTTCTTGAAAGTCTACTAAACAGACTTGTATAGCTCGCTCTACTATGGAGTCTGAGTTTATTGCCTTAGAGAAGGCAGGTTCTGAAGCAGAGTGGCACAAAAATCTTTTGGGAAATATTCCTTTGTGGACGAGACCAGTTCCATCTGTGTCTCTACATTATGATTGCCAAACTGCTATAGGCAGAGCTAAGAATAAGAGCTATAATGGCAAGAGTAGGCATATACGCCTAAGACATAATATTGTAAGACAATTGTTATATGACGGGATTATATCCCTTAACTTTGTTAGGTCAGAGTTAAATCTCACAGATCCTCTGACAAAGCCACTAAGCAAGAGACTAGTGAGCAATACATCGAGGGGGATGAGACTTCTGTCTATTACAGAAATCAACAGTGATGGTAACCCAACCTATATGAATGGTAATCCCAGGAAGTAGGTTCATATGGGTAACAACAAGTCATTGGTTGATTGGTTGAGACACTATTCATTTTATACATATTTGAGTTCATCCCTATGATGTAGGATAGTGTAATTCTATAGTGTTTGAGATTGAGTTATTTACTCTTAATGATTTCCATAGTCATGTTGGATGATGTGTCTAACTGTAGAACACATTTGATGGAAACACCTATATGAGTGTAGAGGTGGGGCCGCCTCTTATGAAAACAAGACAGGTTTTCTAGAGCGCTTGTGAATTCCAGGTATGGCACAAGGCCAAAATATGCCCAATTGTGTAGAACAACTTCAATTAAAGTTTGTAGTGTGAGTAATATGATTACTGATTCACAATAAGGAAGAAGGTTCATAGAAATTTTATTTCACCAAATTCCTGTGAATCAAGTCCTATTCACTCTATACTCTGGTTCATAGTCCAAAAGACACCAGTGTTAACGCGCTGCACTCTTATATTCCTTACTCAAGTTATTTTAATTTTACTTTGAAATATGTGGGGGATGTTGTATTTTATGTTAAATAATATATTACAAAGTTAAATAAAATATACATATTAAAATATGGAGATTTTGTAACTGTTCCAAATATATTAAAAGACCTTTTATTGGGAATTTTACCGTTGAGAATTCATTTGGAAATTAATTCATTTTACCGTTTGGAGATGTTACCGTAGCTATTCTTTCCTGTATAAATAGAACACTATTAGTGTAAGGAAAAGGAAGTACTATCACCTTTAGAAAAGCAATTGTTGACAGAGCACTAAAAAAGCAATTGTTGTTTTTGTTGACAGAACACTATTAGAAGTTGTTGTCAGCTAGCTTGTGCCATCATTATATCATATATATATATATATTACCGATTCTAGGCTAGTATATATATATATATATATATATATATATATATATATAAACAATATATTTATATACTATTATTTTATTATTATTTATACACGGTTTAATATTGAGTTCGAGTAAGGAAAAATTCGAAGTTGTTCCTGGGTCATTAAACTATTTCGAGTACTGATTAGTTGGGTGAAGAGCCGTTGAATCCTGGAGTAGGATTTCGTCAGTGACCTTAGCACCTAGAAAAGTTCTTTGAGGGGCAAAATTTCTACTTAAGGACAGTGCACTGCACGCCTCTGCTCAACATTATTCGCTATAATTCGATTAGTTCTATTTCTACCCTTCTTTTTTTTATAGTTGAATCCATATTTTATTCGTATTTTATCTAACAGATTGTACCAAGGTTCTCGTCTTAATATAGACGTTGGGTTCAGGTGTCATGAGCGTTCCACCTTACGACTTTGTTAGAAACGATCCGGACGACGACCACCTCACGCAAGCGTGCCATGGAGTTTATCATTTGGTATCAAAGCTAAGCCTTTCTAGCAAGTTACTTATCTTTAATTTCTGTTGAACATATATTGTAAAAACATAAATCGGGAGTATAAAAAAAAATAGCGTTCAGAAAATTTTCAGATTTTGTTTCAATTGTGCTAACAAACTTATAGAACACCATCAATTCCATTAATTTCGATCAACTGAGATTTTATCCAAATCCATCATCATCAGTTCCAGTTAAAGTGCAGCCGTACTCTAAAATTCAATCCGCAAGGGCTGTTCAGTTTCAAAGTGGGTTATAACGGCCAAATTCGACAGATACAAGGAATTCACGATTGTGTTAGTATTCTGAGATCTACACCTTCTATATTTGTTCTTGATAATTTACTTTTGAATTGCATTATAAAATTGTGAATTTATTTGGTGAATTTAAAAAGAACCTATAAGAGGGAATATTGAGAGGTAAAAGGCAAAAGTGTGAGCTTAATAGAGGGTAAAAGTCTATTGAGTGATACACGAGCGTAAAATTGAGCGATACATTATTTTGAACGAAACACATAAGGGAGCGTGTGTAACGCCCGAGAAAATCGAACGTTTATGTAAATGAATTTTTATTTAATTTATTGAATAAAATTTGGATTATTTGTTTATTAAGCTGAGTAAGTAAATTATAGGTCATTTTATAACCTAGAGAATGCAGAAATGAGTAGGATTCTGGCTACATGCTAGGAATAAATGATATGAATTTATAAGACGAAAAAAAAAGGTTTCCGAGAATAAAAATATTTTTGGGAAAAGACAAAATAGACACTATTCAACTTCTAAGGGTTAGGGTTTGACCCTAAGGGTTAGGGTTTGAGACCCTATGCCATTTCGAGAGTTCGAAATGTCAGAATGACGTTCTGTCGAAAGATTTGACGGTAATATACCATGAAAAGTTAAGTTAGCCGAGAAAAGTTTTCTCGGGAGGAAAAGTACGGGAATTACTATTCATCCGTTTCTGCTCGAGAATTTATTTTGAAACTCCAAGAAACGCGTAATGCTAGGATTTCGATACAAGATGGAATATGTAATAATATTTCATTTATGACTCACGAAGTTTTCGCGTAGAGACTTAAAATCCTAACGGTTAGGGAAAGTGATCTAATAAAATAATTGTTTACGTATAATAATAAATGATTATTGTACGGAAAGAATACGTGTATAATACGAGGTATTATACAAGAATAATATGGAGAAAATACGAGAATTAATACGACGTATAATATAAATTTTATACGGAGTAAATATGTTAAAATAAAGTGAATTAGAATTAATTGGGTTTAAAAGTTAATAAGTTTAACCCGTGGGTCGAACCATAGGGTAAACGGGTAAGTTTAACCCATGGTTCAACCCACAACCCATGTTGGACATGGGGGAACAAGGCCACATGGGAGCATGTGGGAGCACAAGGGGGGATATGGTTGGCCATGTGCTAGCACATGGGTCTTAACTTGGTGGGAAAGAAAGGAGAGGAGGTGGGAATAGTAGACGATGTTGGGCCTAAATGACTCTTCTACCCTAAGTCTTGCAAACCTCTATAAATATAGAGCTTGCTCATCATTATTTTGTTGTTTGACAATTCCTCCAACAAAGAGATAGAGAGAAAGAGAAGAAGAAGAAGCTAGATTAAGCTTTGCCTAGTTAACTCATCAATTAAGAAGGAAGAAGACCATTGAGTCTCCATACTCACTCCACAAAGAACATAAAAGGTATAACCATAAGAAAGTATATAAACATCATCTTTTCTTTCAATAACAATTTTGATAGAGAAGTGTTAGAGAAAGCATGAACCCTACAAACTTATAAGGATGGCTTAATGAGTAACTAAGAACCTTAACAAGCCATGCATGATGGAAGACTAAGAATTTATTAGGTACTAATAATGGACTTAATGAATTCATAGGAAATGGACTAATGAACATATGAAACCATGAAAAACTTAATTGTTTCGAATGATTAGAATTAGTAATAATCAACCATGGGATTGATTCCAAGTGGTTTGGAGTAATAATAATGAAGAGCGAAGATTCGGTAAAAGTTACGCGATTAGACGATAATCGTCGAAAACGTAAATTTCTCGGATTAGAAGTCAAAAGTCGCCGTGAGCATCAAAAATGATAGTTTTTGATTGCAACATGTGAATTTAGGTAAATAAGACTTGCGAGGGAAAGAACGGATTAATTCCGACTTAAAACGAAGATTTGAGCGTCGAACGTTCACGAACGTTTAACGAAAATGTAAAAAATGGACTAATCGGAGAATTTCTCACCGATGGATTTGAAAATGAATTCTGACTTGATAGGGTGGTAGAGCATGTCGTTTATGAATTTTTGGCTTTGGAACGAACCAATTCCGAGTTATAACGATCAAGTTACAGACTCCGGAATTTCAGAATTTTCAAAGACTTAGAAAATTTTTCTAAGTTGCAGAGCTAGCGCCGCAGCGCCAGCCAATAAACTTAAATCCGGCACTGCAGCACCACTCCCGAGAGAAATCTCTGGAGAGTAGCGCTGCAGCCCCACTCCAAGGGTAATATCTGGCACCGCAGCGCCAGCATGTGAGAAAATTTTACATTATTAAATAATTACTTAACCTTTTGCATATCATTAAGGGGCTAGTAAATGATGTAATGTAAACCTTAAAGAACATGTTTAAGTAAGAGTTTATGAAAATTAAATGTTAAATAAACGTAATTAAAGTTAAGGTTTGGACGTTAACCAAAACTAAGTTAAGGAACAAGTTAAATACTCGTTTAATCATCATGCCTAGTAATGATTAAGAAGATTTGGTTTACAACATAGGATGTTAATAAACCGTAATGAACATTAAATAACTTAAATGAATGTTATTAATTTAACATTTCGATTAAGTTATACAAGAAGGAGAAGTTAGGCTATACTTGGTATATCGATGATGAATTCTCATAGGTATGCTTTGTGTTATGCTTTGTAGACGTTGTAAAGACTGAATAGACTACGTGTAAAAGTTTAGAAGACGCAAAGGCAATTTTTCTAACTTCGTTCATACTTTACTATGAATGCAAGTTTTCTAAACTCTTGTCTATATATTATGGTTGGACAAAAGGTCATTGTGCATAATTGCTTATGCATGAACTGTTTTTGAATAGTCGATGCCATTTGATTCGGCTAGACTGAGATTTAGCATATTTTGGTGGGTTTCCACAAATCTTTCCAAAATATATATAATGTTGTAATCCTATGCCAATTGCTTGGTACGAATTCTCAGGTAAACTTGAGTATGAATAAAACAAAGGTTTTAAACGTCATTAATTCGACAGGCACGTGAGGTTGCCACCAATTAAACGTAAACACGTTTAATGTATGAGTGTTGATTAACATAGAGTACTACAGGCTGATCACCTGGATGTGCTCGTAAGCTATATCGAACTTACGGCCTTCGTGCCGGGTTGTTCCTTTAATGAATGAGAACTAAAATATATGGTTCATGGTCGTTGACCAAAATGGATTCCGAAGAGGCTATAAAGTCCTTGGGAATTATTTTAAAGGAATCAAAATGATATTTTGATTATTCTTAAGTACTTCATAACTATTGTACAGTTATTGAAGACCAAGGAATATGATTCTTGATTTTGTGGTTTCAAGATATACTATTTAACTTGCTGAGCTGTTTATGCGCATTATTGCTTAAAACTAAATGATTTCAGCTAAGAACAAACGGACTGAAGGATCCGGTAAAGACAAAGGCAAGTCCAAGCTGGACAAGTAGTGACCTTTGTAATAGCATAGTATTAGTATTGTATTTACGGATATTGTGACGCCCCCAGAATAGGTCCATTCAACCCAACCCATTCTGAGTCGCCAAATACATGGTACAGAATTCAAATACAAACTTTATATCATACGGTCGTGCAAAATACGACCACACAACTGTGAATCTCAATACAAATATGTAGAAAATATTAAGATTCAAACTAAGTCCTCATTACAATTATTATCACACTATTTATCAGAAATAGTGAGGACTACTACTGCTCTAACTCGGACCATCACTCTGTCCCCCGACTAGTTCCCGCAACATTCTCATTTCCTGAAGAGGACAACAGATGAAAAGGGTGAGCTCAACTAGCTCAGTAAAGAATATTATGACTAAGATAATGAAAAATAAACTATCGTTAGTCTTCAACAGTTCAGATAAAATATTATGGACAACAAGTTTTAGATCAATATTCGCAGCGGAAATAACAAATCATTAGAAGAGTTAAGCAGAGAATGAAGTCTACTATCTTCTATGATTTAAACGTCCATCATCAATATTTTATCCCTGTAACATCAATCAATAAACATCTCGAATCAAATATTCATCTTTGCACTACAGGCCAAAGATATTCATTTGCATCATCAGTAGTCATGTTCATCTCAACACCTGTCATCTTTGCACTACAGGCCAAAGATATTCATCAGGTAATCATTCATCTTTGCTCTACAGGCCAAAGATATTCATCAGGTAATCATTCATCTTTGCTCTACAGGCCAAAGATATTCAGTTACATCACCTTTTAAGACTGAGGATGATGAAAAACATTTTAAAGAACGAATCCAGTGAGATAAAAGACAAAAATCAAGGATTCGTATTTCAGTTTATCAAATTCACAAATACTTCGTAATAATCAATTGTGGAGCAAAATTCAAGAATAAAGCTCAAAACTTGGATACAATCAAGGATAGTAACCTTAACAAGCAATTTGAACAAACAGAAGAAATTTTAATTTTTCCGTGAATAGTGCCGTATACGTGAATAGTGCCGTATACGTGAATAGTGTCGTATACGTGAATAGTAATCCCCGACACAGAAAAGATAGAAACTCCATAAGAAAAATCATACTTCGTGAATAGTACTCGTGAATAGTACCGTATTCGTAAATAGTACCGTATACGTGAATAGTGCCGTATACGTGAATAGTAACTCCGACGGAAAAAGTAAGAATTTCAACATAAAATCCAGGACAATATTTCGGTATAATGATATTGAAAAGAATAACATCATTTACGAAAGAAATAACATCCCTTACCTCAAAAGAATAACACTTCTGGCTGGAATATCGGATATAATACCGACGGAAGCTTGCGCTGAATACTAATACTCAAAGTATAGAAATACTCACAAAAATACGCTCGATATTATAGAGAGAGAAAACTTCGAATTCTGGTGTGATTTTCAATTCTAACCTAAGCACCCTATTTATAGGAAAAGCTTAGGATGCCAAAGGAGACTAAAATAATAAAATATATTATTTTATAAAAAAATCCTCCAGCCGCCGGCTGCTGCCCAAATTCTGATTTTTCAACAAAAGTGGGTCCCACCCATTAAATAATATTTATTTTCCGAAACTTCAATAATTCATAATAAATAGCCCCTTTGTCAGAAAAATACAAACTCTATGTCCTTCTATAGGAAATTTAATTCTCTACAACTTTGTAGAAGAAAGTTTTTCCAAATTCCCAACATAAATTATCCGAAATTCACAAACAGATAATTTTCCACACCAAAATACTGATAAAAACACATCAGTGCTAATTCCTTCTTTAATATCCACAAAATAAATATTTCCTTATCATATAAATCAATAATTAATTATTCACAAATAATATTATAGAACTACAATATTGACAACCAGGTCGTTCCCAGGAAAGAGGGGGCCTTCCGATAAGGACTTCTCCTTACTGGCGCGCAATTAAATAACCCCTCCTAGACAGAACTTCCTTAGACATTATCAATAATGCTATCTAATAATATTATTCAAATAATATGAATTATTGAGTTGATAATGCGAAATACTGTGCAATAACAATTATTGAATCAATAATACAAAATATCAACTGTAGCCATTATTGAATCAATCATATAAAATAGCAACGTAGCAATTATTGAGTCAATAAAATATCAATGTAACAATTATTGAGTCAATAATATAAGATATCATCGTAGCAATTATTGAGTCAATAATATAAAATATTGAACAGTAATTACTGTAACAATAATTGAGCAAGTGCCTTCTCACGTAAGACTCAATAATTCAAAATACTGTGCAATACCGTGTGCTACTGTGCAACACCGCGTATCACTGTATTTTAACCACCGGGTATTTCAACAGTACTAACGGTAACAACCACGCCGTTATCTTGTAAAAAGTTATTTCTGTCGCTTTCTATATCCGACAGTTATTCCGTTGTGGGGGCCCACAAATAGCTGCGCCGTCGTACGAATATTCCCCGACAACAAGAATATTCCACGACCAAACGAATATTCCCCGACAACAAGAATATTTTATAACCACTTGCTCATTTTTTAAAATATTTGCACATTTCACCCATAACTTTCATATTTATCAATCAACACCTTACTATTTCGAAATAATATATAAAGAAAATTAAATCTTTATTCATAAAAGTTGGGGTCTTACAACCTCCCCTCCTTATGAAATTTCGTCCTCGAAATTGACGTACGTACCTGGTATGTCAAAAGGTGAGGATACCTCGCTTTCATTTCCGATTCCAACTCCCACGTCATTTCCTCAATTGCATGGTTTCTCCACAAAACTTTAACTTGAGGTATAATTTTCGAGCGTAGGACATGCTCCTTTCTATCCAAGATCTTGACAGGTACCTCCTCGTACGTTAAATCTTCGGCTATCTCGTCTGGTTCTAACTCAATAATGCGGTTTGGATCTTTCACATATTTACGCAACACGGATATGTGAAATACGTTATGAACACGAGACATGCTTGGAGGTAAAGCGAGTCTATAAGCCACATTTCCTATTCGATCAAGAATCTCAAATGGACCAATAAATCGTGGGTTGAGCTTTCCTCTCTTCCCAAACCTTGTAACTCCTTTCCACGGAGCAATACGTAATAACACATGGTCTCCAACATTAAATTCCACGTCCTTTCGATGAAGATCCGCATAACTCTTTTGTCGATCCTGTGCCGTTTGTATACGTTGTCGAATCATTTGGATCTTTTCCGTAGTCATACGTACTAACTCCGGTCCCAACAATGTTGCTTCACCCACCTCGTTCCAGCATACTGGAGAGCGACACTTTCTCCCATACAATGCTTCGAATGGGGCTACGCCTATACTTGCCTGATAACTGTTGTTATAGGAGAATTCCACCAATGGTAAATACTTATCCCAACTCCCTTTGAAGTCTAGAACACAGAGTCTCAATAGATCTTCAAGAGTTTGAATAGTCCTTTCCGATTGTCCGTCCGTTTGAGGATGATAAGCCGAACTGAATCGTAAATCCGTGCCCATAGCTTTCTGCAAACTGATCCAGAATCGTGAAGTGAATCTTGGATCACGATCCGAAACTATGGATACTGGCATGCCATGCAATCTCACAATCTCATTCACGTACATATGAGCAAGACGTTCAAGGGAATAAGTCTCTCGTATCGGCAAGAAATGAGCAGACTTGGTTAATCTATCAACCATAACCCAAATCGCATCTACGCCTTGAGAAACCTTAGGAAGACCTGTAACGAAATCCATCGTAATATGCTCCCACTTCCATTTCGGAATCTCCAGTGGTTGCAATGGACCCTTCGGTACTTGATGCTCCGCCTTTACACGTTGACAAGTTAAACATCTCGAGATAAACTCCGCGATCTCTCTCTTCATATTGTTCCACCAAAATGTATGTCGAAGATCACGATACATTTTAGTACTCCCAGGATGGATTGCAAACGGTGTGTTGTGTGCTTCCATCATGATTCTATACTTTAAGTCAGAATCGTTAGGAACACAAAGTCTGGAATTGACTCGAAGTATTCCCTCTTCATCGATTCTTGCTTCTAGAATAGCACCTTATTGCACCTTCTTCTTCATCTTCATCAGCTCCGCATCCGTAGCTTGAGCAGCTTTAACTTTATCAATCAAAGCTGGTTCTACGCGTATACTTGACATCATCGCACTCGTTCCCACATATGATCTTCTACTCAACGCGTCAGCTACCACGTTCGCTTTTCCAGGATGGTATTGGATAGTATGATCGTAATCTTTCAACAGCTCAAGCCAACGTCGATGCCTCATGTTGAGTTCCTTCTGAGTGAAGAAATATTTAAGGCTCTTATGATCCGTATAAATCTCCACTTTCTCCCCGTACAGGTAGTGTCTCCAGATCTTCAACGCGAAAACGACTGCTGCCAACTCTAGATCATGAGTAGGATAATTCCTCTCATATTCTTTGAGTTGTCGCGAGGCATAGGCTATGACTTTCCCATGTTGCATGAGAACACATCCTAACCCTTTGCCCGAAGCATCGCTGTAGATAACAAATCCATCCGAACCAGATGGTATTGTCAGAACAGGTGCCGAAATAAGTCTCCTCTTGAGCTCTTGGAAGCTCTTCTCGCATCCCTCTCTCCAAACGAATTTCGTATCTTTCCGAGTCAACTGAGTTAATGGAGTAGCGATTCGAGAAAATCCCTCTACGAACCTACGATAATAACCAGCTAAGCCTAGAATGCTTCGTACCTCGGTCACCGACTTAGGTTGCTCCCAGCTTTGTATTGCTTCAATATTCGCCGGGTCAACAGATGCTCCACGTTTCGATACCACGTGCCCAAGGAATGCTACTTCCTCAAGCCAGAACTCGCATTTCTTTAACTTGGCGTATAGCTTGTTCTCACGAAGCTTTTGAAGTACCAGCTTCAAATGGTGCTCATGATCTTCACGGCTTTTAGAATAGATGAGGATGTCATCAATAAAGACAACAACGAATTGATCTAAATATTCCTTAAATATACGGTTCATCATATCCATAAAAGCAGCAGGAGCATTAGTCAGTCCAAAAGACATGACTAAGAACTCATAATGCCCGTACCGTGTTCTGAAAGCAGTCTTTGGAATATCCTCAGTTTTAATCTTCAACTGATGATATCCAGAACGAAGATCGATTTTTGAAAAGAATTGCGCTCCTTGCAACTGGTCGAACAGGTCATCAATACGAGGTAACGGATACCTATTCTTGATGGTGACATGGTTCAACTCTCGATAGTCAATACAAAGTCGCATACTCCCGTCTTTCTTCTTTACGAATAAAACAGGAGCACCCCAAGGAGACGTACTAGGACGAATAAAATCGATATCTAACAACTCTTGTAATTGGACCTTTAACTCCTGAAGTTCAATAGGAGCCATTCGATATGGGGTTTTAGAAATGGGCTTTGTACCGGGCTCAAGGTCAATAAAGAATTCAACTTCACGTTCTGGGGGTAGACCGGGAAGTTCTTCGGGAAATACATCAGGAAACTCATTAACAACGGAAATATTATTCAAATCTGATGTATTCTGATTTAGATCAGTGACATGAGCTAAGAAAGCTTGACATCCGTTTTTCAATAAACGAATAGCCTTAGGATTTGAAATGATATTGACTGATTTTAGTGGTTTAGTGATTTGGATTCGCACAACAGGTTGATTAGGAATATGAAAACTAACAACCTTACGAAAACAATCAATTTTGGCATGGTAAGTGATTAACCAGTCAATTCCTAAAATCACGTCAAATGCAAGTATTTTCAAAGATATCAAATCAACAGGTAAGGTAAGGGTACCAATCTGAATCAAGCAAGATTTGTAAACTGTAGATGTAACAAAGGTTTCTCCTAACGGAGTTTCAACAGATAAGTCAAAGTCTAGTTTATCAGAAGTCAAGTTCAAACGTTGAGCACAAGCAGGTGAAATAAAGGAATGGGTAGCACCGGTATCTAACAACGTATAAACTTCGCAAGAGTTTATGATCAGCTTACCCGTAATCACCTCGTGTGGATTCCTCACGTTTTGGGATTTCACGACAAACGCTCTTCCAGGAATCACCGACTTTGACTTGTCTGCAACCGCATTTGGAATCACCACCCCCGCTGAACTTGGTTTCGCAATAGGACAATCTCGAGCTATATGTCCTTCTTGTCCACAGTTATAGCATCCTTTGAATTGTTGTGGACAGTTTGGGCTGATATGTCCCTCTTTCCCGCATTTAAAGCATACGACCGGTGGTCGTTCTCCTCCCCTCGAAACAGTTGATGCTGGTGCTGATGTCGACGTCTTCACGTTCTCATTGTTGTACCTTCTCTTCTTGAAATCTCCACCCGATTCGCTCCTTCTACTATCATGACCACGATTACCACCGGAGTGGTTACCGCTTCTGTCATACTTTCCTCCTCGCTGGTTGTCATTGCTCCGATGACTGCTGCCACCGGTACGACCTTGGTTGTGGTCCCTCGGTTGAACATAATTATTATCTCGTTCTAATAATTGGGCCCTGTTCACTACATCCGAATATAAAGAAAATTTATGAGAAATGAGGTACTGACGTATTTCGGGTTTCAAACCTCTTAGAAACATCCGCGTTATATGTTCCTCATTCTCTACCAAATGAGGTGCAAACCTGGACAGCTCCGCGAACTTAGCCTCGTACTGGGATACCGTCATGTTGTTTTGTTCGAGTCTAATAAACTCTACTTCCTTCATATGACGAATACTTTCAGGAAAGTACTTGTCATTAAACAGTTTCTGGAACGCTTCCCAAGACATCTGGAGTGCGGCAGGCTGGGTATGTTTCACGGATTCCCACCAGTAATCTGCCTCTCCACGGAACATAAACGTGGCGAATGGAACCTTCTGTTCCTCCGTACATCCCAAGACATCAAATATCTTGATAATTTGTTTAATCCACGTCTCCGCATTTATCGGATCTGGCTTTCCCAGAAACTCTGGTGGTCCCAATTCCTTGAACTGCTTGGCAGTGACAGCTCGTGTGTTGTTATTATCTCCACCTGTATGTTGCACACGAGTCTCCCTCGTTTGGTTTTGCATGAACTGCAAAAAACTTCTAAACATCTCATCGTTTATCGTCTGACCAGCGTTATTTTCAGGATGAACATTGCCTTCTTGTTGCATGTTCTCCTGGTTAACGGTTAAAGGTGTCTCCACGGTCTCATTCACTTCGTTGTTAACATTCTCAGCTGCCATTTTCAAATACTGCCATAAAACAAGGGTTAATTAAACTAATTAACATATCACATATTAACCCTATACTCCGACTGACCAACTAAATACCACATAAGCTTAGGTAGGACACACTAGCGAAGGATTTACTCGTCTCTCCCCTCCTAGTTCTATTCCCCGATCTCCGCCAGAGATCATATCCCTAAGCTCTGATACCAACTGTGACGCCCCCAGAATAGGTCCATTCAACCCAACCCATTCTGAGTCGCCAAATACATGGTACAGAATTCAAATACAAACTTTATATCATACGGTCGTGCAAAATACGACCACACAACTGTTAATCTCAATACAAATATGTAGAAAATATTAAGATTCAAACTAAGTCCTCATTACAATTATTATCACACTATTTATCAGAAATAGTGAGGACTACTACTGCTCTAACTCGGACCATCACTCTGTCCCCCGACTAGTTCCCGCAACATTCTCATTTCCTGAAGAGGACAACAGATGAAAAGGGTGAGCTCAACTAGCTCAGTAAAGAATATTATGACTAAGATAATGAAAATAAACTATCGTTAGTCTTCAACAGTTCAGATAAAATATTATGGACAACAAGTTTTAGATCAATATTCGCAGCGGAAATAACAAATCATTAGAAGAGTTAAGCAGAGAATGAAGTCTACTATCTTCTATGATTTAAACGTCCATCATCAATATTTTATCCCTGTAACATCAATCAATAAACATCTCGAATCAAATATTCATCTTTGCACTACAGGCCAAAGATATTCATTTGCATCATCAGTAGTCATGTTCATCTCAACACCTGTCATCTTTGCACTACAGGCCAAAGATATTCATCAGGTAATCATTCATCTTTGCTCTACAGGCCAAAGATATTCATCAGGTAATCATTCATCTTTGCTCTACAGGCCAAAGATATTCAGTTACATCACCTTTTAAGACTGAGGATGATGAAAAACATTTTAAAGAACGAATCCAGTGAGATAAAAGACAAAAATCAAGGATTCGTATTTCAGTTTATCAAATTCACAAATACTTCGTAATAATCAATTGTGGAGCAAAATTCAAGAATAAAGCTCAAAACTTGGATACAATCAAGGATAGTAACCTTAACAAGCAATTTGAACAAACAGAAGAAATTTTAATTTTTCCGTGAATAGTGCCGTATACGTGAATAGTGCCGTATACGTGAATAGTGTCGTATACGTGAATAGTAATCCCCGACACAGAAAAGATAGAAACTCCATAAGAAAAATCATACTTCGTGAATAGTACTCGTGAATAGTACCGTATTCGTAAATAGTACCGTATACGTGAATAGTGCCGTATACGTGAATAGTAACTCCGACGGAAAAAGTAAGAATTTCAACATAAAATCCAGGACAATATTTCGGTATAATGATATTGAAAAGAATAACATCATTTACGAAAGAAATAACATCCCTTACCTCAAAAGAATAACACTTCTGGCTGGAATATCGGATATAATACCGACGGAAGCTTGCGCTGAATACTAATACTCAAAGTATAGAAATACTCACAAAAATACGCTCGATATTATAGAGAGAGAAAACTTCGAATTCTGGTGTGATTTTCAATTCTAACCTAAGCACCCTATTTATAGGAAAAGCTTAGGATGCCAAAGGAGACTAAAATAATAAAATATATTATTTTATAAAAAAATCCTCCAGCCGCCGGCTGCTGCCCAAATTCTGATTTTTCAACAAAAGTGGGTCCCACCCATTAAATAATATTTATTTTCCGAAACTTCAATAATTCATAATAAATAGCCCCTTTGTCAGAAAAATACAAACTCTATGTCCTTCTATAGGAAATTTAATTCTCTACAACTTTGTAGAAGAAAGTTTTTCCAAATTCCCAACATAAATTATCCGAAATTCACAAACAGATAATTTTCCACACCAAAATACTGATAAAAACACATCAGTGCTAATTCCTTCTTTAATATCCACAAAATAAATATTTCCTTATCATATAAATCAATAATTAATTATTCACAAATAATATTATAGAACTACAATATTGACAACCAGGTCGTTCCCAGGAAAGAGGGGGCCTTCCGATAAGGACTTCTCCTTACTGGCGCGCAATTAAATAACCCCTCCTAGACAGAACTTCCTTAGACATTATCAATAATGCTATCTAATAATATTATTCAAATAATATGAATTATTGAGTTGATAATGCGAAATACTGTGCAATAACAATTATTGAATCAATAATACAAAATATCAACTGTAGCCATTATTGAATCAATCATATAAAATAGCAACGTAGCAATTATTGAGTCAATAAAATATCAATGTAACAATTATTGAGTCAATAATATAAGATATCATCGTAGCAATTATTGAGTCAATAATATAAAATATTGAACAGTAATTACTGTAACAATAATTGAGCAAGTGCCTTCTCACGTAAGACTCAATAATTCAAAATACTGTGCAATACCGTGTGCTACTGTGCAACACCGCGTATCACTGTATTTTAACCACCGGGTATTTCAACAGTACTAACGGTAACAACCACGCCGTTATCTTGTAAAAAGTTATTTCTGTCGCTTTCTATATCCGACAGTTATTCCGTTGTGGGGGCCCACAAATAGCTGCGCCGTCGTACGAATATTCCCCGACAACAAGAATATTCCACGACCAAACGAATATTCCCCGACAACAAGAATATTTTATAACCACTTGCTCATTTTTTAAAATATTTGCACATTTCACCCATAACTTTCATATTTATCAATCAACACCTTACTATTTCGAAATAATATATAAAGAAAATTAAATCTTTATTCATAAAAGTTGGGGTCTTACAGATATTATGGCACAGAACAATGTATTGGTTACGAATACTTGGGAAGGAATTTAATAGAATGTAATAATTAGTAAACTTATGCATTGATATTGATGTCCTCAATTGAATGTATGAGTAGATTGTAGCACCGTGTCTTGGGTTTGAAGGTACCCAGATTTGGGGGCGTCACAGCGTGTGAGGAAAATTATTTTTTATTACTAACCCTTTTTTTGCAAGAAATATGTCTATCTCAAAGGACATCTTTTATATTAGGTTTATAGTGCAAGAAAAGGTGTGCATTGTGAAAATTGATTGTGAAATTGGTACTAACATTGCTAGCACTACAATGGTGGAGAAGCTAGGGTTGTCAACAGTTGCACATCCTCGGCCTTACAAGATGCAAGGGATCGTTGATTGTGAGGAGGTGATGGTGACTAGACAAGTGTTAGTTTCTTTTCGCATTGGCAAATATGAAGATAAAATATTATGCGATGTATTTTTAATCCATACTTGCCATTTGTTACTTGGGAGGCCATGGTGACACAATAGGCGCACAAAACATAATAGTTGTACTAATAAGTATTTATGGGTACACAATCGAATAAGAGTCAACCTTTGTCCTATGACGTTCGAGCAAGTTCGTGACGATCTAATGTACTTACTAAAAGATCGTGATCAAAGGCAAGAAGAAGAAAAAGATCGAAAAAAATAAATTGTTCAAAAGATTGATAATGTAATTTTTTTTTAAAAGGAATAAAAGAGAAAAGAAAAGAGAGAACGAAAAGATTGAGCTTGAAAATAAACGAGAGAAAAACAAACGAGAGGGTGAGCATAAAGAAGAGAGATATGAAATATGTGACTATAAAAAGAGAGTGAGTTGGAAAGTGATTTGTTAGTATTTAAGACGGTGCTTTTGAATACTAACAAGGTTAACTCTTCTTTGTCTAGTTCTATTTTGTCTCTTGTATAAGTTATTGATGATATACCCCGTACTATCATTCCATACCAATCAGCTGATAGTATTCTAAAGGAAACGACGGAGTTGCCAAGGAAGGTTGGAGAGTTGATGGAAAATGGTATTGTAGAAGAAGACATGGGTTTGTGTGCTAATTATGAGATCATAGTACCTAAGGAGGATGAGATAATGAGTTTGTGCATCGAATTTGAATTGGGAAACATGTATCATTATTGTTTTCTTTGTTTAGATAATATGCTTGATAGTTTGCATAGTGCTTATGTTTTATCTACATGTGATAATGATCATGTGATGACAATACTTAATCAAATTAGCATGAAAGAATGTGAAAAATGGAAAATTATTTTAACATGTGGTTTGTGTAGATGGTTAGTTATTTCTGTTAGATTGACTGATGCATCTAGGGTTTTCATGAGTTATTTAAAACATGTTTTGCATGCTTCCATTGGAAAATTTGTTGTTAGCTATTTTGATGGTAGAGTCATCCTTATCATAAACTATAGTGGGTATTTGATATTTGTTGAGTTAGTTTATGATCATGATATATTTTCTCGTTTTCGATGTTTGTACTTGCATGAAATTCACTCTAGATTTCCTTATCCCTATGCTGAGTTTGGTTCTCATGCTAGTCAATCTTTACATGAGATGTTGATAGTTTACAATGGTAGTAATCATGTTATTTCTGTAAGAACCCGAATTTTCAAAAATTATTAAAATAAGAATTTAGTAAATAAAATTCTTAAGGCATGTGTTGGGTTCAAATAAAAATATATGTGCGTTATGAAGTATGTGGTATTGTGTTGCATAAGGAAATATGAACTATGCAATATGTGATTTTTGTGTTTAATAGATATATTATTATTATATATTTGTTATTTATTGTAGAGACAATTTACTTGAAGTAAATGAGATGGATAAAATTTATCTATCGATATTAAATAATTTATAGAATTATTTTATCATAGTAAGTTGGTGACGTTAAATATCTTTAATGAATAATCACCATTTTCTTGGGTATGTATACTAATGACTAATATGTTGTAATATGGGTCATAATTGGTACTCAAACCGTCCATGGATAGATTGAGATAGTAAAGCATGAATTAGTTAAGGGAATTAACAAATAAGAATAAATATTGGTTAATTTAAATCAAGTTGAAAGTTATATTATGGAATAATATAATTTGAATATTAAAACCTTAATTGACAGCGGTGATATAGTAAAGGGGTTAATTCACTTGAGTAAATGGTGAATTAGTATATGTTTTAAGTATGTAATTAAATTTAGTATTGTTTTTATGTATTACTTAGCATGGTAATATATGTAAGAGTTTAATGTTCAGAATAACGTTAATAATATATATACGTTGTTGAAGAGAGAAGAAAATCAATATATCTTTAGATGAATATTGGTTAGAGAATTAATTAATAATTGACACATGGCTAAGATGTGAAGATTGAAGAAATTGTTTTGGAACAATTTATAGAAAGGAAAGAGAAGCAATTATTGTATAAATGTTATTAAAATAAATTCTAGCATTAAATTATTTTGATAAAAAGGGAATATTATTTTATACAATGATATTACCTTATATGTATAGCTTTGTATGAGATAATATGTATGATTAAGTAATTTGGTAAATATATTAAAATATATTAGTTATATATAAATAAATTGATGGAAATAATTTATCATAATAGGAAATAAACTTATTTTCTATATATAATGTGTGCATGTAATTATTTTAATGAGACATAAATATTATATTAAAATAATATATCTTGAGAAAATGAGTAAATTATTTTATTATAATTAATGCCTCTATTTGGAGGAAACTTAATAAAAATAAATTATGTATGCTTTTCATGATGGAATACATAGTTTATATAATAGTAATTATATCTTATGTGTTTTCAAGAAAGTTAAATTATTAAAGAAAGCTAAGTTATTTTCATGTCACTAAATAACTTAAGTTACTATATTACCGTAAATTTTATAAGTAATGTGGTGGAAATGAATAAGATTATGAGATGATTAAGTGATGTGAGTGATGATGAGCTTAATTTAAGCTTATGAGATATGCATAGTGTGACAAAGTGGTGGAACAAGCAATTTACTGAATAAATTAATGAAGGAACGACTAAATGAATTAATTAATGTTATTATGTGGACTAATTGTTATGTGCAAGTATATATGTTATGAGAATATATAAATAAGTAAGGTAATGATATTACATCATGAGTATATTATTAAAAGGTGACATCGAGAATATCATTATTTTGTGAGATTATATTATTGTAAGCTTGAGGTCTATTAATTACTAAGTCTACATAATTGTGCCTTGTGTGACATGAATAGTAAAGTTAAATCAACTGGAGATTTAACTATAATTATTAAAAGGAAATAAATGATAAGTTAATAAATAATTGATATTAATTATCATTATAATATTTGGGTATATTTGAGACAATGAATTTTATGGAAAATGATGGGTTGAGAATACCCAACTAAATCATATCTAGCCCAATTAAAATATCAATTGGACTAACCCAATGTATATGGATTATACGATTGGGTGTATGTGTGACCCTAACTTAGCATAGGGTTATAATAATAGCACATTATATTGACCTTGTGAGTCCAATAAGGAAGTAACATTAGTATACTAGTAGTCATCTTTTACTAATACTGAGTTTATAAGAGCTTGTCCCAAAATCATAGTCCCATCTCCTTCTTCTTCCCACGTGATAGACCATTAGCCTATCCTATTCCTATACACTGCTGAAAAACAAAAGGCTAGCAAAGAAGATGGTGATGGCTATGCAAATGATTGCAATAATGGTGGGGGGAGTGGCTTGAATAGTAACTCCCAACAACTCTTGCTTGCCCATTGGACTTCTCTTCTTCCCTTTGGTTTAATCTCTAGGGTAAGAACCAAATTTGGTCCATGGTGTCTCTATATATAGAAGCTCTTCCTTTTCAAATTGAGTTGCTTGAATTCTTGATAAGTTTTATATAGAGAGTGTGTTGATGAGTATTGATATAGAATCAGAAATTGAAGCTAGTTTGTGTAATTCTACTTCAAAGAGGTAACATTACCTTAACATGTTCTTAAATTTCTAGTTTGCTAAATTCTTAGAAATTTCTTGAATTCTTAATAATTGGTTTAGTAATGGATACCATTATGTTATATGAGTTATGTGTATAGTTATAGTGTAGTGTAGTTGGCTTAAGCATGCTTAAAGGAAGAAATTCATATTGAGTTTCTGAAAATTCTGCAGAAGTAGAATTAATTCTGAACCTAAGCCGAGGTGGTACGATCGCGCCACTTCCACATATAAAACCAACGCGGCCGCGCTGGTAGGCAGTTCTAGAAAAATTATTCTAACTTTATGAACATGTTAGGTTGGTTTGAAAATGCATATATAAAACCCCAACACATGGATTGGAGTTACCTTAGTTATAGAAAAACACTATGACTTGTTCTAGTTGAAGTTTTTAAAGAAAACTTATAAGTTTGGTAAAACAAACTTTGTTGAAAAAAAAAACTTACCGGTCTTGGAGCATATGTACGCGTATATCAACGTGCATGAAATGTAGTTTTTAAGTTACCTTGCATATACTAGATTGTTATAGCTTGGTTTAAAATGTTTTGAAGGAAAACTTGGAAGTTTTGAGAACTAATATTCTTGAACATTGTGTAAATAGTATTATGACCTTTCAAGCATGTAGGCTAGAACATTTTATGCCTCTAGACATGACGGATGTGTTCACCATCTAGCTAAGCATGAATTAGACTATTCAAATATGGTTTAAAATAAGTTTTCAAGTAAATATACTATGCTATGCAAATGAGATAGATACATGTGAGCATGCATATTAAAAGCTTATTAGTACCAATATATGGTTTAAAAGCTTATAACATTGAACCTTTGTTAAAGGAAGTTGTTAAGCCTTATTGATTGAAATAAATCTATATGGAGCTATGTGATTCAAAACTAAATAGTTTGAATGTGAACTTGAAGAAATATCAGAACCTACTTGACGTATGTTTATATATGTATCACCAAAGTATGCTAAAGGGTAGGCTAGAATCATGCAAACTCTATTTCAGTTCTGGTTCTGGCAGGGAGTAGCACGGTCGCGCCACTCCCATGCCTATATGTAGCTCGACCGCGTTGTTCTGCAGAGTAGCCAAGAGCAGTTTGTTAACTGCTTGGACTTAAGTCATGATTATATGTTTTCCTTAAGGACCACATGGAATGAAACAAGATAGTTTCAATAGAATAAGTATGAAGGTATAATGTGGTAACATCATAGTTATCCTAATGAGATATTGAAGAAGTGAAAAGAAGAATTTAAAACCCAAGTTAGGAGACAATGTAATATTTATTATTATATTGAGAACGTATAAATGTGTATGACTGATGGGTATGAATCCATGATTATACGATTATGTAGGAATACACGAAGTGCAGATAGCTATAAGTAGTTAAGTTGTAGTTGATAAACTACAAGCCAGGCAAGTCTTTTAGTTCTTATTTGTTATATTCGATAACTGTTGGTTGAATTATATTATGAGGATGTTGATATAAAATGCATGTGAGATATATATGAATCTGAAAGTTGATCTTTGATGATTATGTTTAAGAAGTTAATCTCTATACTTGTTATATAAGAAGTAGCATACGTAGTAAATCTAAATGATTATGATTGTATGAATTGAGTAAGATATTATATGCTATGTGATGCATAAAAACTGTTAGAATTGCTGAGCTGTCTAGCTCACTCTTGTAAATAACTATTTTTGCAGGTTAAGGACTCACGGTAAAGTTACGTGCTACTTGATTGATAAAGTTTAATAGTATCGCAAGAGGATTGATTTATTTATCTAATGTTATGCTCTTGAACCATGTGTAGGTTCTAGGAGTTGTACATGATAGTAGTTATGATGTTTAATACATGTTGAGTTGTAAAGTTATACTATGTGATACATAGAGGATTTCGAATTGAGATGTAATAGTGCATACAGTCATTCGAATAAAGTGAATTATAACATAATTGATTCAAGGATATGAAAGTGATAAAGATTGTGATTTAGAACTAATAAAGAAGGAAGATTGAAAAAGTTTAAATTATTCCGCATTTTTATAACATCAAATATGATGCAAGGACAGGAATGGTAAATGACCAAGATTGGAACTTATTAAAGTTTGGGGTCATTATACAGATCCTGGAAAATAGAAGGAAGTTATATTCTAATTTGTAATAAAGCGAAGTTATATTCATTAAGTTATGAATAAAAGATATAAATAATTTGACGATAGTAGTATCGTGACACACCAGGTCCGAGGTTCGAAGGGACCCGGATCTGGGGGCGTCATAATTTCATTAGGGCAATCTTCATTGCATGATTTGCTATCATATGAGTTTGATTTGAGAAGTGTTTATCATCATGATGGATTGAGATATGGGTTATTTGCATGTTTAGTTAGTTTACTTGGATTAGCTAAGGCATTGCATACTTCCATGAGATTGTTGAATCATATTTTGCATTCGTTCATGGGAAAACTTGCTATTATCTGTTTTAATGATATTCCAATTTGTGTCAACAATTTGGAAAATTTTATAGGCATGTGTTGAGCTTGTTTATGATCATTGTCGATATGCTATTAAGTTTTCATCTTGTGATTGTGACCTTTTGGTTCCATTGATGCTATTACTTGATCTTGAAAATGTTAATGTCAATGGAAAGAGGAAGTTTGTTTGTGTTTTGCAGATTCATGATAAGATTATATTCATCGAGGGAATCATGGATCGTGCAATTCAATTCGATCAATGCATTGAGAATCTACAAGGAAGTGTTAAGATTTTTGTTCTAGTAGACTATGCATGTGATTTTGAGTTATTTGATTTCTTTGTGATTAGACAAAAAGAACTTGATGACTTGTTTTGTTTTATGTTTAATCTAGGAATTCAAGATAGTTTTCGTGTAAAGCATGGCGAATTTCAAGTATTGATATTTGACCCAGATGCATTGGCGAAAGTGTTTCTGCGAAGGGTCGAGATCATTAGATTGACTTTTGATCTAGGGATTCGTTATTGGGAGAATCCACCACATGAAGAGTTCTGCATGATGATTTTTGATCCAGGAGGATATATGACTTTTCAGATTCTTTCTTACTTTGCATTCACGTTTATTTTAGTAGATAGTAGATTAGTTTATATAGTTAGTATTTGGGAAGTAACTGGTCTACGAATTGTCAATTCAGGAGAGAAGTTAGACGTTGTTATGTTCTTAGCGGGAGTTGGGGTTTTAGATGATTCTTTTCATAATTCTGTTTGCATTGTTCATATTACTTGTATATGCTATTTGCAAGTTAAATTTTGGGATTATGATTCATTTAATGCTATCGACTTAGTTTGTTTTTACGTGGGAACAAGTTTGTGGATAATTTCTTTCCAAGAAGAGGGGATGTCAGATTTGAGGACAAATCCTTTTCAAGAGGAGGGGAATGATAACAGACTGCTCGGGTCAGAAATTTTTAACAATTGTTCAACTCACGTTCCAATGGTTCAACAAATGACTTCAAGTAATTGAGCTAAAATATGTTCAAAGATACTTAATTTGGAGCTCAATTCAGGTGGCCCACGAGCGAAGGATCAATTATGTGATTTGGATTTGCTAGATTTAACCTATTTAGTGAAACCAAATCAACGCAAGCCAAGTCTTCAAATCCGTGTTCATTTGTGTTACCTAATCTCCAACAAATTTATGTTTCAATTCAAGGAGGGATTAACAATTACACGATATCACAAGGCTATAATGCACGAAACAAAGAACCACATTCGGGATGTAAAGACGTCGAGGGGCAAATTTTGGACAACCGGTGTGCCTCGCGCCAGTTTAGTGTTTGGAGTTGGCGCCCCCCGCGTAGTTTATAGGCCAAGGTCAGCGCGCCCTGCGCTAGGGCAAAAAATTTTGGGTGCGTTTTTCGAGGTAACATGGCTTTGACTATTTGACCATATTTCTTTCCATATTTTTAGGGGATCTTTCATATATTTCATAATTCTAATGTATCCAGGATATTTATTAGATAAGAGTTGATTTCTATATTATTTTATTAGCTAGGATTTCTATTTCCATTCAAATTCTTATTCCTTATAGGAATTAGGGTTTTGATGTCTTATTCCTTATAGAATTAGGATTTCTTATTATTAGTATAAATAAAGGTGACATTTATTATAATAGATAGACTACTTTGATAAATAAAACTTGTGAGATTATTCTCCTTTTGGTTCTTTGAGAACTCCTGAATTGTTCATAGTTTTATGTGAGATTGAACCCCGACTTATCATACAACAATATATAGTTGTATGTGGCGTCTTCTACCATACATCAATCATTGATTGTACCAAGGTTACCACGTACATATAAGCGAGGGGTCAAGGTGTCATTGATGTTCCATTCAACACAACTTCCTTGAGTGATCGATTGTACCAAGGTTCTCGTCTCAATATAGACGTTGGGTTGAGGTGTTGTGAGCGTTCCACCTTACGACTTTGCTAGAAACGATATAGGCGACGACCACCTAATACAAGCATGCCGTGGAGTCTATCAGAGGGCTAGCTCACTTCCGATGATATAAACGTCTGAATCAATGAACTTTGTGAGGACAAGTGAATCATCAGAAGAATTGGGCTGGATTTTTTTTGTCTCCCCCTTAGAGATAGCCCTAGGAAATTGAGCTACCTCTAGGGTTTTCTTCTTCTTATTCTCTTTCTTCTTCTCTAACATCTTTCTCAATTTTTTCTTCCTCTCCTATGGCTCAAGATTTGTAACATTCATAACCATGTCAGTATCACCTTTTTGTGGCTCCAGTGAATCAGCCATCACAGCCGTCTCATCACTAACACGTGACTCAGGCTCATCAGCCTTCTCAGCCATCATTTCATTATTGGCTCGGGTACTGAGGCCGTCCCAGCCATCTCTTCTTATGCTGCTTGAGTTTGGGGAGGAGACACACTTATTATTTTCTTTAAGCGGTTGCCTTGCAACCTCTTCTTTGCTGACTAAGGGATCTTCTGAGGATGTTGCTCTGTTATGAAAGCTAGAGCTTCAGAGAATTGAGGGGCAGATGTAAAGCTCTGAGTGTCTTCTTCCTTCACAGCAGCAACTTTCCTCTTTGCCTTGATCTGGGCAGGCTTCTGAGCTTCACTTATAGTGCGCTCGCTGCCCTCTAACTTCCTCGACCTGAGGATTTCAACTGGGTTTTTCTTCTAGTTGTCAAAGAGCTTGGGGGTTATCTTTTTATTGAAATTAATAACTTCACCCTCTTTATCCCCAATTAGCGTCTTCATCCTCTTCTTCAGGACGATGCTGATGAACCACCCATAAAACATCTTCGACACTGGTTTGTCGGGGGCCTTCTTCTTTTCAACATCATCTATCCACTTTGGTATCCAAACCATGAAGATGGCACCAAATTTGATCTCCATCTTCATGAATATGACAATCATCACCTTCAGCTACAACTCACTTACAGAATCATGAGCAGAGTCCTTGCACAAAATGCATTTACCAACTATGTCAACAAGGAACTCATACGCTTGATGAAATTCCTTCTTCTTAATTCCTTTTAGCTCTGGGTTCTTTTTCTAGCCCATGAGCTATAGCCCCTCCTTTATATTGACATCATCAAATGAAGGTTATATAACTTGGTTTGTGAATTCCAGGTGATGGCTCATTTCCATCTCTTCAATCTAGAGAGCAAACCCCTTGACTTTTGTGGTCAACACACCATCAGCACATACAACATTAAGGTAGAATTCTTTTGCCAGCCTTGTGTAGATCTTTGTGTTGGACTCCAGAATCTCTTGAAAATCGGCTCCTTGAACTAACACCATAATTTCTTCTCTGTTTCGCTAAACTTATCAAAGCAGAGTTGGTTGTCGGTGATTACTTGATAACTGGCCATCTTCCTTGTTGATATTTGAACTGAAAAAGAATAAAAAGTGTTTAATTTTTCTGGACTTTGAAAGCTAGGGCTCGAAAGATAGACAGAATTTGAAAATTAGATCTCAGATTACAAAAGGGAATAGTAAAGGTTATATGAAAATTTTGAAAAGACTTTATATGTCACTTCCCTCTAATTTGGCTGAGTGGGACTCGTGTTGAGCAATGATTGGTTGCACGTCATTTTGTAATTATTATTCACAGTTGTAGTGAAGTAACTACTCATTTTCACTCGCTTTTCTTGGATGTGAAGATCATACGCTTCTAATGATCACTTTATAGCTTTGCGACTGGATGGGCAACGTAGAGTAAACTTTTAAAAAGTATTTTAATTCTAACTAACCCTCTACTTGATAATTTACTCTATGAAGCTCCATCACTTAATGAACCATTCTATGAACGTTTTCCACTCTAAGAACATCTTCCATTCTAAGAGCCTCTTCGTATAGACTAACACTCAACAAACAATGGATAGCTCTACGATTCATCTAAGGGTTTTTTGAACATATTAACAAGATGATTTTCAATTAAAATAAAATGCAATGATATAATTCCATTTTGCACATGGTTTATAATGAAACGATATCTAATGTCAATATGCTTAGTCCCTAGAATGCATGACAGGATTATGAGATATTTAAATAATACTGGTATTATCACAAAATATGGGAATAGATTTAAACTCAAACCCACAATCATCCAACTGATTCTTCATCCAAAAAATTTGAGCACAACAGCTACTAGCAACAATGTACTCAGCTTATGCAATTGAAGTTGACATTGAATTATGCTTCTTGCTAAACCAT
Organism: Panax stipuleanatus; assembly: GCA_020205555.1. Lineage (NCBI taxonomy): Eukaryota > Viridiplantae > Streptophyta > Magnoliopsida > Apiales > Araliaceae > Panax > Panax stipuleanatus. Next base: position 29,219,478 of record CM035124.1, read on the forward strand.
GAGACAAACTTATTCCCCTGTAATTGGCACGTACCACTGATGTTTTTCCTATCAATCTTGCATCCTGCAAAATCTGCATTTGAATTCCATATTAGATCAAAGGAAGACTACTTAGGATACCACAATCCCAAATATGGAGTGTCCTTGATATATCTGAAAATTCTTTTTATAGTAATTAAATGAGATTCCTTAGAGTTAGCAGGAAACCTAGCACAAATACAAGTAGAGAACATGATATCTGACCTACTAGCAGTTAAATAGAGGAGAGATCATATCATACCTCTATATTGAGTAATATTAGTATTTTTACTAGATTCATTCTTGTCAAGCTTGGTTGCAGAGGCTATTAGAGTCTTCATGGGAGTGGCTTATTCCATGTCATACTGCTTAATAGACTTGGTAAACGGGCCGGGTTGGCCCAAATGGGCCGGGCCAAAATTGCCCAGGTTTTGGTGGGCATGAAAGTAAGCGGCCTGTGGCCTGGGTTGGGCTGGGCCGGCCTGGCCCGCGGGCTTTTTCTTTTATTTTTCTTTTTTATTTATTTTTGAAATTTTGTAAATAGCAATGCTATTTAATAAAATTCAAATGAAATTTAGTGACGGCTAACAAACTAGACTAATCAACATTTAGTGCCCTATACTGATGAAATGTAGCAGTGGTCATTCAATCAATTTTAGCAAAACATCCTTGTAATGTGTGAACATTCCACCAATTTACACACTTTACAAACAAAACAAGACAACTGGATAAATAATAAAGCATGAAGCAGGAATATATAGGACCATCATTTGCAACAATGCAACTTTGGGCTTAAAGCATTTGGCTTGCTGAATCACTGAAGTAGCTGTAGTAGGTTGTAGTGAAGTGGATTTTTTTAAAGGGCCGGGCGCCCATGGGTTGGGCCTTCACGAGCCGGGCTAAAATTGGGTCGGGCCAAACACGCATAGATTTTCATGGGCTAAAAAAATGAAGCCCAAAACCCATTTTTTAACTGGAGGGCTAGCCCGGCCTGCGGGCCTGGGCTGATTTTGCTAGGTCTACTTCTTATGTAGATATTTGATATACTTGGCTTAGTTAATGAATATTCTCTCATTAGTATGCTTCACTTGAGGTCCAAGGAAAAAGTTTAGCTCACCCATCATGCTGATCATCTCAACTTGCTCCGCATTAGCTTGACAAATCTCTCACATAACTTTTCATTAGTAGAGCCAAAAATAATATCATCTACATAAATTTTATCTTTGTGCTTCCTAAGAAAGTGTTGTGTCTACCCTACCTTTAGTGAATTTATTTGTAATTAAAAAATTAATAAGTGTTTCATACCATGCCTTAGATGCTTGCTTTAATCCATATAATGGTTTATCTAATCTATGGACATAATTTGAAAAAGTTGGATTGAAAAAACCTGAAGTTTGTTCAACATAAACCTCGTCTTGAAGTTCTCCTTTCAGAAATGCACTCTTGACATCCATCTGGAAGAGTTTGAACTTCATGTGGGCTGAATTGGCTAGGAACATTCTGATGGCTTCTAATTTGGCAACAGGAGCAAAGGTCTCATCATATTCGATCACTTCCTCCTGTGAATGGGCCACCAGCCTTATCTTATTTCTTGTGATCACACCAGTTTCATCCATCTTGTTTCTTAATACCCATTTGGTGCCTACGACTAGATGATAAGATCTTTGGACTAGCCTCCAAACTTTGCTTCTTTCAAACTAATTTAACTCCTCTTGCATAGGTTTAATCCAGCTTGAATCTTCCAAAACTTCTTCAATCTTCTTGCGCTCCATTTGAGAGAGAAAACTTAGGAAAAAGTATTCATTCTGAGTAGCTGACCTTATCCTGACTCTTGCATTGGGATCCCTAATGATCATGTTATTTTGGGTGTGATCTCTTGCCCATTTGCTTCCAGTTGGAATATCTTGAAAGTAGTATTCCCTCAAGCCAATCATATAGGATGTTATAAGAATTTACTTTGTAATTTATTAGTTAAAGAATTCATTTAATTAAAGACATTTTTTATCCATGTTTAATTGGTTAAATTAATTAGGATAAACCCGTAGTTTTGGAGCAATGCTTTCAGAATCATGAAGAGTTCATGCTAATGAGATCTAAATTCTAGATACCTTCAAACTAAAATGTTTCTAGTTATTAGATCACAAATATGGGGTTACTGATTCCAGATAAATTAGTACATACTATACTTGCTCTGTTAAAGAGGATGATTGATCTCATAATTATTTGAATGAAGACACTAAAACAAGTATGTAGGTGCTTATTGGAAAATAAGTTCACTGAACGTGACTCGCTTAAGGAACACTTAATGGAGTTTAACTTGTCTGTCAATAAGAGTTTCTATAGTGATAGTAATGTAAGTGATCCTTGGATTTGAGATCATCATAGTACCTTATGTGTTTTGAGTTATACTTTGTCATATTTCTTAAGAATCTTAGGGTATACTAAAGGGTATGTTTGGGTATAATAAAGTGTATATGGAGGTAGGTGAATGATCAACAAAAGATCTACCACTTCCAGTAAAAGAAGAGAATATCATATGCGATTTGATAAGTGACAACTGAGAAATCCCTAACTAGGGTTAAATGGAAATTAGAAAGGAGTTTCTAATTAAATTATTGAATTGGAAAAGGTTCCATTGTACCCATAATTGGGAAATTAATTCATCATACTAAAGAAAACTAGCATAATGCAATTAAGCAACATTCCAAATACAGATAAAGAAATATGGAGAAGAAGAAAACTCTATCGAGAATCTCCAAACTCAGCAACTCCAATCTCTGTCTCTTCGTGTTCCTCGATGCAAGCTCCAATCTCCGTAAGTCGGCTCTCAATCAAAAATCAACAATCTTAAGTTTCCTTTAAACTAAGGATTAGAGTTCACCCATATTGAATGAATACAACTGAATATCAAGCGTCTATATATAGCCTACTGACTCAAATCTAATTCCTAAAATAATTACAAACGTGAAATCCCAATCGAATTTAGCTTAGAAATCAGTTAAACGAATATGTCAAAATCCCGTTCAGGCGCAGCCACAGCCGCGTCTGACCCCTTTGTTATTGAAGCACTTCCGCGCTGCTCGAACATCTCTGACTTTGACTTCAATCAAGCGCTGCCCCGCGTGACTCCTGTATATTTGAGGCGCGATCGTGCCTGGCGTATCCTCTACGCAATCCAGCCCTTTTGTATGCTAAATCGATCCTTTGAATACTAGTTCAGTCCCAAAGAAATATAACCTACAAAAGCAATACAAATGCATGAAATGCAACACTAAATCAAGAAGATTAACAATAATTTAAGTTGAATGATGTTCGATTCGTACGTATAACACCCACTCATCAAATATCCCAAACTTGAACTATTGCTGGTCCCCATTCAATCTAACATGTAAACAAAATAAAGATGCAAACAAACAAAACTAACTACCATGCATGTAACTAACATCATCGAGCAAGAGAAACAAAAACCAGAATATATATGCCTCAGAGATTATCAACGTAATTTGTAGGCAACTTCGTCTCATGCACACTCAAAAACCTTTACATTCACACCAAGTTATTACTATTCAAGTTCATCCATGTGTGTGTGTGTCAAGTGTCATATCAGAAACTCTTAAGCTATTTATGTGATCAATGCCATATACAAGACTCACTATTCTTATCAATCTCAACCAAACAGGGTATTTATATATGAACAGGGTTCACAATGATATAGCAAGCATAATAGACTTTTTTAATTGCCCATGCCTAGTGGGTACGTTTTGACGATATGTCCCACCGTTTATTTAATGTATGACTTGTGCAATGTGTCAACTCTTTTAGGCTTTTCACCTTTACCCTTTTAGCAAACTTTCGACCAACGACTCCCAAACCTATTGGTTTTAGGGCGCTGGATGTAAAGACATCCCCTAGGGCTTACTCGTTCGAGTAACAGCAGCCACAAAGTTAAACTAAGCCAGCTTTTATTCATTACATATATATGGATATATATTTTTCAATTTTTTCTTTTTATTTATTTTTTATTTTTTATATATATCAAAATTTCCCCCAAACTTATGTGTCAAACCATGTTTAGATTTAATCAATGATTAAGTAAGCCCATCATGCCAAGTCACACATAAATTCCCTATTAGCCACTGATAATGACATAGTGTGTTTGTGTGTGGAAGAATACAAAAATAGTGCAACACAGTGAATATGATCAAGTATAATCAGTGCATGTTACTCAGTGTTCTATAAATTAGAATAAATGAGACTCATTATTAGCCATTTTCTAACTTTCTTAGCTCAATGCTCAACAATAATGCAAAAATGCAAATGCAAATACTAATACTAATATAAACCTATATGAATGAATGAATGCAATTTTTTGTTTTGTTTTTTTATAGAATCAATGAGTAAATACTAACATGAACAATCTAAATGAATGCAACATAAGAATGAACCTAAAACTCACTAACAGATCACTACAACTGCCCCCAAACTTATTCACTCCAATGCCCTCATTGGTAAATAAAACAACTTCATAAGTAGGAGAATGAACTGGAGTTTCAAGAACTTATGTGAGAGTTGGTTGCACGATCTGCCCATTTTGAAAAACTAATTTCGCGCACAGGGGCGACCGCTCTTCACTTAATGCTGAGATAGGCGCTACTGCGCATGAGTAAATTTCATATTTGGTTCAGGCGTTGTCACACAATGATGCTTTGTTCCTCAAGCGCGGTCGCGCGTTTCTGATGGTTTGGACTTCTATTGCCAGACTTGATCCTTACGGCTCCATGACCTGATTGCACCTTGAAACAATAAAAAGAACTTGTCAGTATTGGCTCATATGCACTACACTAAGCTAATAACAATAATAAATCCTAAAAAGAATAAAATTGACAAAAATAAAAGAAACTATGGGTTGCCTCCCATATAGCTCTTAGTTTAGAGTAGCTAGCCCGACTATCCTGCATGTATCAGTTTTTAACCTGGATCAAATTTGTGCTTGAAGAACTTCTTCACCATCCAATACTTGGATTTGTACGTATACCTCTTAACTTTCTCGCCAGATTGAGATCCACCGTACTTGAACTGAGTTGTCCCGTTCATTTGGAATGAACTTTTTCCATTTTCTCATCCTTGAGTACACTTACAGCTGCATTGATATGAAAACATTCTTCATTACCATTCGGAATCTCTATGCTTTGAACACCTTAAATGTCACCTCTTCATCTTGGACTTTCATAGTTAGCTCGCCTTTTTGCACATCAATGAGAGTTCTCCTAGTAGCTAAAAATGGTCACTCAAGGATGATAGGTATATCTCGTTCTTCTTCATAATCTAGAATAATGAAATCTGCGGGGAAGATGAAATTATCCACTTTAACTAATACATCTTCCACAATCCTTTTTGGATAAGTATATGACTTATCTCCCAGTTGCAACGTGACATTGGCGGGCTTTGTAACGACCCCAAAATTGGGACCAACTTAATCTATAATTAGAACTAACTTAATCCCAACCTTGTGCATTAGAAACTGTCTTGTACTAGCTTTACATCATTATTTAATGAAAAAGCTAATAAAAATGCGGATTATTTAAAACTTTTCTAGATCTTTTCCTTCTCATCCCCTGAATTGCAACTTTTATGATTACATCTATTTCAGAATCATATTTATCCAATGATTCCTTTTATCAGAATACTTATGAGTAATTACAAACTCATTCTTACTATATAATCATTCTTGTATAATATTAAAATTGTAAAGCTTTACATTTTAAAGCAATCATCTCAACATACTTCAAAACAAGTATTCTATATTGATTAAATATTTCAAAAATTTACACATCTATATCTTGTACATCATTATCAAAATACCATCTGAGTTTCAACTAAAGGAAATGTAACGATTGTGATTTTATATTTAATTTTAAATATTTATTGAGTTAAATAAATATTTTATGTGAATTATTTATTGAGTTAAATAAATAAATTATGTGATTTATGGAGTGATTTAATTAAGTGTTATATATTAATTAAATGAATGTTTAATATTTATCTAGTTGATGTATATTAATTTTATAATATAGTTCTGATTTAATTGAGAGAATTAAATTAGATGAATTATGTGTTAAGTGTTACATGAATTATAATTAGCGAGTAATTATAATTATGTAGCAAAATTTTATGTGATTAATTGATGTTAGATTTTAATTGATTAAATATGACATTAAAGTATGTGTTAAAATGATTTGTTAAAATAAAAGAAAAAAGAATTTTAAATGATTTTAACCAAACAAGGCCCTTGTAATTATTTTAAACCTATTTCTACCAAACGGGGCCCTAACTATCAAAAAGCTGTTTTAAATAAACTGTTTACCAAACAATACCTTAACATTAATAATCTGTTTTTGAAAATAACCTTGTTTTGCCAAACAAAGCCTTATGGCTTTTGATTTTTGTAACTAATATACATTAATTGTTAGTTATTATAAATAATTATACGTATTAGTGATATATCAGTTATATATTGTTCCTATACTACGTTAGATTAGAAGTTAGTCTGTAAAGCTAAGAACAAAGAGAGAAAAGAAGAGCAAAGAAGTTAGAGAAGAGAAGGAAGAAGAAACTTATGAAGGCTAGAGTTAGTATTTGTATTCTTCTCCAATCATCAAAAAGGTAATTACTATCTTATAGTTTTAAAGAATTATAATTAGTTGTTCTTCCTTGTTTTGAGTTTCTGTAAATTTTAGTTTTTTGTGAATTTCATGAAATTGTAAAATCATGAATTTAATATATGTATTGTATCCATGTGTTGATTGTAGTAATTGTATGACATAAGAGGATTTTCAGAAATCAAAGTACTGTAAAAACAAGTTTTAAATGAAGAATATGAGTTCATATGAAGTTTCATGTTTTGGGTGATTGTAGAATAAAAATTTGATGAAATTAGTATGTGTTAATATGCTTATTAGGAATTTGTTTGATGCTATCTTCAATTACGTATATAATACATGTATATAGAGTTGAATTGCTTGAGAAAGTGATTTACAGTGAATGGTTTTTATAAAATATATAAGTTTTATGAAAATATCAAATTTAATTTCTAAAACTTTTGATTATTGTTGTTTAAATGGTTTTTGTGTTTGGAGGTATGTTATATGAGTGTATTGTATCAAGTATGTGCTATACATTGTTCTAGTAGCTTGTTATTGCTGTTTGATGGCATGTTGGGTTTAATCGGTGAAACAGGGAGGCTGCACTGCCTGCTTCTGTCTGCGTACCTGCGCAGCTGCGCCGGTAGCACAGCCAGAAGCAGCGCAGCTGCGCCACTGGGTTTTCTCAGGCTGGTCACCTGCGCAGCTGCGCCGGTGTCAAGGCCTACGGCAGCGCAGCTGCGCCGTTGCCTGATCAGAGGCAGTGAAGGTTAGCTAGTTGTGCAGTGTATAGTTTAAGCTTGGTTTCATTAGTCTATGATAGTGAACATGTATCTAATTTCTACAACATGTTGTTAACATAAATTTGAAAAATTTATATTTAGAAAAGAAAAGAGGTTTGAAAAACCTTAAAGTATGATTTGAATTATTATTTAAATGTGATATGTGATTATAATTTGAATAATTATAATTAAAAGTAAATGTTTAATTTAAATTATAATTTTGTTAAATTATAATGAATAGTAGTTGATTTATTTTAATCAATTGAATATAATTTAATAAATGCATGTTTAATTATAGATTATAATTGGGTGATTTCATGATTAACTATAATTTGTGTAATTATAATGCATAATATAGTTTAATTGATTATAAATTATAATTGTTTATAATTTAAGAGATAATTATAATTTAAGTAATTATAATTAGATTAAGTGTTTAAATTATAATTGTTTAATTATAATTTTGTTAAACACATAATTGATTTAGTTATGTGAGCATGCATATGTGATGCTTAATTGTTATTTAATTAGAATGAGTTAACCATGAGGGTTGACCAATTATGTGAGTTAGTTATGTGTTAACTAATTTAGGTTATTGTGATTAAATATATATGTGTAGGAAGTGTTTAAGTACGTGGTTGAGTTAAGTAGCTTGCGCGTAAGACAAGTCTTCTAACCTTAAACTTGTTAATTCTATACAATTCTTGAGTTCATATATTCATTGTTGAGAATGTCCTTTCCATTTCTGTATTGGACAATTGTTTATTTAATTGAAATGATCTTAACTTATTATTCAAGTAAGATCCAGTTATTATTTTAAATGCTTTAAGTTGATTCTAAAGCATATGTTAGTTCATAATTCTTTTATTTATAAATTATTGAAAGTCGATTCAACTAATCCTTAGTTGATGAACGTGAATTCTAAATTACCCTTGTAAGCTTATCCAAACCAAACTTTCTTTGGTGCGAACTTGAATTCAAATTACTGAGTTGAGCAACCCTTTTAGATGAGGTTACTACGCATAGCGTTAAGATGTTTGTGCACAATACATGGTACGAAGGGCTGATCCCCCTAAGTACGAGTTAAGGTCTATAGTCTTATTGACTGTTAAAGGTTTAAATAGAAATATTTATAACCTAGGACAAGAGTTCAAAGATCTTATGACCCTCAGATAAATTCTATTTTCGAATTGTAATTGCGATGAAAGAATTATTATTCAATTCTTTATTGTTGAAGCGAATCATATTATTCAGATTCTTTTAAAGATATCCTTTCATGTATATATTATTGTTAAACTCCAGTGAGCTGTTGTTTGCTCACTCTTGCATTAAATACAATTGCAATTAAGGTTGATAACGTTGATGCCCTGATAAGTACATAATATTCATGATTTTTTATTCCTTTACATTTGGTTTTATTACATGTTTCATGTGTATATGAGCTTAATAAGTTGTTTATTATTTTCAGGTGAATTAAAGCTAAAAGGATGGAAACAAATTGATTTGGAGTTGAATTGAAGAGGAGTTTGACCAGCAGTTGACTTTCTCAATATTTGGAGATTCCTACATGGAATTGGATTGATATTACTATTAGAATGAGGACTTCTTTGGACTGAGATTTTATTTCCTTATTAGATTCTATTTCTTTATGGAAACTAGTTATAATTGTAATTCTTTTTAGGATTTGGATTCCTAGTTCTTATAGGATTTAGGCCCTTGTCTAGCACTATAAATAGAGGATGATAGTTAAGGTTTTATTCATTCAATCTTCTACCAACTATCATACCTCATTGAAGTGCAGACTTGGAGCATGTCAGGCTAGTTTCTTTATTCAGTTCTAAAGGGAGGTGGAACCTTGTTACAAGTAATTAATTAATTGAGTATTATTATTTATTCCTTCTTGTATGAAATTTCTTCTGATAATCTGTTTTCATTGATTGCATGATAATTGATCTAATTAATTTGATATGGCCAATTGAGTTAATTTAATCATTATCATATGCTAGATTAAGATTGGTATTACGTGTAATTGATATCTGTCTTCATCACAAGTAGTAAATTAGTGATACTAATTGTGGACAAGCTTTTGGGTATTGCTAAGATTATCAGAAAACAAGTTAAACAAATCGAGCTTATGTGTTTGTTGCTTGGATTAGCCTAATTCTCTATTTCTTAATGCTTCTATCATATTAAATCTAGAGAGCTTGTTCTAGGTTATATGCTAGTTGAATCTGGTGAAAAGCTTGTTTCATACAGTGAATATCTAAGGAGAATTTCGGATAGCAGAGCTTATTGTTATCTAGGGTTAATGGTTTCATTGAATGGTAAAGAATAATAACTTGATTAATTGATTGCTGTGCTTGGTGAAACTGAACTACAGAACTGAAGTTTTTACATATTTGGTTAATCTCTTTATTTAAATTCTGTTTTTCTTAGTTTAAAACAATTTCAAAAATCCCGCATCTTTATTTTCTGTTAAAATAGTAGAATAAATCTAAAACAAACTTACTCTCTGTGGGATCGATCCTTGCTTACTACTGTGCTAATTATTTAAATTCGTGAAGTGAAAGTGAGGTTAATTTAGGAGTGTAAACGACTAGCTCCCAAATTTTGGCGCCGTTGCCGGGGAGTGTTATTTGTTTTTGTTTATTCTTTGTTTTCGTTTATTTTTATTATTTTCTTTTTATTTTATTTTATTTTCTTTTTGTTTTATGACTCAATCCTCTCACTCTAATTTTGATCAAGAGATAGAGAAAATTGCAGATACAAAAGAAGCTCTTGTTCCAATACTTAAAAAGGAAAAGATGGTGGTGCTGAACAACAACCGAACTTTAAAAGAACTGGCTACTCCAGACCTTGATCATCCATCCCTGTGTATTAAATATCCTACCGTAGAAGTTGCTTTTGAACTTAACTACGGACTAATTCGCTTTTTGCCTATTTTTCGTGGTCTAACAGGTGAAAATCCATATACGCATCTAAAGGAGTTCCATATGGTGTGTTCCACGATGAAATCACAAGGAGTGTCAGAGGAGCAGATCAAACTTAGACTTTTTCCTTTCTCATTAGCAGATTTGGCTAAAGACTGCTTATACTATCTTCCTTCAAGATCGATACGATCATGGACTGATATGCAAAGGCTATTCTTGGAGAAGTATTTTCCTGCATCAAGAGTTGCCGATTCAAGAAAGAAGATATGTGGAATTAGTCAGTTCAATGGAGAAACTCTCTACGAGTATTGGGAAAGGTTCAAGAAGTTGTGTTCCAGCTGCCTTCCCCACCAAATTGATGAGCAACACTTGATTCAGTACTTCTACGAGGGACTGATACCAACAGAAAGAAGTATGATCGATGCGGCTAGTGGAGGAGCATTAGTAGACAAGACACCGGAGGCTGCAAGAAATTTGATTGCAAACATGGCCGCTAACTCACAACAATACGATCATGCTCCACAAAGAGTAAGTGAGGTAAGCACGAGTGAATTGGCACAACAAATTTCTAACTTAACTGCTGTGGTGCAACAATTAACAACAGAAAACGTACCGGTTGCAAAAGTATGTGGAATTTACTCAAAATCAGGGCATACAACAAATGATTGTCCCATAGTGCAAGAGGATGTAATTGTTCATCAAGTTAATGCTGTGGGGGCATTCTTCGGACAAAATCCACATCAATGTGATCCTTGGGCAGAAACTCACAATTCCGGATGGAGAGATCATCCCGACTTGAGCTATAAAGGTACTAGGCCACCAATGCAACCTGTCCTTTCAAGTATGCAGCAAGATCTTCAGCAGACTCAACCTCAGTACCACACAGAAAACCAAGAAGTACCTGTCAATTCTGGGACATCTATGGAGGATATGTTCAAGGCATTCATGAGCGGAACACTACAGTTCATGAGTCAGACACAGCAGTTCCAGCAGGAGACAAAAACTTATGTTCAAGATCTGAGGGATCAAGTTGGTCAGCTTGCAACCAAAGTAGGGAGGTTGGAATCTCAAGGCTTCGAGGAGTTACCTCCTCCGTTTGTTGAGAACTTCAGTACAATGGGATTTGACGAAGAGGAGCAGGAGGATTCAGTGCTTACTCCGGGAACGGACTGTAATATGGAATTTGACAAAGAGAATGAACAAGAGAAAGAAGAGAATAGTTTGATAAATTCTGCAGATCTCGACAAGAAAGACGTGGATTCATCTCCATCAGTACAACTAACAGAAACAAGGAGTGCTACACACCATCGTACCTTTACCATGGAATTGGACAATGCAAAGTTCCAGTTCAACGCAAATCAGGCTAAAAGGTGTCTTGATAATATTAAATATGTTTTTGTTATTGATGTTGTGGATTGTTTAGTGCAGGAATCTTTTGATCGAATACAATTATACGAGGAGGATTTGGTGGCTGGAAAGGAGCAAAATCATGAAGTACACAATGTTCCTCAATTAAGGAAGAAACTGTTACCAATCCACTTGAAGTTCACAACTCCAATTACATAGAACGAGAGGGAAGATGTCAGGCCAATGACAATAAACAAGGGCAGCTGCTTGGGAGGCAACCCAAGAATTCAGATTTGATCTTTCTATCCTTTTTCTTTTTAATTTGTTAGTTGTAGTTCTTTCTTCTTTGCATGATTTTCTTACATTAGGGACAATGTAAGGTTTGAGTGTGGAGGGGAGAGATTTAGGTTTTTATTTTATATTTAGGGATATTTAATCTGCCAATTTTGAAATGAAATAGGACCATCTTGATGCCTTGAAATTTTTTTTTTTGAAATTTTTTGAAAAAATTGATTTTCATAATTCTATTTTGCCTATGTGTTCGAAGGTTAAAGTCAAAATGAGAATCAATGCTAAAAATTCAAAATCTGTTTAATGCTTAATTGGTTAATGATTGAGAAAAACTAAGTCATGATCCATAGTAATTGATTTAAATTGAATTTGTGTCTCATGAGCACTTGAACATGTGATATATGCTTAGTTGGCTAAGTTATCTATGGAGTTGTCTATGTGCACTAATCTCATACTCTAGAACTATTGAACTGCTTAAGCGTTTTGCAGGACCATATGAAAAAAATAAATTGGAAACCAGTGAAATTGTTGAAAAAGAAACACAAGAGAAGTCATGTGGTGGGATGAGATGGAGCGTAAAACGCACTCTCCCATAAACACGTGCGGATAAGTGAGATGGAGCATAAAATGCACCCACTTACAAAAGAATGATTGAGGAAGGTGAAACGGAGCATAAAATGCATTCACCGAAAATAAAAAAAATTAAAATGAAAAGATTCAGATAAAAAATAAAGCAGAAAAAGTATGTTTTGAGTTTTTGAGTGGTGTGCACGGTTTTTGCTCCATGGTAACTAAGTTGAGTAAGTATGTGGATCATAGACAAGGGCTTATGTGGTTACAATTTAACTTAATAAAACTCATTGGTGAAGTGGTGAGGTACTTATCTTGAGTTGATTGATGAAGCGTTGATCATGTTTTTGTGGGTTTAGTGTTGATAATCATGATTTGATCTTAAAATCTTTTGACGTTATGGTTGAGTAGAGTTTCTGGAAATTAAACTTTTAGTTTACACGAGGACGTGTAAAAGACTAAGTGTGGGGAAATTTGATAAGTACATAATATTCATGATTTTTTATTCCTTTACATTTGGTTTTATTACATGTTTCATGTGTATATGAGCTTAATAAGTTGTTTATTATTTTCAGGTGAATTAAAGCTAAAAGGATGGAAACAAATTGATTTGGAGTTGAATTGAAGAGGAGTTTGACCAGCAGTTGACTTTCTCAATATTTGGAGATTCCTACATGGAATTGGATTGATATTACTATTAGAATGAGGACTTCTTTGGACTGAGATTTTATTTCCTTATTAGATTCTATTTCTTTATGGAAACTAGTTATAATTGTAATTCTTTTTAGGATTTGGATTCCTAGTTCTTATAGGATTTAGGCCCTTGTCTAGCACTATAAATAAAGGATGATAGTTAAGGTTTTATTCATTCAATCTTCTACCAACTATCATACCTCATTGAAGTGCAGACTTGGAGCATGTCAGGCTAGTTTCTTTATTCAGTTCTAAAGGGAGGTGGAACCTTGTTACAAGTAATTAATTAATTGAGTATTATTATTTATTCCTTCTTGTATGAAATTTCTTCTGATAATCTGTTTTCATTGATTGCATGATAATTGATCTAATTAATTTGATATGGCCAATTGAGTTAATTTAATCATTATCATATGCTAGATTAAGATTGGTATTACGTGTAATTGATATCTGTCTTCATCACAAGTAGTAAATTAGTGATACTAATTGTGGACAAGCTTTTGGGTATTGCTAAGATTATCAGAAAACAAGTTAAACAAATCGAGCTTATGTGTTTGTTGCTTGGATTAGCCTAATTCTCTATTTCTTAATGCTTCTATCATATTAAATCTAGAGAGCTTGTTCTAGGTTATATGCTAGTTGAATCTGGTGAAAAGCTTGTTTCATACAGTGAATATCTAAGGAGAATTTCGGATAGCAGAGCTTATTGTTATCTAGGGTTAATGGTTTCATTGAATGGTAAAGAATAATAACTTGATTAATTGATTGTTGTGCTTGGTGAAACTGAACTACAGAACTGAAGTTTTTACATATTTGGTTAATCTCTTTATTTAAATTCTGTTTTTCTTAGTTTAAAACAATTTCAAAAATCCCGCATCTTTATTTTCTGTTAAAATAGTAGAATAAATCTAAAACAAACTTACTCTCTGTGGGATCGATCCTTGCTTACTACTGTGCTAATTATTTAAATTCGTGAAGTGAAAGTGAGGTTAATTTAGGAGTGTAAACGACAGCTCCCATGCCCCGTCTACGAGTAAAGGCAAGGGAAAGATGAACAAGTGAAGACTTGTTTAATTATTTTGAAATGATTGTAATAAGACTTTTATGTCATGTTTTTATTCCGCACTTTATTGTTTATGTCAAGGTTAGAGTAACCCTGGGATTATTTTTTTTAAAGGTTGTAACCCTTGTTTTAAGGGAGATTTTATATAAAGATTGTAATTTATTTTGAGATATATTGGGTAGATGTTTGTTATAGTTAGAAAGTGAACGCCAAATTATGTGGAAATGAAGTACCCGGATTTGGGGGTGTCACAGGAAACACAATTTCCTTGCACGTCTTCTTATCCATATCATCCAGATAGCAAGTACCATAGCATTGTATTGTTAACCTGCAAAAAGTTTATTTTTGCAAGATTGTGCTCGATAGCTCAACAAATTTAACAATTTATCATGCATCATGTAGCACATAGTTTTATATTCGAAATATATCTTTCATATCATCATCTTATCATTATCTGCATGTCACATGCTCTAAACAAATTGAGTTCCATAACTCAAATCACCTTAGTTATATATTGACTTTAATCATTCACGAAGTATCATTAAACAATTCATAAATGTCCACATACTTGTAAACATAAGACGTGTAAACACGGAAATAGACCGAGAAACTTGCATGGTTCGTAGTTTATAATTACTGTTCTAGCTCAATTTCCTTCACGTATCCTGTGCTCGTGGTTTTTCTTCTACAACTCTCAAACTTTAATTGCTTCAATACAATACTTTTATCAATTGTTGCTACAATTCCTTCCAAATTTAATCAACTACTTGAAGTAGCAGAGACTTAGGGCTTGTTTGAGTTTGTATTTTGGAGAATGAAATGAAACGGGTTAGAGGAAAGAAAGAATGAGCTGAGAGTTTATTTATACTTGACTTATCTGATCAAGCCTAGCTTGTCTGAGTATTACTCTACCATTCTAAATAACCTACACCTCATACTTGAAACAAGTTGACTCAACTTATAATACCTACATAGCTCATGCTTGCAATACTTGGCTAACATATTTGTATTGTACATATACTTATATATTAAATTCTGTACTTATCGCATCAAATTATGCATAATAAATATACATAATGCACTTTAAATATTATGATAAAATGTCCATAAATATTTTCCATAAAAAATGGAAGGTATTTATTAAATAAAAATAATTTATTTAATAAATTTGATATAATTTATTTTTGTAAGTTTATTTAATACACATAAAATTATATCATTCACATTAAAAATTGCTTCTAGCAATTTATTAACACGTGGTAAATATATTTTAATATATTCTCCATAACACATACATACACACATATTACACCACACATAATTAATAAATGCAGTATAATAGAACACATAATAAAATAAGATATTTATTTTATTAAATTCTTATTTTATTTATCTGAAAATTTCGGATCGCTACAGGCTTCGCTTCCTTCAAAACCAACTTTTTATAAATTGAAAGTGGCATCAAGTTAATACTTGTTCCCAAATCATAAAGGGCTCTATCGAGGAATTGATTGTAGATCGTGCATGGTATTGTGAAACTACCCGGATTGTTAAGTTTCGGTGGTAGCTTTTTCTATAAGATTGCGTTACACTCCTCCGTTAGTGCCACAGTCTCGAAGTCTTCTAGTTTTCTCTTTCTCGTCAAAATTTCCTTCATAAACTTCGCATAATTCGGCATTTGTGCTATGACATCTACAAGCAGGATATTAATTTGAAGCTTCTTGAACACATCTAAAAATTTAAAAAACTGCTTTGCTTCCTTTGCTTTGCGGAGTCGCTGTGGGAGGGGGACTGTTGGTACATATGAGCTTTGCTTAATCTCTTCATATATCTCAACTGTTTTTCCCTTGCTCTTCTGATTCTCAGACTCCTCTTCCACTTGCACTGTCTGCTCTACCTTGCTGTCATCATTATACAGTTGGTTCATTTTTTTCTTCGTAGCATCATCTAATTCCTTCTCATTCCTCAAGGTAATAGCCTTACACTACTTTGTTCCATTCCTCGGATTTGTTTATGTATTGCTTAGTAATGTTCCCTGAGGACGAGTGTTTAACGAGGATGCCAATTGCCCAATTTGATTCTCAATATTTCTTAGAGTCACTTCATGAGTGCTCTTCCATGCCTTATTATCCCTGATGTATTTTATCAACAACTCTTCAAATTCTGGTTTCTTTTCCTGTTGTGGGGGTTGTTGTTGACTAGCTTGAAATCCAAGTGGTACTGCTGGTCGTGGTGCTTGGGATTGAGCTTGGTTATCTCGCCACGAGAAATTTGGATGGTTCCTCCACCCTGGATTATAGTTGTTAGAAGTCACACTAAACTGCTGCTGTTTATTGAAGTTCCCCATAAACTGAACTAATTCGGTGTTGATGGCACATTGTTCCGACAGATGATTCCCTGCATATAACTCGCATATCACTTCCACTTTTTGAACATTCTGAATACCCAATGCATCAATCTTCTTTGTCAAAGCAGAAATCTGAGATGTTACTTGTGATGACAATGCTGTTACTGCGTCCAATTCTAGTACTCCTACCACTTTTGGTTAAGTCAACCTAGCTGTGGGCCATTGATAATTATTGGCCGCCATGTTTTCCAACAACTCGTATGCCTGTTGCAGCATCTATGCTTGTCCTTATCTGACAATTGAGACTATTGTAGAAGGTCTAAACATGAAGCCAAACAGGTAGCCCGTGATGTGGACATTTCCGTAGTAGATATTTAAATCTCTTCTATGCCTCATACAATGACTCAAAATCAAACTGACTAAATGAAGTGATGTCGTTTTGCATTTAGCCGTCTTTGCTGGTGGGAAGAATTTGGCAAAAAAAAATTTCACCAAACCATTCCATGTCAGTGATAGATCCCGGTGGGAGTGAATGTAGCCAACTCTTTGCTTCATCCTTCAGTGTGAATGGGAACAACCTCAATCTTATTGCATCTTCAAACACCCCATTATATCGAAAGTATCGCAAATCTCCAAGAAGCTGATAAGGTGATATTTGGGATCATCATTTGGTGATCCCTCAAACTAAACCGAATTTTAAATCATGTGAATTGTGTCGGGTTTGATCTCAAAACTAGTAGCTATAATTGTGGGCCTTGTGATACTTGACTGAATCTCCGTTACTCTTAGCATTGCTTAATCCCAAAGTGGTTTCTGTTATTCTCTAGCCATATTGCCTTGATTTTCCATTGTAGCTTGATTGAAATTTAGTCTCTTTCGGATTGTACATTCAATCCCGTTGTCGTAAGGAAATAATTCAAGACCCTTGGATCATGTTTGAATAAATCACTGAAATTACCCCGATGCACACACAATACTCGGATCACCTCTTAAATAGACTTGAATAGATGGAAGCCTGTAATAGCAAATAAGTAGAAAATTAAAAATCTATTTAAATAAACTAAACTAATAAAAACTAATAATAAAATAACTATTAGAACCGTTCCCCGACAACGGCGCCAAAAACTTGTTGTCCGATTTATATAATGACAAATACGCGCAAGTGCACATGGTCAATCAAGTAATAAAGAGATAAGAAATGTTGTCGAACTCACAGAGAACGGATACTAATAATTATTTTAATTACCAAGTTTCTACCAATTTAATTCCACTTAAACAGTCACCTTAATTGATTTGTGAAAATTATTTTAAATAAAAGAATAAATTTAATAAACTAACAAAGATTGATCACCAGATGATTAAAACATAGGAGTACAATTTCTCCAATTGCTTTGCAATAATCGCTTTACCATATTTCACTTATTTAATCGAATGAGTTGTCAACTAGGATTGCCTATCAAATTATTAACATCTTTCAATGATTAATAAAAAGACATATTTTAGTTATTTTGTTATTTTCATGCAAGTCACTTAAAATAGATTCATTAAGCACAAACTCCTAACACAGTTACACATGGAATACAAGTACTTTCGTCTCATACACTGTTATGTTATCCTTAACAAGAATCAACAAATTCATACATTATTATATTCAAATCTAATCTAAGATTTCCTCTTTCAATTCAGACAAAGATATCAGATTAACTGCTAGCTAGACAATTAATAGATTAAGCGCAAAATATAATAATCAACTCAGCAGGATCAAAAAAGTGAAAATAATGGTAATTAAATTATTAAATTGCAAAAGGTTCCATTGTACCCCTACTTGGGAAATTAGTTCATCATACTTAAGAAAACTAGTATAATGCAATTAAGCAACATTCCAAATAAAGATAAAGAAATAAGGAGAAGAAGAAAAACCTTGTCGAGAATCTCCAAACTCAGAAACTCCAATCTTTGTCTCTTCGTGTTCCTCGATGCAAGCTCCAATCTCCGTAAGTGGGCTGCCAATCAAAAATCAACAATCTTAAGTTCCCTCTAAACTAAGGATTAGAGTTCATCCAGATTGAATGAATACAACTAATGTCAAGCGTTTATATATAGCCTACAAACTCAAATCCAATTCCTAAAATAATTACAAACATGAAATCCCAATCCAATTTAGCTTAGGAATCAGTTAAACGAATCTGTCAAAATCCCGCTTAGGCGCGGTCGTGCTTGACCCCTTTGTTATTGAAGCAATGCTTCGCTGCTCGAACATCTCCTGACTCTGGCTTCAGTCAAGCGCTGTCGCGAATGACTCATGTATATTTGAGGCTCTTTCGCGCCTGACCTATTCTCTGGATAATCCAGCCTTTTTGTATGCTAAATCCATCCTTTGCATCCTAGTTCAGTCCCAAAGCACTATAACCTACAAAAACAATACAAATGCATGAAATGAAACACCAAATCAAGAAGATTAACAATAATTTAAGTTAAATGATGTTTGATTCGTAGGTATGAAACCCACTCATCATTTCACACACAAGAACTGTATTTTTCTTTTCACTTATATGGAAATGTTATGTCTAAATTAACTTACATAATATTGGTTCAGATATACACATACTTGACCATTATAATCTAAGAGGCAAAAGAAAAAAGAGTTATATGATAATGTAATTGACAAAAGTTCTCTACCTATTGAATAAATCTATAACATATTTTACACAAAATTTTGATTAAGATCTGCCGAAATATATATAGATATAGTTTGATAAAAATAGTAGAGACATGATTTTAATAAAGACAATTAATTTGAAGATTAATAAAATTACTGCATGCTAATGCTGTAATTAAAATTTTATTTACAGAATTTTACTATGTCTAATTTACTATCACTGCGGAGCATATTGGATGCTAATAAGATAAACGAACAAAATTATACGGTTTAGTTAAGGAATTTAAGAATAGTTCTCACGGCAGAAAAGCTATCTTATGTCCTTAATTCGCCAGTTTCTGCAATAGTTATAGAAAATGCCTCTGGAAAGAGATTGCTATTTTTAGAAAATGGCAAGATGATGCACAGGTGACTCATTTCATCATGTTTACCTCCATGAGTAATGAGTTACAGCGTTAACATGAGAAAATGGATGCACCTACCATTTTGCTGCACTTTCAAGATTTGTATGGTGAGCGGAGTGGGGCGGCCAAATATGAGATATCTGTAGACACTCAAAATTTTGCATTCCTGTTACTAACCCTGCAGGAGGGCAAAACCATCCTTTACCTTCAGAGATAACCCTGGAAGTTCAAATCACCAAGTCCAACCCCGGCGACAACCCCGGGAAATATAAGCCAAACCCCGGTAACAACCCCGGGAGATTAAATCCAACCCCGACGACAACACCGGGAGATCAAAACCAAACCCCGATAACAACCCCGGGAGATCAAATCAAACCCCGTTAACAACCCCGGGAGATCAAATCCAACCGCGGTGACAATACCGGGAGATCAAAGCCAGACCCCGACAACAACCCCGGGAGATCAATTCCAACCTCGGCGATAACCCCGAGAGATCAAAACTAAACCCCGATGACAAACCCGGAAGCATCAAATCAACCCCGACGATAACCCCAGGAGACCAAATAAACCTTTGGAGACAGCCCAGAAGCATCAAATCAACCCCGACGACAACCCCAGGAGATCAAGTCAAACCCCGGCAACAACCCTGGGATATCAAATCAACCCTGGGAGACGACTCTAAGGAAGAACAGAGTCGGCTAGGATCAAACCCCAGAGACAACCCTGAGAAACAGTCTGAAATCTTGTCAATTTTGGAGATAACCCTCGGAAGGGCAAAATAGTTATTTTGCCAACTTAACATCAAATCAAGTCAAAATTAAGCCAAATCACTGCCATGAAGGTCTTGCAGAACCATAACGTCAATCTCGAGTGAGAACATCACAAGACAGCTCAACGGACGGATTGCAAAGACTCGAAGATCTGGTCATGGACCCATCTTCCCAGATTCATAAAATGTTAAATCCTAAGTCATTGTGTAACTCTCGAAAAGGGCTTTTCAGAAAGGATAACACGCCTCCATCGGACTCCCGAATTGAAAGTTATGAAGGATCGAAGCAGATAACGAGTTGGTCAGAGTGCACGAACTTTGAGATAACGGGACCCGCGGGACCGGGCCAACCCAAGAGCAGCAGGTAGACCCGCGGCTGCTTCAAGTAGAGCCGCGACTTCCTGGTCTATAAATAAGACACCCCATCAGCTAAATGACACTTATAAAAATGCCTCTGAAGGATCAAAAGAATCTGCCTCTGAAGGATCCCTGCCAAGGTGCCTGATGAAAAACTATGCCTGCTCCAACCACTGGGGCAAACTAGAAATCTGCTCCAAATGAGTAGGCTCTCAAAGGAAAGCTATCCAGTCTGTCATCATAACAGACCCGGAAACCATATCTGCCATGAACTGAGTGGCACGAGTCTGAGCCCCAATAGTGCGAGGACTCCACCAGCGATAAAATGCCTCCTAACTACGAGGACCCTCTGATAGGGTGAAGCCATCCAGGCCCATTATGGAAATGTCTGTGACTGGCTGAGATAGGGGCCAATGATGCCTAACAGGAGGAGGGAATGGAATACGGATGTCTCTTGTAACACTTCTGATAGCCCGCTCTCCCAAGTAGATCTCCCAGCCTTCATCAGTCAAAAGGAGAATTTGACGAGTGGACAATATAAACTCTAATCCGTTTAGAAATCCATCCTCAAAACTGACTGTCAGAAAATCAGGGGTGTAAGGAACCCACGTGATGGAATCAACTGTCAATAGCTTTAACTGCAAGCGTGAATGGGTGAACCCCTCTGCCACAGGAACCTATGTAAAGGTGGAATAATGTCATCGCCGTTCTCGAGGATAGGTCTCTAAACCTAGAACGGACAGTTCGACCCTTGATGGCCATCGCAGGAACTCCCAAAAGGGATCGAACGACAGCAAGTGAAATGTCATCCACCAAAGATACTGGCTCACCTGTAAACTCCAATATGTGATGAACCGCCAATCCATCGGTGTCATCATAATCTTACAGTCCAACAAGTGGAGGGACTGAGTCTGGTCAGATAAAGCCCGCAGATAACCCCAAGGGCAACGACGAGGAGGAACAGAGAAGAAGGCCTCGAAACCCCAAGAATTAACGATGGCATGGTACTCCGGATGAAGAGTATGATACAAGGAGTGGACGCTAAAATAGTTCCCCCTGGGCTGAGTAAAGCCAGGAACTTGCGTCAAACAGCAAATCAAGATTAAACCTTTGTCATGAAATAGAAAAAGGAAGAAAACTCCAGAATGAAAACTTATGTTACCTCATTGGCGTGGAGATAGATCGAAGGATGACGCCTCAAATCATCCAAAAGCTCCGAAATCGCCACAATGATGGCTGGAAGCTCCCTATGCAGAGCAGTAGCAGGAGCGGGGTCCCCAACAGGGACATCCTCCTTGTCGTCCACATCATCCGGCCTGTCAACCTGGATAAGATGAATCACTGACTTAGCCAACAAGCTAGCCAACAAGCAAGGCTGCCGAGCAGGACAAGGCCAAGGGACATCAGAAGCTCTCCTCTTCCTCACACCTGCAGAGACCCTGCTAGAGCTGCATGGTCTGTCTGAATCCATAACCTGAACAAAATCTATAAATCACCTCAGAAAGGGTGAGGTAAGTCTCAAACTTACAACTTATTAAAATTAAATCATTGTTTCATGCATATTCTAAGTCCTAAATGTGACGCCCCCAGAATAGGTCCATTCAACCCAACCCATTCTGAGTCGCCAAATACATGGTACAGAATTCAAATACAAACTTTATATCATACGGTCGTGCAAAATACGACCACACAACTGTGAATCTCAATACAAATATGTAGAAAATATTAAGATTCAAACTAAGTCCTCATTACAATTATTATCACACTATTTATCAGAAATAGTGAGGACTACTACTGCTCTAACTCGGACCATCACTCTGTCCCCCGACTAGTTCCCGCAACATTCTCATTTCCTGAAGAGGACAACAGATGAAAAGGGTGAGCTCAACTAGCTCAGTAAAGAATATTATGACTAAGATAATGAAAAATAAACTATCGTTAGTCTTCAACAGTTCAGATAAAATATTATGGACAACAAGTTTTAGATCAATATTCGCAGCGGAAATAACAAATCATTAGAAGAGTTAAGCAGAGAATGAAGTCTACTATCTTCTATGATTTAAACGTCCATCATCAATATTTTATCCCTGTAACATCAATCAATAAACATCTCGAATCAAATATTCATCTTTGCACTACAGGCCAAAGATATTCATTTGCATCATCAGTAGTCATGTTCATCTCAACACCTGTCATCTTTGCACTACAGGCCAAAGATATTCATCAGGTAATCATTCATCTTTGCTCTACAGGCCAAAGATATTCATCAGGTAATCATTCATCTTTGCTCTACAGGCCAAAGATATTCATTTGTATCATCAGTGGTCATATTCATCTCAACACCTGTCATCTTTGCACTACAGGCCAAAGATATTCATCAGGTAATCATTCATCTTTGCTCTACAGGCCAAAGATATTCATCAAGTAATCATTCATCTTTGCTCTACAGGCCAAAGATATTCAGTTATATCCCCACTTAGACTGAGGATGATGAAAAACCATATAAATAACGAATCCAATGAAATAAAGGATAAGATTATGGATTCGTATTTTAGTATATCCAATTCAAAAATACCTCGTAATAATCAATTATGGAGCAAAATTCAAGAATAGAGCTCAAAACTTGGCTACAATCAAAGATAGTAACCTTAACAAGCAATTTGGACAAATAGAAGAAAATTTAATTTTTCCGTGAATAGTGCCGTATACGTGAATAGTGCCGTATACGTGAATAGTAACCCTGACGGAAAAAGTAAGAAATTTCAACATAAAATCCATGACAATATTTCTGTATAATGATATTGAAAAGAATAATATCATTTACGAAAGAAAATAACATCCCTTACCTCAAAAGAATAACACTTCTGGCTGGAATATCGGATATAATACCGACGGAAGCTTGCGCTGAATACTAATACTCAAAGTATAGAAATACTCACAAAAATACGCTCGATATTATAGAGAGAGAAAACTTCGAATTCTGGTGTGATTTTCAATTCTAACCTAAGCACCCTATTTATAGGAAAAGCTTAGGATGCCAAAGGAGACTAAAATAATAAAATATATTATTTTATAAAAAATCCTCCAGCCGCCGGCTGCTGCCCAAATTCTGATTTTTCAACAAAAGTGGGTCCCACCCATTAAATAATATTTATTTTCCGAAACTTCAATAATTCATAATAAATAGCCCCTTTGTCAAAAAAATACAAATTCTATGTCCTTCCATAGGAAATTTAATTCTCTACAACTTTGCAGAAGGAAGTTTTTCCAAATTCCAAACATAAATTATCCGAAATCCAAAAGCAGATGATTTCTCACACCAAAATATTGATAAAAACTCACCAGCGCCAATTCCTTCTTTAATATCCACAAAATAAATATTTCCTTATCATATAAATCAATAATTAATTATTCACAAATAATATTATAGAACTACAATATTAACAACCAGGTCGTTCCCAGGACAGAGGGGGCCTTCCGATAAGGACTTCTCCTTACTGGCGCGCAATTAAATAACCCCTCCTAGACAGAACTTCCTTAGACATTGTCAATAATGCTATCTAATAATATTATTCAAATAATATGAATTATTGAGTTGATAACGTGAAATACTGTGCAACGACAATTATTGAATCAATACTACAAAATATCAACTATAGCCATTATTGAATCAATCATAAAAAATAGCAACGTAGCAATTATTGAGTCAATAAAATATCAATGTAACAATTATTGAGTCAATAATATAAGATATCATCGTAGCAATTATTGAGTCAATAATATAAAATATTGAACAGTAATTACTGTAACAATAATTGAGCAAGTGCCTTCTCACGTAAGACTCAATAATTCGAAATACTGTGCAATACCGTGTGCTACTGCGCACCACCGCGTACTGTATTTTAACCACCGGGTATTTCAACAGTACTAACGGTAACAACTACGCCGTTATCTTGTAAAAAGTTATTTCTGTCGCTTTCTATATCCGACAGTTATTCCGTTGTGGGGTCCACAAATAGCTGCGCCGTCGTACGAATATTCCCCGACAACAAGAATATTCCACGACCAAACGAATATTCCCCGACAATAAGAATATTTTATAACCACTTGCTCATTTTTAAAATATTTGCACATTTCACCCATAACTTTCATATTTATCAATCAACACCTTACTATTTCGAAGTAATATATAAAGAAAATTAAATCTTTATTCATAAAAGTTGGGGTCTTACAACCTCCCCTCCTTATGAAATTTCGTCCTCGAAATTGACGTACGTACCTGGTATGTCGAAAAGGTGAGGATACCTCGCTTTCATTTCCGATTCCAACTCCCAGGTCATTTCCTCAATAGCCTGGTTTCTCCACAAAACTTTAACTTGAGGTATAATTTTCGAGCGTAAGACATGCTCCTTCCTATCCAAGATTTTGACAGGTACCTCCTCGTACGTTAAATCTTCGGCTATCTCGTCTGGTTCTAACTCAATAATGCGGTTTGGATCCTTCACATATTTACGTAACACGGATATGTGAAACACGTTATGAACACGAGACATGCTTGGAGGTAAAGCGAGTCTATAGGCCACATTTCCTATTCGGTCAAGAATCTCAAATGGACCAATGAATCGTGGGTTAAGCTTTCCTCTCTTCCCAAACCTCGTAACTCCCTTCCATGGAGCAACACGTAATAACACATGGTCTCCAACGTTAAATTCCACGTCCTTTCGATGAAAATTCGCATAACTCTTTTGTCGATCCTGTGCCGTTTGTATACGTTGTCGGATCATTTGGATCTTTTCCGTAGTCATACGTACTAACTCCGATCCCAACAATGTTGTTTCACCCACCTCGTTCCAACATATTGGAGAGCGACACTTTCTCCCATACAACGCTTCGAATGGGGCTACGCCTATACTTGCCTGATAACTGTTGTTGTAGGAGAATTCCACCAATGGTAAGTACTTATCCCAACTCCCTTTGAAGTCTAGAACACAGAGTCTCAATAGATCTTCAAGAGTTTGAATAGTCTTTTCCGATTGTCCGTCCGTTTGAGGATGATAAGCCGAACTGAATCGTAAATCCGTGCCCATAGCTTTCTGCAAACTGATCCAGAATCGTGAAGTGAATCTTGGATCACGATCCGAAACTATGGATACTGGCATGCCATGCAATCTCACAATCTCATTCACGTACATATGAGCAAGACGTTCAAGGGAATAAGTCTCTCGTATCGGCAAGAAATGAGCAGACTTGGTTAATCTATCAACAATAACCCAAATCGCATCTAAGCCTTGAGAAACCTTGGGAAGACCCGTAACGAAATCCATCGTAATGTGTTCCCACTTCCATTTCGGAATCTCCAGTGGTTGCAATGGACCCTTCGGTACTTGATGCTCCGCCTTTACACGTTGACAAGTTAAACATCTCGAAATAAACTCCGCGATCTCTCTCTTCATATTGCTCCACCAAAATGTATGTCGAAGATCACGATACATTTTAGTACTCCCAAGATGGATTGCAAACGGTGTGTTGTGTGCCTCCATCATGATTCTATACTTCAAGTCGGAATCGTTAGGAACACAAAGTCTGGAGTTGACTCGAAGTATTCCTTCTTCATCGATTCTTGCTTCTGGAATGACACCTTCTTGCACCTTCTTCTTCATCTTCATCAGTTCCGCATCCGTAGCTTGAGCAGCTTTAACTTTATCAATCAAAGCTGGTTCTACGCGTATACTTGACATCATCGCACTCGTTCCCACATATGATCTTCTACTCAACGCGTCAGCTACCACGTTCGCTTTTCCAGGATGGTATTGGATGGTATGATCGTAATCTTTCAACAGCTCAAGCCAACGTCGTTGCCGCATGTTGAGTTCCTTCTAAGTGAAGAAATATTTAAGGCTCTTATGATCTGTATAAATCTCCACTTTCTCTCCGTACAAGTAATGTCTCCATATCTTCAACGCGAAAACGACTGCTGCCAACTCTAGATCATGAGTAGGATAATTCCTCTCATATTCTTTGAGTTGTCGCGAGGCATAGGCTATGACTTTCCCATGTTGCATGAGAACACATCCTAACCCTTTGCCCGAAGCATCGCTGTAGATAACAAATCCATCCGAACCAGATGGTATTGTCAGAACAGGTGCCGAAATAAGTCTCCTCTTGAGCTCTTGGAAGCTCTTCTCGCATCCCTCTCTCCAAACGAATTTCGTATCTTTCCGAGTCAACTGAGTTAATGGAGTAGCGATTCGAGAAAATCCCTCTACGAACCTACGATAATAACCAGCTAAGCCTAGAAAGCTTCGTACCTCGGTCACCGACTTAGGTTGCTCCCAGCTTTGTATTGCTTCAATCTTCGCCGGGTCAACAGATACTCCACGTTTCGATACCACGTGCCCAAGGAATGCTACTTCCTCAAGCCAGAACTCGCATTTCTTCAGCTTGGCGTATAGCTTGTTCTCACGAAGCTTTTGAAGTACCAGCTTCAAATGGTGCTCATGATCTTCACGGCTTTTAGAATAGATGAGAATGTCATCAATAAAGACAACAACGAATTGATCTAAATATTCCTTAAATACACGGTTCATCATATCCATGAAAGCAGCAGGAGCATTAGTCAGTCCAAAAGACATGACTAAGAACTCATAATGCCCGTACCGTGTTCTAAAAGCAGTCTTTGGAATATCCTCAGTTTTAATCTTCAACTGATGATATCCAGAACGAAGATCGATCTTTGAAAAGAATTGTGCTCCTTGCAACTGGTCGAACAGGTCATCAATACGAGGTAGCGGATACCTATTCTTAATGGTGACATGGTTCAACTCTCGATAGTCAATACAAAGTCGCATACTCCCTTCTTTCTTCTTTACGAATAAAACAGGAGCACCCCAAGGAGACGTACTAGGACGAATAAAACCGATATCTAACAACTCTTGTAATTGAATCTTTAACTCCTGAAGTTCAATAGGAGCCATTCGATATGGGGTTTTAGAAATGGGCTTTGTACCGGGCTCAAGGTCAATAAAGAATTCAACTTCACGTTCTGGGGGTAGACCGGGAAGTTCTTCGGGAAATACATCAGGAAACTCATTAACAACGGAAATATTATTCAAATCTGATGTATTCTGATTTAGATCAGTGACATGAGCTAAGAAAGCTTGACATCCGTTTTTCAATAAACGAATAGCCTTAGGATTTGAAATGATATTGACTGATTTTAGTGGTTTAGTGATTTGGATTCGCACAACAGGTTGATTAGGAATATGAAAACTAACAACCTTACGAAAACAATCAATTTTGGCATGGTAAGTGGTTAACCAGTCCATTCCTAAAATCACGTCAAATGCAAGTATTTTCAAAGATATCAAATCAACAGGTAAGGTAAGGGTACCAATCTGAATCAAGCAAGATTTGTAAACTGTAGATGTAACAAAGGTTTCTCCTAACGGAGTTTCAACAGATAAGTCAAAGTCTAGTTTATCAGAAGTCAAGTTCAAACGTTGAGCACAAGCAGGTGAAATAAAGGAATGGGTAGCACCGGTATCTAACAAGGTATAAACTTCGCAAGAGTTTATGATCAGCTTACCCGTAATCACCTCGTGTGAATTCTTCGCGTTTTGGGCTGTCACGACAAACGCTCTTCCAGGAATTACCGACTTTGACTTGTCTGCAACCGCCTTTGGAATCACCACCCCCGCTGAACTTGGTTTCGCTATAGGACAATCTCGAGCTATATGTCCTTCTTTTCCACAGTTATAGCATCCTTTGAATTGTTGTGGACAGTTTGGGCTGATATGTCCTTCTTTCCCGCATTTAAAGCATACGACCGGTGGTCGTTCTCCTCCCCTCGAAACAGTTGATGCTGGTGCTGATGTCGACGTCTTCACGTTCTCATTGTTGTACCTTCTCTTCTTGAAATCTCCACCCGATTCGTTTCTTCTACTATCATGGCCACGATAACCACCGGAGTGGTTACCGCATCTGTCATACTTTCCTCCTCGCTGGTTATCATTGCTCCGATGACTGCTGCCACCGGTACGACCTTGGTTGTGGTCCCTCGGTTGAACATAATTATTATCTCGTTCTAATAACTGGGCCCTGTTCACTACATCCGAATATAAAGAAAATTTATGAGAAATGAGGTACTGACGTATTTCGGGTTTCAAACCTCTTAGAAACATCCGCGTCATACGTTCCTCATTCTCTACCAAATGAGGTGCAAACCTGGACAGCTCCGCGAACTTAGCCTCGTACTGGGATACCGTCATGTTGTTTTGTTCGAGTCTAATAAACTCTACTTCCTTCATATGACGAATACTTTCAGGAAAGTACTTGTCATTAAACAGTTTCTGGAACGCTTCCCAAGACATCTGGAGTGCGGCAGGCTGGGTACGTTTCACGGATTCCCACCAGTAATCTGCCTCTCCACGGAACATAAACGTGGCGAATAGAACCTTCTGTTCCTCCGTGCATCCCAAGACATCAAATATTTTGGTAATTTGTTTAATCCACGTCTCCGCCTTGATCGGATCTGGCTTTCCCAGAAACTCTGGTGGTCCCAATTCTTTGAACTGCTTGGCAGTGACAGCTCGCGTGTTGTTATTATCTCCACCTGTATGTTGAACACGAGTCTCCCTCGTTTGGTTTTGCATAAACTGCAAAAAACTTCTAAACATCTCATCGTTTATCGTCTGACCAGCGTTATTTTCAGGATGAACATTGCCTTCTTGTTGCATGTTCTCCTGGTTAACGGTTAAAGGTGTCTCCACGGTCTCATTCACTTCGTTGTTAACATTCTCAGCTGTCATTCTCAAATACTGCCATAAAACAAGGGTTAATTAAACCAATTAACATATCACATATTAACCCTATACTCCGACTGACCAACTAAATACCACATAAGCTTAGGTAGGACACACTAGCGAAGGATTTACTCGTCTCTCCCCTCCTAGTTCTATTCCCCGATCTCCGCCAGAGATCATATCCCTAAGCTCTGATACCAACTGTGACGCCCCCAGAATAGGTCCATTCAACCCAACCCATTCTGAGTCGCCAAATACATGGTACAGAATTCAAATACAAACTTTATATCATACGGTCGTGCAAAATACGACCACACAACTGTGAATCTCAATACAAATATGTAGAAAATATGAAGATTCAAACTAAGTCCTCATTACAATTATTATCACACTATTTATCAGAAATAGTGAGGACTACTACTGCTCTAACTCGGACCATCACTCTGTCCCCCGACTAGTTCCCGCAACATTCTCATTTCCTGAAGAGGACAACAGATGAAAAGGGTGAGCTCAACTAGCTCAGTAAAGAATATTATGACTAAGATAATGAAAAATAAACTATCGTTAGTCTTCAACAGTTCAGATAAAATATTATGGACAACAAGTTTTAGATCAATATTCGCAGCGGAAATAACAAATCATTAGAAGAGTTAAGCAGAGAATGAAGTCTACTATCTTCTATGATTTAAACGTCCATCATCAATATTTTATCCCTGTAACATCAATCAATAAACATCTCGAATCAAATATTCATCTTTGCACTACAGGCCAAAGATATTCATTTGCATCATCAGTAGTCATGTTCATCTCAACACCTGTCATCTTTGCACTACAGGCCAAAGATATTCATCAGGTAATCATTCATCTTTGCTCTACAGGCCAAAGATATTCATCAGGTAATCATTCATCTTTGCTCTACAGGCCAAAGATATTCATTTGTATCATCAGTGGTCATATTCATCTCAACACCTGTCATCCTTGCACTACAGGCCAAAGATATTCATCAGGTAATCATTCATCTTTGCTCTACAGGCCAAAGATATTCATCAAGTAATCATTCATCTTTGCTCTACAGGCCAAAGATATTCAGTTATATCCCCACTTAGACTGAGGATGATGAAAAACCATATAAATAACGAATCCAATGAAATAAAGGATAAGATTATGGATTCGTATTTTAGTATATCCAATTCAAAAATACCTCGTAATAATCAATTATGGAGCAAAATTCAAGAATAGAGCTCAAAACTTGGCTACAATCAAAGATAGTAACCTTAACAAGCAATTTGGACAAATAGAAGAAAATTTAATTTTTCCGTGAATAGTGCCGTATACGTGAATAGTGCCGTATACGTGAATAGTAACCCTGACGGAAAAAGTAAGAAATTTCAACATAAAATCCATGACAATATTTCTGTATAATGATATTGAAAAGAATAATATCATTTACGAAAGAAAATAACATCCCTTACCTCAAAAGAATAACACTTCTGGCTGGAATATCGGATATAATACCGACGGAAGCTTGCGCTGAATACTAATACTCAAAGTATAGAAATACTCACAAAAATACGCTCGATATTATAGAGAGAGAAAACTTCGAATTCTGGTGTGATTTTCAATTCTAACCTAAGCACCCTATTTATAGGAAAAGCTTAGGATGCCAAAGGAGACTAAAATAATAAAATATATTATTTTATAAAAAATCCTCCAGCCGCCGGCTGCTGCCCAAATTCTGATTTTTCAACAAAAGTGGGTCCCACCCATTAAATAATATTTATTTTCCGAAACTTCAATAATTCATAATAAATAGCTCCTTTGTCAAAAAAATACAAATTCTATGTCCTTCCATAGGAAATTTAATTCTCTACAACTTTGCAGAAGGAAGTTTTTCCAAATTCCAAACATAAATTATCCGAAATCCAAAAGCAGATGATTTCTCACACCAAAATATTGATAAAAACTCACCAGCGCCAATTCCTTCTTTAATATCCACAAAATAAATATTTCCTTATCATATAAATCAATAATTAATTATTCACAAATAATATTATAGAACTACAATATTAACAACCAGGTCGTTCCCAGGACAGAGGGGGCCTTCCGATAAGGACTTCTCCTTACTGGCGCGCAATTAAATAACCCCTCCTAGACAGAACTTCCTTAGACATTGTCAATAATGCTATCTAATAATATTATTCAAATAATATGAATTATTGAGTTGATAACGTGAAATACTGTGCAACGACAATTATTGAATCAATACTACAAAATATCAACTATAGCCATTATTGAATCAATCATAAAAAATAGCAACGTAGCAATTATTGAGTCAATAAAATATCAATGTAACAATTATTGAGTCAATAATATAAGATATCATCGTAGCAATTATTGAGTCAATAATATAAAATATTGAACAGTAATTACTGTAACAATAATTGAGCAAGTGCCTTCTCACGTAAGACTCAATAATTCGAAATACTGTGCAATACCGTGTGCTACTGCGCACCACCGCGTACTGTATTTTAACCACCGGGTATTTCAACAGTACTAACGGTAACAACTACGCCGTTATCTTGTAAAAAGTTATTTCTGTCGCTTTCTATATCCGACAGTTATTCCGTTGTGGGGTCCACAAATAGTTGCGCCGTCGTACGAATATTCCCCGACAACAAGAATATTCCACGACCAAACGAATATTCCCCGACAATAAGAATATTTTATAACCACTTGCTCATTTTTAAAATATTTGCACATTTCACCCATAACTTTCATATTTATCAATCAACACCTTACTATTTCGAAGTAATATATAAAGAAAATTAAATCTTTATTCATAAAAGTTGGGGTCTTACACTAAAGCATAAATTAGTTAACATACATCCCCAGTATAGTTAAAATTGTATGTTTATTAAATGCTTTGGCTCATAAAAAAATTTCGCCAGAGTATCCTTTGTAAACTGATTATCTGCATGCACATAGGCATGATTTGGTGGCCATTCAGTAGCACGCCAACCCAAAATCATGAGCATTTCATATATATGAAAAACATCAAAATCAAACTCCCCATGGCAGCCAAATTACCATGTGTATTTTTATTTGAAAATCTAGGCTCATTTGTCTTTAAGTAGGATGAATAAACTGGCCAAAAAGGGTGCCAAATGACTGTCTCAGAAATCAGTTTTTTTCACATCAATACGTTCAACATGGTAAAACATACACATTTACTAAATCTGAAAACTTTTATAAAGTCATATGAGCATACATATTCACTATATTGTGTTTAGAAGCATTCTATATGAAATCTAACATTCTAACGGTCAAAACTTGAAAAGAAAGGATGTAAACGTTACCGGAGTTGTGCAGAACGATTGTACGATGACGTAATTTGCAAATAGCAGCCCGAACTCAGTAGATCTGAAGAGGAATTTTTGGATTTTCTATATAGTTCAACTTAAAAATGACTTTTGAAATCCATGGGGGGACTAAAATAGACCCGTAGGAAGCCGCGACTCTCCCTGCGGCAGCCGCAGGTAGACCTGTGGCACCCCAGGGTGAGTCCCACCCCCCGGTTCGGTCCAAATAAGGTTAAAGCAGAGTTCCCAAAAGCTAAAAAGTCAAATCAGGGAAAAATGTGCTACCCGATTGAGTAGAACAGGCCTGAAACCTTGAATCTGGGTGTCAAACTCCTGATGAAATAAAATCTTCGTGTAAGCCATTGGTATGATCCCTGATGTGGTATCTGGCATGCCAATGATGTAAATTACTGAAAGTTGCTACTGTCAAAGCATCGGGAAGGCCCGTCGTTGTGAATAGTGGATTTTAAATGCATCAAAGTATCAAGACTTATTCGAGGGTATGACTTATCAGAAAGATACCCCCAACATCGATATTAGGCATGTTTGACATAGCAAACCATTGTCAACAACTCCAGCGTAACATCGGGAAAGAGCCGATGATGAAAGCCATTGAGAACTGCTTCAACGAGGGTCAAATTATCTAATATTGTGAACCGTTGGCGACAACTCCAGCGTAGCATCTGGAAAGATCCGATGACAAAAATTATGGAAAACTATCCTTCTCGGGGAGAACCGATGATGGAATCTGTTATACAAATCCTCTGCCGAAGCATCAAATCAGGTTAACCGACCATTATAAACTACCATTCGAGTAGGCACCGAGGAGGTTCGGTGATGGTCAAATTCTACAAACTACCATTCGAGTGGGAATCGAATCAGTTCAACCGACCGTTGTAAACTACCGTTCGAGTAGGCACCGATGAGGTTTGGTGATGGTCAAGCTCTGCAAACTACCGTTCGAGAAGGCTTCAAGTCAGTTCAACTGATCGTTGTAAACTACCGTTCTAGTAGGCACCGAGGAGGTTCGGTGATGATCAAACTCTGCAAACTACAGGTCGAGTAGGAATCAAATCAGTTCAATCGACCATTGTAAACTATCGTTCGAGTAGGCACCGATGAGGTTCGGTGATGGTCAAACCACTACCGTTCGAGTAGGTATCGAATCAAATTAGTTTAATCGATCGTTGTAAACTACCATTTGGGTAGGTATCGAGGAGGTTCGATGATCGTCAAATCGTTGTCAACTATTATTCGAATAGATAGTGAGAATTCTATCCTTGGAAGTAACGTCGTCACCAACCAGACATCAATTCAAACCGTTGGTGACTACTCCAGCGTAGCATCGGGAAAGATCCGATGATGTAAACCGATGTAAGCTATCATCAGGATAGGCATCAGAAATCCCCAATGAGGTCACTCGTCATAAGAGGAACATCCCCAACGGAGGAAAAGTCAAAAATCGTATCTGAAGACAGAGAATGTTGGTGATAAACCCAACGTTGAGTTCAAAAATGTTTAATGGCATCAGCCAAGGAAAAATCTTTCCAGCAGGGATCCTGAAAATATCTCTACAACATTTCATAGAATCAATCTTGGTAGCACCGACGAACATGGTAAACCATTGGCTTCAACCCAATGTAGCATCGGGAAAGATTCGGTGATGAAAGGTTTGCAAACTATCGTTCGAGTAGGCATCAAGAGAGTTCAGTGAAAGCCATCATGGACAACTCCATCCTCAGCAGAAGTGGCGTGAGCGGTCAGTGATGGAATACCGTGGCAGTTAGCATCGCAGATACATATAGCATATTATATCATGCATTGCATTACATTTGCATGCATCATATTTTCAGTGTCTAGCAGTCTTTATCCTTTTCATTCCATTACATTGCATAAACATGATAAAGAGGGGCACCTGTAGACACTCAAAATTTTGCATTCCTTTTACTAATCCTACAGGAGGGAAAACTATCATTTACCTTCCAGAGACAAACACTGGAAGTCCAAATCACCAAGTCCATCCCCAGCGACAACCCTGGGAGATCAAACCCAAACCCCAGCAACAACCCCGGGAGATCAAATCCAACCCCACCGACAACACCGGAAGATCAAAGCCAAACCCCGTACCAACCCCGGGAGATCAAATCAAACCCCGACAACAACCCCAGGAGATAAAATTCAACCCTAGCGACAACACCGGGAGATCAAAGCCAAACCCCGACAACAACCCCGGGAGATCAAATCCAACCCCGGCGATAACACCGGAAGATCAAAGCTAAACCCCGACAACAACCCTGGGAGATCAAATCTGTAAGAACCCAAATTTTTAAGAAATTATTAAAATGAAAATTTAATAAATAAAATTCTTAAGGCATGTGTTGGGTTCGAATATATATATGTGTGTTATGAGGTAGGAAGTATTTTGTTACATAGGGTAACATGAACTATGTAATATGTGATTTTGTGATTGATAAATATATTATTATTATATATTTGTTATAAATTATAGAGATGAATTAGCAAGAAGATGGATAAGATTTATCTATCGGTATTAAATAATTTATATAATTACTTATCATGGTAAGATTGGTGACATTAAATATCTTTGATAATCACCATTTTCTGGAGTATATGTACGTTGTTGAAGAAAGAGAGAGAATAGGACCAATATATCTTTAGATAAACATTGGTTAGTGAATTATTAGTTGATTTAATATACCGTGAGAAGTGAAGATTAACGGAATATACATGTGTTATATATATATATATATATATATATATCTAGAATTATGTAGAAGGAATTATATATATATATATATATATATATATATATATATATATATATGAGAACCTTATAGGGGAATAGAGTTTGAACTTATAGTTTAAACTTTGAATCATTGAAGGAGGTAATAAAAGATGTTGGTTAACCAATGTAGCAAGATAACACATTAAAAAGTATGTTCAAGTATTTAAGAATTGAGATTATGGTTCTGCTATAGCAGAACTTGCCTGCCTATGAACTTGAGGTGGTGCAGCTGCGCCACTTCCAAGCTTATGACCAGCGCAGCTGCGCCGGTCTGTAGAAAGTTTTGAGTAAGTTTGTGAAAATTTGATTTCAAGATATGTATAATAAGGACTCATATAAAGTCATAATAGGTGATTAATAAGTGGTCCATAAATGGATTAAATTAGCGAAAACATGAGTTGAATAAGAGTTATTAGTTAACCCAGAATAAATATTGGTTAATTAAGTGATATTATAGAATATTATATTATGAAGCTTTGCGTGGTAGTGGCATGATATTAAATTGAATAGAAAGGATTAATTCACTTACATAAGATGGTGAATTAATATATGTGTTTAACATAAAGAAAATGGAATGAATATGTAAATTAAAAGGGAATTTTAATATATTACATAGTATAATAATATATGAAAAGATTTGATAGTTGAGATATGTTAATGATAATAAGTGTCTGATAAAAGAAGGGGACCAATATATTTAAATATTGGATAGAGATGAATATATTAAGTTAATGCATTGATATGTGGTTAACTGAAAATGTTGTGGAACAATTTATGGAAGAAATGAAATGGAAGAATTATATTATATGAATTAGTGTAGTACATACTAATTATTGTAAAGAAATGACTATTTGGATAAAGATGTTATGAGTATAAGTTTATAGTATATAATCATTTAAGGTAATTAAATATTAAGGTAAAGTGTGACACCTAAGCTTTACATTAAATGAATATTGAATAAAGTGGAAATGGGGTAAAAGCCAAACGTGGCCTAGACCCCTGATACTTTATTTTTGAGATTATGAGCTTGAGTTATATAACTCCAGTAAATGAGATAAATGAGCCTTGTGTGGCCTGGATATTAAAGTTAAACCAGACTGAAGGTTTAACTAGAATTATTAAAAAGAGAATTAATGGTAAGGGAATAAATGATTGATATTAATTAATCATTTTAGTACTTATGTGGGAATAAAATAATAAGTGTGATGGGGAATAATTTTTTGAGAGTACCCAACTGTTGTATATTTGGCCCAATTAAAATATTATTTGGACTAGCTTAGTGTACATAGGATATAAGATTATATTGGTGTATATTTAAAATATAAGTATACTTCCTACATATGGGTAGGTACATATATATGTGTATATATGTGCCCATAACTTAATTTAATGTAGTAATGTCAAGTCATTATAATTGATTTAATAAGCCCAAAAGAAATTAACTTTAGTAGAATGGAGATCATTTTACTAATAAGTAAGGAAGTAATATTACTTGTCCCATATTCATAGTCCCAATTATTATATCAGCCGTATGATAGACCAATGGCCTATCGCCCTCTATTGCGTATAAATAGAAGAATGAATCATTGCTATATGAACGGTCGGGAAAGGAGTTGGTAACCACTCTCTCTTAACTGATGGCTTTTCCTTCTTCCCGTTAGTTTTATTTCTTGGGAAAAAACCTCAATTGGACAATAGTTTGGCTATATAAGAAAGCCTTCCCCTTCATTCTCAAGGCTGCTAAGTTGCTGAGATTGTTTGTTATTGCATAGAGAGATAGAGTCAGTGAGTTGAGAGTGAAGAAGAATTCCAAGAAAACTCTTGCATTGATTATTACAGTAAGAGGGAGGAACACTCTGTTAATTGAGAGAAATCATCAAAGGATTACACGAAGTGCAGATATCTATAAGCAGTTAAGTCGTAGTTGTTAAACTACGAGCCAGGCAAGTCTTTCAGTTCCTATTTGATATATGAATTCAATAACTGCTAGATGAAATATATTATGCTATGTTGATGTTAGCTTATATATGAACTGTATATGAGATATGTATGAGATTGAAAGTTGATCTTGATGATATGCTTGTTATATGAGAAATAACATGCGTAGTAAATATTAATTGATTATGAATGCATGAACCGAGTATAAAATTATATGCTATGTGATGCATAAAAACTGTTAGAATTGCTGAGCTGTCGAGCTCACTCCTGCAAATAACCACTTTTGCAGGTTAAGGACTCACGATATAAGTTACGTGTTACGTGATAGAGTTCGAAGAATACTGTTTATTTAAATATATGCTCTTGAACCATGCTTAGGTTCTAGAAAATGTATACAATAGTAGATTACAATGTTTTATATAGGTTAAAATTGTAAAGTTGTGTTATGAAACACATAGGGGTTTTGAACCGAGATGTATACGTTTATACAGTAATTTAAACATTGTGAGAACCCAGAATTTCACATAATTCAAATTTTTTGAATAATTTTTTTTTATTTAATATTGATATTGATTATCAATATTGTGCTGAGTATCTGTGATACGAGTTTAGCAAAGTGGTCAAACTGTGAATTGACTGAGAAATATGAGTACAATTTGTTTGACAGAGAATAGAAATCCTAACCCTAGTTATGGATAGGGATTCGGTAGAAAATACGGTTATAATAATTGTATTGATGAATATGTGAATGTTTATAACTTATTAAGTCAATTAGGGCTATTAAGTTAATGCAGTAGGGGAATATGTTATGACATATGTGAATTATATACGTGATTGAATAAATATGTATTATGAATGTGTATATATTTATTTAGTGTCTAAAGAAAATTAAAAATAAAGTTATGTGACCTAATATATATATTAGGTATAATAATTAAATAACCAAAGGGTTATACTATGGGAGAATGATAGTATTTAAAAATATATACTAACCCTAAGAGATTTATTTTATACATCTCTATTAATTAATTTTATAACCTAAGTAAAACAAGTCTAATTGGGTTATAAAATTAAATATATATGAGTAAGGAATTAACTTACAAATGTGTGTAAGGAAATTCTAACTAAATGATTAGGAGAGGATAAAAATTAAAAAGTATAAACTATGTTGAATTTCAAGCCCAAAGAATTAGAATTGCTAGCCTAAATAATTAATTGAGTGGCCCAACTCTTAGCCCAATTGGGAGGGGACCTTTTGGACCATTAAGTAAGCTAAATGGGCCTTAAAAAGAAAATAAAATGGTACAAAACATGGCCCCTTGGCTGAAATTTAGAGAAAGGAGAGAAAGGGGGGAGGCATGTAACGATTACATTGCTTTAGTAGGTGAGCTAACTTGCTAGGTGTCAAGCCTTGGTCTTATCCTTATCTCTTCACCAAACCCACAAGATAAACCAAGAATGCAAGCAAGCTTAAATGATTATGAGAGAGAGAGATAGATATCGGAAAGATTTAGATAGATATGTAAGATATCAA
The DNA here is from genome assembly GCA_020205555.1 of Panax stipuleanatus. Classification (NCBI taxonomy): domain Eukaryota; kingdom Viridiplantae; phylum Streptophyta; class Magnoliopsida; order Apiales; family Araliaceae; genus Panax; species Panax stipuleanatus. Next base: position 29,258,787 of record CM035124.1, read on the forward strand.
AATATATCTATCTAATCTAACAACTCACCAAATCAAATCTCATCTTCTCTCTCCCCTCATTTGTAACATTTCGTATAAGCAAGCAAGAGAGAGAAGGAGAGAGAGAAGGAGAGAGAAAGGGGAGATTCAGCCAAGAAGGGGAGAAGAGAGAGGGAGAGTTTTTGATATTTTCTTAGTCCCTTAAACAAAATTAGTAAGAAGGAGAGAAAGGAAAGCAAAAGGTATAAAAGATTCCTACTTTTGTAGTTTATCTTCCTTTTGTCATGATTTGAGTTTTGATTTTTGTAAAAATATGATCTTAAGGTTTAAAACCTTAGATCCATATGTTTAAAAGTGTTTCATGTATAGATTGAACCCTTTTGTGGATCAAAAGTTAGATTTAAAGTGTGAAATCTGAGTTATGTTTTTTAAAAGATAGAAAATCAAAATTTTCTTAGCTTTGGTTGTGTTTGATCTTGTGTTTGTTGATTATTTGATGATATAGATCATGGATCATGGTATATCCATGAGTATATGAGATATTTTAAGTATTATGATGAGCTATGTTAGTTTTATGTGAAAATATAGAAGTTTTCTTAAAAATCACCAAAAGTTAAAAAATAGATTTTTCGAAAAATGAAGTATAAAATGGAAACGACTATATCTCTCATTCTACTTTGAATTTTTGAGTGTGGTCAAATTCTGGAGTTAGATATATGAGTTTTCTAATAGATTCAAGTGGAATCACTGAAAAATATGTTATAGATTTTTGTGTGGACTGATTTTAGTAACGGAAGTAAAATCTAAAAAAGTTAAAATAGTAGGCTGTCCGGAAATTATAAGGGCAATTTCATCCACTTAAATATTGAAATAAAATCCAATCTTTTGGAACATGAAAATATATGGAATGAAGTAGCTTGTGTCCAAAAATGAGCTAATTCCGACTTAGCTTGAGCAAGTTATGGCTATTTTAATTTTTGGGATTTCCCGACGAAAAATGCTATAACCGAAGTTGTATAACTCCGATGGCCATGAAATTTAAACTGGAGACTCACGTTAACATGTGTAAGATCCTACCAAGAGTTGGGAATTTCTGGAGTTAAGCGTGAGGTAGTTATTTTCTTTAGGAATTAACTAGAAATGGATTTTTGGAAAATATTTAAGTAAGTTGAAAAATTCTTTTTGTGTATGGAATATATGTATATATGATTTGCCAAAAGATAGAAAAATAATAAGCTAATTTTGTATTTTCGTGAATAGTGTATTTCAACTTCCTGAAATGAACATTTCAGGTTATTGAAATGAGAAACTGAAATGTCAGAAGAGATGTCAGTTTTGTTTTTGCTTCCTGAAATGGAAATTGAAATGATATATGACTTATCTAAAATAATATTGAAGCTTTGAGATCGAGTTAATTAACAATAAATGTGTTAATTGTCGGATAGGGTGACTAGGACACCGAATTGAGATCGAAGTCCAACCACCGAAATAGTTAGACTTGATAAGTGTTTATACAGGTTATAAACACTGATGTGACTACGTGATGATGTGTCTAGGACATATATTAACTATAAATTATAGTGCTATGTGTTGTGATTTGTTATGCTAATTGTGAGACCGATATTGTTAATTATAAGTCTTTCAAACGCAGATAGAATATATTTTATAGCAGTAATCAATGAAGAAGGCAAGTTTCCTTAACTCAATCTCGAGTTATTACTTTTTAAATATAGTGGTGGTTAATTATTGCTGATTATACCGCGTCTGAGAATTATTGTTGATTATTCGCAGTTAGTGCATGTTTATTAATTCAAATTGAATTATTGATTTTGAGAATATACTTGGAGAATAACTGTTGTTGGTTATTCACATCCGTAGAAGTTATTATTGATTGCAAATAGTACAGTTAATTTTTGTCTATTATTGAATCGTGTTGAGATATGTCGTAGCTAATTATTTTGGCTAGACGAACAATTGTTGAAACTTGATAGGTTCGAGAAGAGAACTCAATTATTATTGACAGGTCAATGCCAATTATTTCGGCTAGATCGAGAAAGTGATTAGATATTGAAATCATTATATTTTGTTGTTGTGATTTGAATTCTAGTTATAAGACTGAGAAGAACAACCTTTTTATATAAAAAGGGGCTTTGTGGTCGTATATTCGGCCATTGCGAGCGTATAAGTATTATGCATAATATAGAGTATAATAAAATTGATCACTTTATATACTTGCAGAGGGGTATGATTTAATCTTTATGGTTATCTGATACACCTGGGTACTTCAAAGTAAAATTTTTGATAGTTACTCGAGAAGTTCAAGATTCTATAGGGCCGCTCAGCATAAAATCTGGATAATATTCCACTTTGTTATTGCGTAGAATTGATTCTTGTTATTCAATTGAGAAATTTCGAAAGCGTTTTACTCTTTCACTATGGAATTATTGTTTGGCTAAAATGTGAGAAAGTCTTGTTATTGATTAACGATTTGTTCAGCTATTTCAAAGTCCTTTGAACTTTGGTGATATTTATCGAATCGATAGTCTTATATTCTTGATTCTTATACTTTATTGTATAATTTAACTTGCAGAGCAAATTTGTTGCTCACCCTTGCTTTAATACAATATTTCAGCTAGGAACGAGATAGCCCGAGGGGCAGAGAAAGACAAAGGCAAAGGTGTATTGCTGGAGTAGTTATAATGAACATATTTATTATGTTGTTTTGTATAACCCTTTTGTATATCTAAGGGTATGTTTGTTATGTTAAGGTTAGAAAACCTAGGACAATGTATTAACAATATCAGTTAATGAGATGTATATTTCTATTCATAAATAAATGGGTAGTTAGATGGTATTTATATGTTGGATCGTGAGCACCAAACTTGGGGATCATGTAACCCGGATTTGGGGGTGTCACAAACATAGTGAATCATATTCTATAATTGATTCAAGGTTATGTAATTGATTCAAGTTATGAAATTGATTCAAGTTATGAAATCAATAAAAGATTTTATTCAAAGAAGATTGAAAAAGTTTAAATTATTTCGTATTTTTATAACATCGAATATGATGTAAGACACGAATGGTAAATGGCCAAGATCGGAACTCATTAATGTTCGGGGTCATTATACAGATCCTAAAAATGGAAAGAAATTATATTCTAGATTATAATAATCAAAGTTATATTCCTTAAATTATGAATAAAAGATGTAAATATTCGACTAGTAGTATCGTGACTGCAACAGATTCGAGGTAATAGAAGGGACTCGGAATTTGGGGGCGTCACAAAATCCAACCCCGGCGACAACCTCGGGAGATCAAAGCCAAACTGCGATGACAACCTCAGGAGATCAAAGCCATACCCTGGCAAAAACTTTGAAAGCATCAAATCAACCCCTGCGATAACCCTGGGAGACCAAATCAACCTTCGGAGACAGCCCTGAAGCATCAAATCAATTCCGATAAGAACCCCGGGAGATCAAGTCAAACCCCGACGACAATCCTGGGATATCAAATCAACCCTGGGAGACGACATTGAGGAAGAACAGAGTCGGCTGGGATCAAACCTCGGAGACAACCCTGAGAAACAGTCGAAAATCCTATCAATCTTGGAGACAACCCCTGGAAGGGTAAAACGGTCATTTTTCCAACTTAACATCTAATCAAGTCAAAATCAAGCCAAATCACTGCCATAAAGGTCGTGCAGAACCATAACGTCAATCCCGAGTGAAAACAGCACAAGACAGCTCAACGGACAAACTGCGAAGACTCCAAGATTTGGTCATGGACCCATCTTTCTGGATTTGAAAAAGGTCAAATTCCATGTCATTGTGTAGCTCTCGGAAAGGGCTTTTCGGAAAGGTACAACACGCCTCTATCGGACTCCCGGATTGAAAGTTATGAAGGTTCGAAGTAGACAGTGCATTGGTCAGAGTGCACGTACTTTGAGACAACGTGACCCGCATGACCGGACCTACCCGGGAGCCACAGGTAAAGCCTTCGCTCCCTGGTCTATAAATAAGACCCCCTATCAGCCAAAAAGAGAAAGAAAAAAAGAAGAAAAGAGAGGAAATTCCGCCCATTTTAGCTCTTAACCCTACCTACAGTGCTCCAAACTTCGATTTTACTCTTCCTAAACACTTGTATACATATATATACTAACATATCAAGTTTTAACCGGTGAAAATGGAGTTTTCAAGCCTACCAAGTGGTTTAAATCCTCTATCATTGTACACTGTGAGATTTTTTTTATCTGAAGCATTTTACTACTTTAACATATATATATATATATATATATATATATATATTTATAGTTTCTGGTTTTTCCTGGATTTCAAATCTGTGGCCTTTTTGGCTTAAATATATGTGTATATATATATATATATATATATTTATATGTGCCATTTCAGTCTGGATTACAAATCTGTGCTTTTATCGCTTTAATATATATATGTATATATATATATATATTTCTATTAACTCCGTTAGCCTGGATTGCTAATCCGTGGTTTTTTTTTCTCTTTAATATATATATAATTATATATATATATATATATATATATATATATATATATATATATATATATATATACTTATACTAACTCGTTTGGCACGGATTAGCCGGATTGCTAATCCCTGGCCTTTTCAGCTTCAATATATATATATATATATATATATATATATATATAAGCATATATTTATATATATATATTTACATTAATCAGTCACGCCTGGATTGTAAATCCGTGGCTCTTTCTAGCTTTAATATATATGTAAGTAATATATATATATATATATATATATATTATTTATTTAATGTGATTAAATATCTGTTTTAACTGTTCATTTGATGTAAATCTGTTCTAATGTAAAGTTTATTGATTAGATTTATCTAAATCTAGCCATATCTCACTTTTAATCGGTTCAAAAGTTGTCAAACTGGAATCGTTGAGCTAGAATGGCTAAGATTTAATTAAATCTAGTTTTCTTTCTAGTTTTGTAAATATTAAAGCAACTACGCGACCCTAGATCTGTATCTAGAGGGAACGGGAAGCTTTGGCTACGCGCATGCAATGATTTGACTGATGAATCCTTTGTCTTTTGATGTCTAGATTTTAATTTGCATTTTATTTCAATATCTCTGCTGTGCAGGCTTTTTGATGATATTCGATGAGCCTAGGAATCAAGGGATCTACGATTAATCACATGGATCTAGATCCGATTCCCACGGTAGACAAATTTAAACTGTAAATACGGCTTGCCTGTCTTTTTGTAAATGTAAATCAGAGGGACTTTAAAACGGTTATCCGGATTTAAGGTCTTAGCATAGTAAATTGTGGTTTGTAGTGATCGGATCACTTCGATGGCTTTCATGCCCAAAACAAGCCCGAAAATGATGTGAATATTATTTGGTCGAGGATGCTTCACATCCCGACAATAAAATCAAAATCAGCCGAATGCAGAATAAAATGGAAGTATCAAAATGCTTCAATTCCTATGTTAGCAAAAGGGTTTTAAAACCATCTTTCAAAACATCGTTTTCATATCTTGTCTAAAAATGGACTTTTCATTAAATCAAACCCTTCGTATATAGGTCCAACGAAGCACATCACTACTTTCAAATAAAGCACTTTAGGCCTAATTACTGCAAGCACACACACACACACTGCAAATAAATTAGGAAAATTAAAAAGACGCGGTAACCGTGTTTTCACGGAAGTCGGGGGGTGCCTAACACCTTCCCCCCGCTTAATCAAGCCTCCGAACTCGATGAATCTCGATTTTCAAGGCCAAGTTAAACAGAGTCTAGTAACTGGGCCTACTTGCAAAACTTTTAAAATTAAAACTCGGTTGAGTTGGTACAACCATTTCAAACATACCAACTGGCAACTATATAAAATCAAACTTTTTAAATCGTCGACATTATATGTCGGCCTTTTCCTAAAAAATCACCCTTTATATCAAACAAATCAAATAGAAGGCATTGATAAGTGGTTATAGGACCACTTATTCAGATACTTTCCAACTCATTCGGTTGCTTAAACTTAAGTAATCTTGTGAGTTTAATGTGTTTTTCCCTTATTTTATGTTTTTCAGGTTAAGGAACTCTCTTAGCAGTACTTGCGCGTTAAAAAAGCAAAAGATCGCCTAAATGGGGCAAGGAGCTGAAATGAGCTTAAAGCAATGGAATGGCATGAGGCTAGGGGTAGCAGGCAAGGCTAATAAGAGGCAAATGCAAGAGGGGCAGGAGAAAGAAACTGAAGAATACACGAGGTAAACCTGAACCAGCAAGCAGCTGCAGATTCCAGCTTTTTGGTGTCGCGCGGCAGCGCCTGGAATAGGCTTGGGGCGCGCGCGGCCGCGCCTGTCCCCAGCAAAAAATTGTTTGACTTTTTTTGTTTTACTGATCGGGAGAAGCTTTAAAGGGGGCTCGTGAGCAGCATTGAAGGCAGTCTTAATTAAGGCCTTAAGCCCTAGTTTTCCCTTCTTCTTCTTTTTTTAATTCCTTGTTTAGATTAGGAGTAGATTAGAGAGTAGATTAGGTTTTATTAGTTAGTGTAGTTTCTAGGGTTAGATTAGTTTGTGAAGATTGAAGCAAGGATTGACATCAAAGATCCAGCACTTGGAGAAGATACAAGATTTGCATTTCTCTATCTCTTACTCTCCTTGTATTCAATTTGTATTCGGATGATGTTTATCAACCTTGTGGATAATATATTTAGGTTGTCTATGCCTTAAATCTATTTTGAGGTTCCAATGGAACCTTTTGAGTAGTCGATGTTGATTTCCCTTACATGTTGGTCTTATTTGATTGTTATATGCTTATCTATTGCGATGTATGCTTTATTTGCTTAATTGAGTTGCAACCAATTACTGCGATAACCTATGTGGGATCGAAAGACAAAATCTAGGTTTAGATCCAATCGCAGTAGCGGGCGATTGTAGGTTCACATGGCGTTGGACTTATAATTTGTGCTTAGGATAGACACATACCGAAGCACCGCTCGTAGTCAATAGAGAACTTGACCTTCAACCCTATTTATTTGTAAATCACATAGACATATAGTGGTTTTGGTAATGTGGGTGTTCACGTGCGTCTATCACCTGTGGATTGCACGTGATACGGTTTAGGTGCATCGAAAGATGGCCTACTCCCACTTTCGTATTCTCGGCTAATAACTATAATGATTGATGTGACCTGACTTGGGAGTGTATCGACTTAGACGAATCATTAGGGGAAATTGGGATCTCTTATCTTCATTATCTAATTAGACTCTAGGATTAATTAGTTTAAATTCAATTCCTTGCCTAGTTTAAAGTAGTTTTAATTCCAACTCTTTACCACCCGTTTAAATAAGACCGAGATGATTACGGACTAGTGGTTTGGTGGCTTTTATCCATTAATTCCTCGTGAGAACGATATCTTACTTTCACTTTATTACTCGTTGGCCGCGTATACTTGCGCGTAAATTGTGTCATCTAATCGGACCAACAAGTTTTTGGCGCCGTTGCCGGGGAATTAATTGGATAACTGTTTGCCAACATTAGTTTAAATCAAATTAGTCTTAATTTAAACATTTTTATTTTTTTATTTAATTCTCTTCCTATATTCTCTTTTCAGGTACAATGGACTTAAATTTCTATCCATGGAACTGTACAAGACAAGAGCAACCAAGGGAAGCAAGCACTGATGGACTCGACCCAATTGCCACACTCTCAGCACAGTTAGAGGAGCTCTCGAGAAAGCTGGATACTGTTTCAGTCCAACATAGTCGAGAGCCAGTGACTTCATATGACTATGGTGCTGGAGCTTATATGAGCCATCAGGAGCCTATCAGTTATGGACAGGAGCAGTATGGGGGTGGTTAGTCCTACACCGAACCTTATCCCACTTATCAGCCAGATTGGGGGTATCACCCAAGCCCTTCAGCAGACTACTATCAAGACCAACACTGGGATCCAAATCCCACATATGCCCTAGAATGCACCTTCCAGACTCAAGTTTTCGAGCCTCAACACAATTTTGAGGGGGACACAGAAAATGCAAGCTTAGAGGATGGAGGTGACATATCATTGAAGGACATCTTGATTGAGCAACAGAAGTCAGTCAAGAATATCCAGAACTGGGCAGAGCAAATTAGTAGGGCCTTGATGATAGAGGATGAGCAAGGGCAGACCCATACTGTGAGCTATCAAGAATAATACGAGCCAAGTCCAAATTGTGCACCCAAACCCCCATATCAATCCCCATGTTTACAAGGAGAACAGTCTACAATGGACTTCAGGTATAGGATCTTAGAAAGCCAAGAGGAGATGCTTAGGAGCCAAGAAGAATCGAGCTAAAATTTTCAGAATCAGATGGCCCTAATCCACAATGCTCCCACCAATGAGCCTCAGTACATGGATCCCGAGACTGAAACTAAAAAGGAAGGATTGAAAATTATGTGGGGGAACTCATTAGCATCAACAAAGGAGATCTTGGTCGAACAAGAGCAGTCAATTGAGAATCTTAAAACTTGGGTAGAGCAAATTAGCACAGCTTTAAGGAATGAGGAGGTGATTGAGCAAGTAAATGAAGCTCAAATGCCTCCAATAACTGAAGCCGTAAGTTATGAACCCCAAGATACATGGTGCTATGAGATGGATGCAGAGACTGATGAAGAGCCCGAAGTGCAGTTACAACTGGATGAGCCTAAGGCAATGGAACAAGAGGAGATAATTGGGGATGTGGAACAGTATGAACCAACAGTGATAATACCCCAAGAGCCTTCTCCACCGAAGTTTGAGAATCCAGTCAAGTTTGCACATCCTTGCCCCCTTGGTAGCCACATTTCAGAGCCGGATCTCGATGATATGAGAGAGTCCGCAAGCTTCAAACCATGGTGGTCAGAAGAGAAGAGAATAGAAGAAGAGTCCGTTGTGTGGTCTATACCTCCATGCCCCGATCATTTCACCTACACAACGGAACCCTTGCCTAGCTCCCCTACCATCAGGACGGGGAATTCTTACACACATGCAATGCTAGGTAGTTTAATTTCGAGTCCTCCTTTATTGGGAAGCCTCCAAAAGCATATAGCAATTCTAATGGATGGAGGGGTTCTCAAATATCATCGGGGAGTCGGATAGTAGTGGTCAGACACAGTCCAGCTAGAGGACTATAAATCAAGCGCTAGATGGGAGGCACCCCATCATCCCTCTCTCTATCTCTTTGTTTAATTCTCCATTTACATGCTTTCTATCACATTTCCCTCCCCCTCGTTTAATTCTTATTAGTTTAGTATCAGTTCAAATTTCTGCATACTTTAGGATTTAGGAGCTCATGCCTACATTTTTGGAGCTTAGGCATTAGTGCATATCTTTTTGGGACTTGAATGCTATTGAACACATATTTTTTATTATGCACGAGCATATTGCATATGTGCACTTAGAGAATTTTTGGGAAGTAAATGCATATATCTTTCCATGTTGGATTCTCTTGATGTAAATAGTTTACATATACTTTTGATAGCGTAGAGGGCTTAATAAAGTTTGATTGATCTTCTCAGGTTCAATTCCATGTTGCATGAAGCCGAGTCAAATGCCAAAGCATCTCCCTGAATCAAAAGCTGGAGAATTTGAAAACTGCAAGGGCGCGCGGCCGCGCCCGATTTTGCCTTAGGGTGCGCGCAGTCGCGAGACGGACAGAAAGGGGCCAGATTTAAACAAAAAACTCGGCAGCCACTTAAGCCATTTCATGCCAATTCATATTGGACGAGTTCAAGCCTTTTCTCTGCATCCCTCATTGTCTCCAATCATCTCAAGCTTCAAACAATTCTCCCCATCTCCAAGCCCTAATTTTCATCACTATCCACATCTCCACATCAAATCCTTCACAATTCCCCTCTATCCAGCCCTAATTTTGAAACCCCTACAACCTCAGTCAACCCATCAATCATCCCTCATCCTCTCAACTTGATCAACTGAGATTGTGATTTGGGGTCCTAGCATAGCAAGATTTCTGTATTGGTTGGGTTCCTTGTCACAGTGTTGGATTGTATTCGGTCAGTCCAAATGGCTTCCAAGAGGAGTAGGAGAGAGTCCACGTCCAAGGGTAGTGATTCTGAGCAAGAGGGCGGTGGAATCGACTATGATGACCATAAATTCATCAATCTAAAGGCCCAGAGATTCTATCACAGTGTATTGGTGGGCAGGACTTTTGTGCCGAGCGGGGGTTAACACCTGATGAGAACCTGGACGGGCGTATGGCTTCTATGATCCGAGGGAGGGGATGGAATGCATTCTGTGATGAGCCTTTGGCTGCCCCAATCTCGATGGTGCAAGAATTTTATGCCAACGCGAAACACACGACGTCCAATAAAGTATTTGTGCGGGGCTGTGAGGTGTCCTATGCAAAGGAGCACATCAATGAGTTATTTGACTTACCCAACATTGCATTGGACACACACAATTCTTTATATGCTAGGGGGTGGGAGTCGGAGATGGATACTATCAGTGATTGCCTGTGCAAACCGGGCACCGTTTGGAAGTTGAAACAGGGGACTAATCAGAAGCTGCATTTCCCCCAGTCCGCTTTGAGTAGGTACGGGAAGGCGTGGTACAGCTTTATCTGTGCGAATCTGATGCCTTCACAGCATCAGAACGAGGTCACTAAGGACCGAGCTGTGTTGCTTTACGGGATCGTCAAAGGCAAGTGAATTGACTTGGGATATGTGATTAGTAGTTCTATCCGCAGATTTCTGAGAGGCGGAAACTCAGCTAGTATCCCCCACGCAGCAGTGATCACTAGGCTATGCATAGCCAATGGAGTGACGTGGTCAGATGCTGAGCCGATGCAGATGCCGATGAATACTCTTGACCACCCGGCCATTGAATCCTTCAAAGTGTGGTAAGGGGGGAGATCTCATTCCTTGGGAGCAGGATTTATTCTACCTGATCAGACAGAGGCTGAGGAGACTACAGAGAGAATGCCACCACCAGAACAGTCTACGTCCTCTCACTCAGTGTATGAGCGTATAGACAGGATAGAGAGGAGACTACAGCGCAGGATGGACGCAATGAGCACCAACTTCCAGGCTTTCACCACAGAATTCAGCGGGGCACTGTCATACGCATTCAGCCAGATGGGAGTTGAGGTGCAGTTTCCTACATATGGGTCCGCCAGCTGTTTATCCACCTCCAGACACACCACCGCCTGAGGAGGACGCTGAGGAAGATGGCGACGACACTGAATAGGGGAGTCCTTTCTTTTCACCTTTACCTTCAATGAGGGCATTGAATTATTCAAGTTTGGGGGTATTGGCTTTATTTTGCATATAGGGTAGTTGCATTCATATTGCATATTGTGTTTGTTTATTTAGTGCATGTAGGTTGTAAATAGTTAAAATTTATGAAAAATTTTAAGAATTTTGTTTTTGTTTGAGTCATTTATGTTATAGCATTTTGCATGAATCCAGTTTCAGTGATTAGTTATGTATTTGGCCTATGAGGAAATTGAAATCACTTGATTTTTGAACGGATTTGAGACTTATGCATGATTTGAAGGTCATATATGTAAATCCTTATCTGTCAGATACTGTGTAATCAGTTAGCACAATAGAGTAACCATGATGACATGCTAAGTCTAAATTTACACATACTTGTCTTCTGGTGGAAAAACTATGTTTTAATAAAAGAGTTTCAGTTCTTATATAATAATAACTAGACTGTTAAAAGCTTAAGTTTGGGGGAAACAGGGGGCATACATGATATATGAGGGGAGATGGAGCGTAAGACGCACTCCCTTACAGGAAAAGAAAAAGAAAACAAAAGAAAATGCATTAAAAAAGAAAAAAATAGAATAAACACTTCGGCTACATCGAGTTCTGTGGCCTTTGATATTCGAGCAAGTAAGCCCTAGGGGTGTCTTTACACCCAGCGCCCTAAGGCCGTCTGGTCTGGGAGTCGTTGGTCGAAAGCTCGCTACATGGATATCATTGAAAAGCCTAAGAGAACGAGGCATTGCACAATCAAATGTGTACACGGGAAAGTGCGAATACGCCTTCGTGAGTAATAAAAGCTTAATGAAAACCCCCTGTTGACTCTTAGCTTAAGTAATACATAGCCTTGGTTAGAACTTAGATGATTGGCTGCTTTTCTTAAGTTAAAGCTTATTTTTCCCCTAAGAAGCAGAGTATGTGATTTATTTATCTGAATACATGTTTAATGGTTGCTAGGCACACAGTGCAAAATACATCAGTGTTGACAGTTTTGGATTTGCAAGAATATGCGTTATAATCTTGTCTTGGGTAGCTTTTCTGTTTGATTATCTTGTGGTTTTATGAGGCATTGCTTTGATTCAATACTGACTGGAACCTGGATTTGCATTCATGATAGCGTAGGCTGCATACATTGTATATAGTGCATTGCATATGCCGTTTAGCTTTGTTTTGGTTGCTTGAGGGCAAGCAACATTTAAGTTTGGGGGTATTTGATAAGTGGTTTTAGGACCACTTATTCAGATACTTTCCAACTCATTCGGTTGCTTAAACTTAAGTAATCTTGTGAGTTTAATGTGTTTTTCCCTTATTTTATGTTTTTCAGGTTAAGGAACTCTCTTAGCAGTACTTGCGCGTTAAAAGAGCAAAAGATCGCCTAAATGGGGCAAGGAGCTGAAATGAGCTTAAAGCAATGGAATGGCATGAGGCTAGGGGTAGCAAGCAAGGCTAATAAGAGGCAAATGCAAGAGGGGCAGGAGAAAGCAACTGAAGAATACACGAGGTAAACCTGCACCAGCAAGCAGCTGCAGATTCCAGCTTTTTGGTGCCGCGCGGCCGCGCCTGGAATAGGCTTGGGGCGCGCTGCGGCCGCGCCTGTCCCCAGCAAAAAATTGTTTGACTTTTTTTGTTTTACTGATCGGGAGAAGCTTTAAAGGGGGCTCGTGAGCAGCATTGAAGGCAGTCTTAATTAAGGCCTTAAGCCCTAGTTTTCCCTTCTTCTTCTTTTTTCAATTCCTTGTTTAGATTAGGAGTAGATTAGAGAGTAGATTAGGTTTAATTAGTTAGTGTAGTTTCTAGGGTTAGATTAGTTTGTGAAGATTGAAGCAAGGATTGACATCAAAGATCCAACACTTGGAGAAGATACAAGATTTGCATTTCTCTATCTCTTACTCTCCTTGTATTCAATTTGTATTCGGATGATGTTTATCAACCTTGTGGATAATATATTTAGGTTGTCTATGCCTTAAATCTATTTTGAGGTTCCAATGGAACCTTTTGAGTAGTCGATGTTGATTTCCCTTACATATTGGTCTTATTTTATTGTTATATGCTTATCTATTGCGATGTTGCTTTATTTGCTTAATTGAGTTGCAACCAATTACTGCGATAACCTATGTGGGATCGAAAGACGAAATATAGGTTTAGATCCAATCGCAGTAGCGGGCGATTATAGGTTCACATGGCGTTGGACTTATAATTTGTGCTTAGGATAGACATATACCGAAGCACCGCTCGTAGTCAATAGAGAACTTGACCTTCAACCCTATTTATTTGTAAATCACATAGACATATAGTGGTTTTGGTAATGTGGGTGTTCACGTGCGTCTATCACCTGTGGATTGCACGTGATATGGTTTAGGTGTATCGAAAGATGGCCTACTCCCACTTTCGTGTTCTCGGCTAATAACTATAATGATTGATGTGACCTGACTTGGGAGTGTATCGACTTAGACGAATCATTAGGGGAAATTGGGATCTCTTATCTTCATTATTTAATTAGACTCTAGGATTAATTAGTTTAAATTCAATTCCTTACCTAGTTTAAAGTAGTTTTAATTCCAACTCTTTACCACCCATTTAAATAAGACCGAGATGATTACGGACTAGTGGTTTGGTGTCTTTTATCCATTAATTCCTCGTGGGAACGATATCTTACTTTCACTTTATTACTCGTTGGCCGCGTATACTTGCGCGTAATTTGTGTCATATAATCGGACCAACAGGCATAAAGGGTAGAAACACATAGGAAAAGGGATTAAAGATTTTTCCCGACGTCGACAAGTGGCGACTTTGCTGGGAACAGTAGAGGGCTTAATCCGCATTTCAATCTTTTCAAAAAATTCCCTTTTTATCTGCATGTGTGGGGATGCTAGTTTTTACATTGAATGTATGTAAATAAATGTTTTACCGCTTGAATATTAGTGCTTCGCACAATGCCATCATTTCATACGGTGAGACACATTGTATGTGATTGTATGTTGTGTGAGTCCTCCACCAGGAGGTGAACCCGTCGACTTTTGATTACTGGACTCAAAGAAGACTAATCCTGCGAGGCTCTGGAAAGGCGCCACTCAGATCCGCTCCCATTGAAAGAACGGATTAATTTCCTCTCTAGTAAATTGCGATGATCTGGGGACCTTCATGCCGGAAAGCCGCGAGAGTAGCCTAAGATAGGTCAGCTTCTGATAAACCAAATTCGAAGGGGAGTCTCTTCATGCCTTCCCCTTTCAAATTCTATGTAAATTCAATGTAAATTTCAAATTCCATTTAATTATCAAATAAATGTAAATATACATTCCATTTCCTGTCAATTTTATTAAATCCTGTCATATCATCCTGTTATCAAAACAACTGACCTTTGTTTTACAGGAAAAGATTAAAAAAAACTTCAAAAAAATGACGCATTGCATAGCATGCATCCTGTTAATATATACCTAAAAATTAACATACATACTTTTATTGTAGGAAAAAATTGGTCTTGTTACCAGATCAAAGTCTAAAAAGGCACTAAGCCCATCTCCAAGCATGACTTCAAGTGCCCAATGCAATATCCCAAATATTAGTAATATTTCCATTAAGCGAAATATTAAATGATTAAATAAAGGTTAGAGATTTAACCTAATATTGATAAGGTAACGTGAAAAGAGTGGATTTTTTTGTGATATAAAGAGCCCATAAGGTATTAAATGATTGGGAAGAAAGACTTTTAAGATGAAAGGTTCTAACTAAAAATGTATGAAACATTATAAATATTACTCGTTCACAATGAAAAGAAAGTAATATGTGGAGTTAAATAAATGTGATGAGCAAAATGTATTTATATTTATAGGTATGAGTGTCAGCATTTAACTATTGAGCCATATTAAATTGGTACTTAGTATTCTTGCAAGCTGCTACATTAATCTTAGTGTTAATGATCTTCTTGCTATTCTAGAAAAGGGTAATTGTAATACCCGAGAAATTTAAAGGATTATTTTTAATAAAATAAGTATTAATTGTCACAATTATGTGTAATGTGTAATTAACACAATGACAATGTATCCTGAATGGATTTCAAAAATAAAGCCTTGTGTGACATAATGATTCATGGGGAATCAATTTAAGTATTTTATTGACCAAGGAAGGATGGTTATATATATATATATATATATATATATATGTATGTATATGCCCGAATGATAATTGACGATAGGCTAGCTAAGCCGTGTGTTAGAAAAAGATTTAGCTTTGATTGTGTTACCATTATATGTGAATTACCAAGTTTAATGGTGGGTCATGGAAGGGCTAAATAAGCTAAGTGTGAAGAGTAGGGACTGCTAGGTGGTTGCCATGTTTAAGTCCAACCAAGTGACATCACTAGCCCAATCGAATTGTGTTGCAGATAACTGCTAGAACCCAACGTTTATATAGATGATATTAGACAAGCCCAGTTGAAATGAAGGGCACTAGGCCCAGAAATGATAGCCTAGGAAGGTTAACCTAGAAATTTAAAGTCTGTATATAATGAGATAACCAAAGGATAAAGGGTATTAATAAACATTGATCATAGTACTGCCAGCAGACTCAGCAGTGGCCTACAGCCACCCTATGTTACTTTAGATTAAACAAATCCCATATGGGTTGAAATGATTTCCTACAGTATCGCTAGCAATGAGTTGGTAAGAAACTTTTCACCAAACCTTTATTAACCAACGGATTGTTCTGTTATGAACCAGTCAAAAGATTAGAGTAATGATCAATAATTAGAAAAATTATCTCCCTATAAATAGAGACCCTGATACACCTTACAGAGCTGACTGAAATTGATAGTTCTAGTAAGGAAAGAGAGAGTCTAAGAGATAAAGAGGGAGCCCAAGAGGAACTCGGCAGTTCAGTAACTCAAAGGAGTCTAGAAAGGAAGAGGGCAACGAGAATCTTGCACTATTACTTTGTCTTAAGAAGGTACGCAGACTCCTTAACCTCAAGACTCTTAAACTAAAGTTAGTTATAGTGTAATAATGCATGTTAGCTGTAGTAAGAGTCAGTTAAAATGATGTGATAAAAGAAGATGCATTAATATGTGTTAAGAATTATAACAACTTAAAACTAAAAGATATCATGTGATATTTTACCGAGATAACCTTAAAGACCAAATCAAAATTGTAAAAGGAGCACAATGCTCTATGTTAATGAATGATATAGAATATGAGTGCTAATAGTGAATTTATGTCCGAACTCTAGTGAAATAAGGAAAAGTGTTAATCTTATCAAAGGTGGTGATTCTATATCAAAATAGTTCAGGTGTATGTCTGTCTGTTAATTTGCCTGTGTCAGTAACCTAACTTGAGAACCATTGAGTTCTGCAAAGGTATGACAGACCTGAGATCGAGTTCCGTTTCCCAAAGCATCTATTATGGTGTTCTCTTCAAACCTTAACACTCTAACAGCCCAGTCAGGCCCAAACAAATTTCTAAGTCTGCCCAAATGAAAAAGGAGTATGACATTAAAATAGTCAGCCAAAGTTGTCCTTTGGACTGGAATGTCAGAGTATGCCTTAGCCTCAGATCGTCGAAGTAAACCCCACGATCGTAGAATGACTATGCCAATCGTGGAACTCAATCACAGACCAGGACTTTATAGTCGGATTAGTTTTAGAAATCGCGGGGCGCACCCCACGATCGTAGTGTGGCTTCACTTTAATCGTGGAACGCTCTCGCAGATCATGGAGTATATTAGGCCAACCATAAATTAAATTATAGTAGTGCACCCCACGATCGTAGTGTGGCTTCACTTCAGTCATTGAACGCTCTCGCCGATCGTGGCGTAGACTAGGCTAAACTTAAATTAAATCATTGAGTAAACCCGACCATTATGGAAGATACCATTAAATCGTAAACTGAACCCCATGATCGTAGACCGACTCTGCTGATCGTAGAGTCCAACCCCAGACCAAGACTTGATAGTTGGTTTAGTTCGTAGATCGTAGACTGAACCCCACAATAGTAGTGTGGCTTCACCTCAATCGTGGAACGCTCTCGCAGAATCGTAGAGTGGTTTTATCAAATAATGGAATGACTCTCGAAATCGTAGAGTTTGTAGTAGAGTGGAAATATAAAACACCCATTTTGAAGCACTCTCTTAAGAAGACATAAGGGGTTGTTTCAATTAACTAACCGTGGAATGAAATACTATGATGAATGGTCTAAAAGCTTGTTCAAGACTTGGAAGTTAATAGTTCATTACAAAGATTTGTAAAAATCCCCAAAATACCCTAGAGAATCATACTTTCTATTTTGTGAACTGTGATGGAATAATGGGAGTTGATTCTTGGAAATGTTATAGCATAAAGGTAAGATGATATTTGAAGTGTATAATGACCAATGATTTGTATCATGTTATGATGGAACCAAAATAAGTATATTTGAGAATGTATAAGAACTAAGTATGTAATGTATACCATGTGTGTATGATCACCAAGTGATGAACGAAGGCTATGTGCATAATCTAAGTCAAAGGAACTTAGATGAGTAATGTTTAACCAAGTGTGGTATGTTGTAGTGGTGTGATACACCCACAGTAAACTACCAATGCGATAAGCTAGCACATGTGGTAATGAAGGAAAATAAAACTGAGTTATATAGTTAACGAAGTTGAATATAAAGATGGTATAAGGACAATATAAGATAAAGTAGGTTATTAAAGTAAGGTTTACCATGAGATCAAGTATTGATTTTATTTATTATAAATCTCACATACCGTGTAGGTTAAGCAAAGGGACACGAAAGGTTAATGGTAAAACGTCGATACAGGCAAGTTTTTTAGAACTTGTTTTTATATGTGAACTTGTTGATTGTAATGTGTGCATATTTCTTGCGTTACATGTACTTCTTGTGAATAATTTGGAATGCGCACCTTGAGCTATATTGTGATATAAATCTATTGAATCAAGTTAATGATTGATGTGGATTGAGCTATGGAAACTTTCTATATTCGTGATATGAGGTATGTGATAAGCATGAAGTAGGTATAATTGTTGAGTACGAGTATTATGATGCTTGAATAAATGTAAACTTTGAGAAATACGAATTATGTATAAACTGCGAAGCATGAATAATTTAAATTGTGTTTAAAATGCTAAATGTGTGATATGTGATAACTGTTAAACTTGCTGGGCAACGTAGTTGCTTATCCTTGCTATAAATAATTGTTTTCAGCTAAATCAGAGCGGATCGAAGGATTCAGGGTAGACAAAGGAAAAACGGAGAAGTACTTATTGAAGATGTTCGTATAGCTCTAGCTATGCTAGATAACGTTTATATGACATACTGTAATTACATAGTCAAAGAACATTGTATAGAAGAATAGTTAAGTCGAGTTATGAGATCGTGGATACTTATAAATAAATATATCCAAGTGAAAAATATTATTTTTAACTTGAGATGTATATATATTTAAACCAATACGATTTAAAAGTGTAGTACCAAGTTGTAAAAGTTACGAATTCTGGAAATAGAAGGAATTAATGTATTAATTACCAAGCAAGGTTGTAATCATTATTTTATGAATAAAAGATATAAATATTTAGATGAAGGTTATATCGTGACGCACTAAGTCCTAGGTAACAAGTACCCGAATTTGGGGGCTTTACACCCAACCTGAATCTACCCCTGTCTCTCGAGAAGAGTTCGAAGGACTAAAAAAACAGATAGCAGAATTGGCTATTTTCCTTAAAGAGCAAAGCAAAAGTATTCAGGGTAAACAAATACCCGTTCAAACAGAATCATCCACACAAGGTGGCAGTCAGGATACTAACAAAAAGAAAGATACTTAGATACCTGAGCCTCAAAACAAGGATATGACCAACAAACCTAAAATCACCAATCTCAAAAATGATCAGGAAATTGGTGATATTAGGAAAAAAGTCCAGCAAACGGAAGAAACTATCCGGTCCA
The DNA here is from genome assembly GCA_020205555.1 of Panax stipuleanatus. Lineage (NCBI taxonomy): Eukaryota > Viridiplantae > Streptophyta > Magnoliopsida > Apiales > Araliaceae > Panax > Panax stipuleanatus. The sequence goes on from CM035124.1 coordinate 29,277,952, forward strand.
TCAAAGGAACTGGGGCATTTGGAAGTGTAAACTACTCAGATCTTTGTATATTTCCAGGGCCTAGATATCCAAACAAATTTTAAGTCCTGGATTTTGAAAAGTATGATGGATTAGGAGATCCTTACACTCATTTAAAAGTGTTCATTGGAGAACATGGATCCTATGCTGAAGATGAAAAATTCAGAATGTAGTTATTCCAAAAGAGTCTGACTGGGGAAGCCCGAACTTGGTATGCCCGACTCGAGAATTCCAAAATTCATAGTTGGGAAGAGCTAGCCCATGCATTCTTAAATCAATACAGCTTCCAGTCTCAGATGGCTCCGGATCGATACCAAGTGACCAAGGTCAAAAAGCAAAGCAATGAGTCTTTCCGTGAGTATGCCCAAAGATAGAGACGGATGGCTGCCCAAGTCACCCCCCTATGATAAAGACTGAGATAGTAATGACTTTCATAGACATCCAGGAATATCCATATTATGAGAGGGTCTTAGCAGGTATAGGAAAACCATTCTCAGAAATGATTAAACATGGAGAAATGGCCAAAATGGGACTGAAGTCTGGGAAGATCAAAGACCTTACCATTTTGGAGGCAGTGGCCAAACATATTCAAGCTGGAAGCTATAAAAATAATCCTCGGAGAGTCCACAAAAAGAAGGAGGAGGATGTGTCCTTGATAATTTAGGGACCGAATCAGAGAGGCAATCAAAACTTTCCCATTTAAAGGAGAAATTATTCCCCTTTCCAAACTCCTACACAATCTTCGAATCCTCCCTTTCAAAAGACCGGAGAAGTTAAACGTCGAAAAACATTCACACCCTTAGGGGACTCACTGGAAAATGTACTAAAACTTCCAACAACACAAAAGAAGATTATACAGCTAATTCTGTTGGCCAATTCAAGCGGATGAAATTTTAACCCGAGTAAAAAGTGCGCACATCATTCTGGAGCACCGGGCCACGAAACCCAAGATTGTTGGTTTCTCAAACACAAAATCCAAGACTTGATAGATAATGGGGAGATTGTGGTGACAACACCAGAACAACCACATGTTCAAGACAATCCTCTTCCTCAACACAATGAGGAGAGTGTTAATATGATCAGTACGGGAAACAGAGAAGGATCCAAATACCTCCAGTATATCGGAAAGTCATTCCAAGCAAACAAAGATAGGCCGAACAATTGAGAATATTCAGAAAGACAGTTTCTGATAGAACAAGAAATCAAATCTATTAAAGAGCAGGTTGGTCAATTGGCAGAACTAGTAGTTTAGCAACATCAGATAACGCGGCAATTGATAAATCAGACCAATCAACAAGAAACTAATCTTCCGACGCCTGAAATTAGTCCCTTTGCCAGGAGGGATCATTACCGGTTCCACGAGCATGAACCCTGGGGCGACAAGGTTGCTAAGGAAGAAAGGTTCCGAACTAACAGGGAGTTTGCCTTTAAAAGGAATTTTACTTATTTGAATTTGCCTATGAAAAAAGTTCTCCAAATGCTGACCAACGAAAGGAAAGTCACAGAATTGCTACCTCCGGTAGACCCTCGATCCAGGAAGTTCAAACCTGATAGGATCTGTCAATATCATTCCAACACGCCTGATCATGACACAGAGGATTATTGGGGACTTCATCACTTAATTCAAAATCTAATTGAAAGCGGTGAGCTGCTGAAGACAAACCAAGATTATGGCTATCTTGGTGAGGAAGCAATCTTTCTTCCCATGACATATAATTTGAAAGAAGTAGTGGCTGTCATATCCTGTGAGAAGGATCTATCCATAACGCCCCGGATACTTCAGGGAAAAGGGGCCTAAGAAGGAAAGAATCCTGTGAAACTGGCTGTGCCCGAACCTCTAATATTGCCATTCAGACCGCAATATCCTATAGTCAGCTTGAAGAAAGTCCCATGGAACTATGGGAAAGATGAAGGATCAACATCAAACCACATTGCTATTATATCAAAGGAAAACCCGCTATACTTGCCTCAACGAGTAATCAACGCAGTCATTAAAGCCAAGGGAAGAGTGTCTTAGGAGAAAATTGAAGAATTCCTCAGCAAAATAGAGCATGATGAAGTCAAAGTGGTGGAAAGATTAAAAGAGACACCCCAACAGGTATCCATTCTGGATTTGGTCTTATCTTCGAAAGATCATCGCAAGATTCTAGTGAAAGTACTGGAATAAGCACATCTGTCGAAGACGATAGATACTGAGAAATTTCATCACGTGATAGAGCACATTTTCAACAGTAATGTGATATCTTTTACTGATGATGACATACCCGCAGAAGGGACGGGTCATTGCAAGTCATTGCACATAGCAGTGATATCCTCAGGATATGTGGTAGGAGGTGTGCTGATAGATGGAGGATCATCCCTGAACATCTGTCCCTATGACACATTGGAGAGAATGAAGATCAATCCAAATCGAATCCGGACTAGTTATGTAATCATCAGGGCTTGTGATGGATCTAGCCGAGAGGCTGTGGGAAAAATCTAACTTCCATTGGAGATTAGACCCCATACTTTCTACATATCCTTACAGGAACTAAACATTACCACATGATATATTTTACTGTTAGGAAGATCGTGGATACATATGGCAGGAGCAGTTCCGTCCACCCTTCATCAATAACTCAAGTACATCATTAATGGCAATCTGGTAACTGTCAATGCCGAACCAGAATATCCTGTCCATACACAAAGCGATATGCCTGTTATCAGTCTTGATAAAGGAATTGAGCCTGTCAGTTTTTATGCTCTTGAAGTGAGCAACACTCAATACTTACCTATTGGGGAGCCAACATCAAAGCCAAAAGTTTCCACCGAAGTGATGACGATCGGTCAGGAAATGATATCCTTGGGTTTCTGCCCTGGAAAAGGGTTAGGGAAAAATCAGCAAGGAATCAAAAGTCCAGTTCAAATCCCTAGCCAGACAGGGAATACTGGATTAGGATATTCCTCTAGATCAAACCACCGGAATCCGCATAAGCATCCACCGGTTCCTGCCTCTATCATGCTGCTACCAAAACTCACTGATGCAGGATTTGTGAATCCTATGAGGAAAATTCCTGTTGCTATCGCTAGTATGCTGATGCCTAAATTGATCATTAAAAAAGAAGTCTTGAAGCTTGATGGGGAAAGCAAAAAAGGGAAGAAAAAGTTCCTGTGGGGAGGACGAGACCCGTTTGCAAAAATGTATTTTCTGATGCACACTCAGGGAATGAACAATAATATCCCAGATGATGATTATGCAGAAGATTAACTCCCAATCCCTTGTATGGACCGAGCTGAAAAGAGTATCCCAATGAGGAATGTTGACTTTGATGGAAATGCTGTATTATTCATCATCAAAGAGGAGATAGACTGACAGCAACCCCTTCATTCTCCCTGTTCATGAGGACTTGACTCTAGGCAATTGGAGCAGCACTCCGTGTATTAGTCGAAAAGGGTAAAAAGGCAGAAAGTCCATCTGCCCTGAAGCGTGGTTTTATTTCCTGCTTATTTTTGTTGCACAACGATAGCAGTTACTTTTGTCATATTTTTTGCTAAATGCTTTGTATGATCAAACAGTTTCATATATTAAAGTGAAAACATTTTGTTTTCAGGACTCCAAAGTTAGATTTGTTTGGCCTTGCTGATGAGATGCCAAATTTTCACAGTGACTACAACTTTGATGTAGAACTGGACTTCGACTTGATGGGGATTGATCAAGAGGAGATAGATGACAATGAGGTTTTCGAGGAGATCAAAGAATGGGTCGAAGACAAACCCAAACCAAACCTCGATCAAACCATCACTGTTAATATCGAAACCTCAGAAAACCCTAAAGAAATCCAGATAGGCATGGACCTTACCCAAAACCAAAGAAAAGACCTGATTGAACTCTTAACTCAGTTCCAGGATGTGTTTGCATGGTCACATGAAGACATGATTATTTTGTCTACTAACATTGTCATTCATCGACTGCCCATTAAAGATGGATTCAAGCCAGTCAAGCAGAAGCTCAGGCGATTGAAACTTGAGTGGAGTCTGAAAGTCAAAGAAGAAATTGTCAAGCAATTCAAAGCCGGCATCATCATGGTATCAACTTACCTTGAGTGGCTATCCAACATAGTTCCCGTGCCTAAGCCCCGAGGAAAAGTACTAGTATGCGTGGATTACTGGGATTTGAACAAGGTTTGTCTCAAGGACAACTTCCCAGTACTTTTTATCCACATACTAATAGACAACACGACGCAGTATGTCATGTATTCTTTTGTTGACTGTTTCGCCAGGTATCATCAAATCATGGTTGCTGAAGAGGACAGGGAGAAAAACAACCTTCATCACTCCTTAGGGAACCTTTTGTTATAGACATTTGTCTTTCGGCCTTATCAATGTCGATGCCACTTATCAGCGAGCCATGATGGCCCTTTTTCATGACATGATGCACAAAGAAATAGATGTTTATGTGGATGATATCATCGTAAAATTCCGAAAGGAAGACGACCACATCAGTCATCTCAAAAAGCTTTTCAACAGGTTGTGCAAGTACAACCTAAAGCTGAATCCGACCAAATGTGCTTTTGGTGTCAAATCAGGCAAGTTATTAGGATTTCTAGTAAGCAACAGAGGCATTGAGCTGGATCCCGCTAAGATTAAAACCATCACCGAGATGCCCGTGCCCCGAACAGAAAAGGAAATATAGGGATTCCTGGGGAGAATCAATTTCTTAAGCAGATTCATCTCTCAACTCACGCCCATTTTTAAGCTGCTAAGGAAAAACTCCTCCATAAAGTGGAATAAAGATTGTCAAAAAACCTTTCTTTCCATCAAGAAGTAGTAGATCGAATCACCTGTCTTGGTACCCCCAAGGGATGAGGTTCCGCTGTTTATGTACCTATCAGTTAATGCCAACGCCATGGGTTGTATGTTGGGATAAAAAGATGATAGAAGCAAGGAGAGAGCTATCTATTACCGCAACAAAAGATTCAGTAGCGGAGAACAAAAGTACACTTTGATTGAAAAGATCTGTTGTGCGTTAACGTGGGCCGCCATGAGGTTACAATATTATCTGTATGGGCACACGACATATCTCATATCCCGCATGGATCCGCTGAAGTACGTATTCAGCAAACCCATGTTGAATTTCCCATTGTCCAAGTGGCAGTTGATCCTACAACAGTTCGACATTATCTACGTGACTCAGAAGTCTGTCAAAGGTCAAAGAATTGCGAATCAATTGGCCGAAGCACCATCAGGAGATTTTGAACCCTTGGAAACTTATTTATCGGATGATGGGATAATGACAATTCAACAAATCCCTTAAGAAAATACAGTCCAATATTGGAAAATGTATTTTGATGGAGCCGTGAGTATGGAAGGTGTCGGAGCAGGGCAGTTCTTATATCTCTTATAGGAGAACAGTATCATGTGGCCATCAAGTTGTAGTTTGTCAACACCAACAGCACAGCTGAGTATGAGGACTGTATAATGGGGTTAAAATTGGCCTAATCCATGGGTATCAAATGTTTACCGGTCTTTAGGGATTCTGAGTTGGTTATCAAACAAACTACCGGGGCATATCATGCCAAAGAATTGCATTTGCTGCCTTATCATCGGCAAGTTATCAAGATAGCCATGGAGTTTGAAGAAATAACCTTCATCCACATCCCTCGAGGTAGGAATGGCTTTGCTGATGCATTGGCAATATTGGCTTCCTTGATCCACATATCTGATAGGATGGGAATTCCTGAAATCAAATTTGCAAGCCAAAAGGCCCCATCATATGGGAATTACGTTAGAGAAATATCAGATGAACTACCTCTTATCAAACAGCCTTGGTACCAAGATATAAAAGAATATCTTCGAGATGGATCTACGCCTACCGGGGAAAGTCAAGCTGAAAGGAAGCGGATTCATAAGATGGCTATGAAATTCTATCTAAGCGGAGACAAACTCTATGAAAGGGATGCTGGAATAGGTCTTTTAAGATGCCTGGATAAGGAAAAGACTGATGGATGAAGTCCACAGTGGAGTCTGTGGTCCACACATAAGCGGTCCTTTACTTTTCAGGAAAATATTGAGAACAGGGCATTATTGGATCTCTCTCAAAGATGACTGTGATGATCACGTCAGAAGATGCTACCAATGCCAAGTCCATGGAAATGCCATTCGCGCTCCTCCGAATGAACTGCACAATATGAGTTCACCATGGCCCTTTTCCATGTGGGGAATGGATGTGATTGGGCCAATAGAACCCAAAACCAGCAATGGTCATCGATTCATCTTCACCATGATCGACTACTTCACAAAAATGGGTAGAGGCTGCATTTTTTCCCAAAGTCACCAAAGAGGTAATCATAGGTTTCATCAGAAACAATGTAATCTGTCGATATGGACAACCGGAGGTGATCGTATCAGACAATGCCAAGAATTTAAACAACCAAATGATGAAAGAATTATGCAGGAAGTTTTAGATCAAACATCTCAATTTCGTCATCTATCGTCCTAAGATGAATGGTGTTGTCCAAGCGGCCAACAAAAATATCAAGAAAATCATGCAAAAAATGTCCGCCAATCACAAGGGATGATCTAACTTATTACTTTTGACTGTGCTAGCCTACAGAATGACAATGCGAACTTCTACTAGGGCTACCCCCTACTCATTAGTCTATGGCATGGAAGCAGTACTTCCCATAGAAGTAGAAATGGAATTATTTAGGGTGTTAATAGATGCTCAGATGAAAGAAGACCAGTGGTTACAAGAACAATACCACCAGTTATCCCTGATAGAGGAAAAAAGGGATACAACCATATTTCACGGGCAATTATATCAGTAAAGAATTGCTCGGTCATACAACAAGAAAGTTTGACTCCGACAATTCAAAAAAAATGACTTAGTATTGAAGAAAGTCCTTGCCAATCAAGATGAAGCCAAAAGAAAGTTTGACCCAAATTGGGAAGGCCCTTTCATTGTCAAAGAAGTGTTGACAGGAGGAGCCATCAGATTTTAAGAAATGGATGGGAAAGAATTTCCCCAGCTCATCAATTCAGACACCGTGAAGATGTACTATATCTGAAGCACCTGTAAGCCATCATCCTGGTCTTGTGAAAAAAAAGAAAAAAGATCAAATCAATTCAGGTTTTCATTAGAAGCCTGAACTACGAATGACTTGATCTCCCACAACCACAGAAGTACGTAGGCAGCCAGCTATGGTGCGGTCAGACCAAGAAAAAAAATCCAAAAACCCCTCAAACAAAGCTCAAACCCAAATAAACACTTTGCAACCACTCAGGCCAAGCCTGAACTATGAAAGACCTGATCTCCCTTAACCCGGGAGTACATAGGCAGCCATCTATGGTGCAGTCAAACCAATAAAATTATAATAATAATTCCACTCGAACCAAGAAAAAACCCAAAAATAGAAAATCCATATACCAAACCTTTTCAGACTAAGCCTGAACTACGAATGACCTGATCTCCCCAATCCACGGGATTACGTAGGCAGCCATTTATGGTGCGGTCTAACCTTCAAGAAAAAACATAAACAAAACCCTATTATAAACCAGTCCCAAGACACCAAACCTCATATAAATCCCAAATACTATCAAGCATCCCTGATTAATAGGCCTTTCTGAGGTACTCTCTCACATCTTAATGTCAATCCATCAAGGAAAAGTTCATGATACATCAAGACAACAAGTCATGAAAAGAGTGGTAATCAGTCAGCAATGACAATACATATCCAAAAGGGAAGTGAATCAAAATATATTTCTCTACCATATAATACTGTTTAATATATACAATGTATCCTGTACATGAAAAAATGGATGACCTAGTCTATGCAGGAACATGAAAGCTAGTTTATAAACCCGCTGATAAACGGGATAACAAGTCCAACATGGCATCCCTCTCAGTAGATGGAGGTGCATCTGTAAGCTCCTGCCCTAAGGTCTCCATGGGAGCTAGAAGATCTACAACCATCTGTATAGTGCTACCATGATCATCTACCAATACACTCATATCTGCAATAATGCTATGCGTGTAAGATCTAAGTGCTGTTGGGTTTGTACGAAATCGTGACGCAATCAAATTGCAAAAATTAGCGGAAGCATGGTATATCAGAGTTTAAAAAAATTTCTACAAAACCATTACCCGGATCATCCTTTATGCAAATTATTAATTTAAAACGATAAATAAGAAGTTATGGAATCATACCCTTGTAGAACGAAGCTTCCACAGGTACTAGTTCAACTCCTTGTTCTTCGTGATCTCCTTGAATTTTCGGGTTAGATTCCTTCCTTTGATCAACGTTAGCCACCTAAGTGTTTGGCCTCTAGAGGTGATCCACCAAGGAAGATGAATTATCAAGAAGGAGGGTGGTTGGCTTAGTTTTCTATCCTCTATAGAAAAGGAGTACTCTCCAACAATTGGAATTGCCTCAACAGATATCTATTATAAGACTCCTCTTATATAGATATTGGTCAACCCTTCTAATCCTATTAGACATGGGATTTCTTTTTATTAATTAAACTCTTTTAATTAATAAAGGCTTCCCACCACATGGGGAATAATTAATTAAATTCATTTAATTAATTTGTCTCCTAATCTTATTAGGAATAAATGAGAGTACTAATATTAAATTAATTACTAAACTCCTTTAGAAATTAAAATAATAATAATTGTAATAATATTAATAAGACTCCTCTTATTAATTTATATTTAATATTTCCAAAATATTAAATAATAAACATTAAGCTATTTAATTTATTCTATCACTATAGATTAAATTAATTACACTTAATGCATTATTACGATTATGTCATTACCTTCTTAAATAATTATTCTTCCTTTTATGGTGTGACCCTTTAGGTTCTCTATATTAAACCTGTTGTGAATAAATCAATTAGAACAATTCTAATCTTATTTAAATAAATAAATTAAACTAATAATTTATTTAAATAAATAATATTTATTCTACAATAGGGATAAGCCTCCCTAGCGATTAACGACTTTCTAGATAATATAGATTTCAACATTAATCATAAAAGAACCTGTGAGTAAATAGTTACCATACAATTCAATCCTTCCACCATACAATGTCCCAATTAAATATAAGACATGAATTTACTGTTAAGTCTTATTTTATTTAATTATATGTATTTCGATTAGAAAATGCACAACTCCAAATAATGCAAATTAGAAACTCCTTTCTAATTTCATTTTACCTTGGCCAAGGATTCCTGGGTTGTCATTTAACGAATCACATAGGACATATCTCCTCTTTTACTAGAGGTGGTAGATTCTTTATTGATCATTCATTATCTCCATATGTAACTCATTATACCCAAGCATACCCTTTTATATACCCTAAAGGACTTTAAGTAATAAGTCAAAGTATAATTCATTACATACAAGATACTATGATGATCTCAAGTCGAAGGATCACTTGTACTACTATCACATTAGGAATTCCTATTGACAGGCGAGTAAAACTCTATTAGGTATTCCATAGCGAGTCACGTTCAGTGAACTTATTCTCCAATAAGCACCTACATACTTGCTTTAGTGTCTCCACACAAATGATCATGAGATCAATCATCCTCATCCAATGAGCAAGCAACATATGTACCAATCTATCCGGATTTACTAATCTCCTTTTTAGTAATCCCACGATTGGGAACTATTTTAGTTTTAGAGCTTTCTAAGAATTTAGATCTCATTAGCATGATCATCATCATTATTCTAAAAGCATTGCTTAAAACTATGGGTTATTTACATATTATAAAAACAACACCATGTAGATAATTAAATGCCTTTAATAAATGAATATTTTATTAATAAATAAATAAGATTGTTTACAAAGTACGTACTTTATCATCATACATGATTGGCTTGTATGCACACTACAATCAATCTCCCACTTGCACTAAAGTCAATTGCCATGGTATCTCATACCCATCTTCTCTAAGTAACGATCAAACTGCTGTTCTGTTAAAGCTTTAGTAAATGGATCTGCAATGTTGTCTTGAGAGTCTACACGCTCCAAGGTGACGTCTCCTCTTTTAATGATCTCCCTGATCAAGTGAAATCGCCGCAACACGTGTTTAGATTTTTGATGAGACCTTGGTTCCTTAGCCTGTGCAACTGCTCCTGTGTTGTCACAGTAAACGGGAACTACTTCTCCAATGCTAAGAACCATACCAAGTTCAGTTATGAACTTTTTCATCCAAACAACTTCCTTTGCAGCTTCACTTGCAGCTATATACTCTGCCTCTGTCACTGAATCAGCAACTGTTTGCTGCTTGGAACTCTTCCAACTCACTGCGCCTCCGCTCAAGGTAAAAACATACCCCAAAATAGATTTACTGTCATCTTGGTCCGTTTGAAAACTTGAGTCTGTGAAGCCCTCGAGTTTTAATTCAGACCCACCGTAGACAAGAAAAATATCCTTAGTCCTTCTCAAGTATTTTAGGATATTCTTCACTGCCTTCCAGTGCTCTTCTCCTGGATTCGACTGGTATCTGCTCGTTACACTAAGTGCATGAGCAACATCCGGTCTAGTACATATCATACCGTACATGATAGATTCTATTGCAGAAGCATAAGGGATCTTACTCATACGGGCTCTCTCCTCAGGTGTCTTTGGGGCCTATTTCTTGGAGAGATGTATTCCATGGCTCATCGGCATGAGACCTCTCTTGGAATCTTCCATGCTAAATCTCTTTAGCATTGCATCAATGTACGTTCCTTGGGATAAACCAAGCATCCTTTTAGATCTATCTCCATAGATCTTTATCCCCAAAATATAGGATGCTTCTCCCAAGTCCTTCATGGAGAAGTGTTTAGATAACCAGATTTTAATCAATTGTAGCATAGGAATGTCATTCCCTATCAGTAATATATCATCAACATATAATACAAGGAATGAAACTGTGCTCCCACTAACCTTCTTGTACACACATGGTTCATCGTCGTTTTTGATAAAATCAAACTCTTTGATTGTCTCATCAAAACGAATGTTCCATCTACGAGAAGCTTGCTTCAATCCATAAATGGATCATTGCAGCTTACAGACTTGATTTGTTCCAACCTTTGAAACAAATCCCTCTGGCTGTGTCATATACACATCCTCCTCAAGTTTCCCATTGAGGAAGGCCGTTTTCACGTCCATCTGCCAGATCTCATAGTCTTTATAAGTTGCAATCGCAAGAAAAATCCGAATGGACTTGAGCATAGCTACTGGTGAAAAGGTTTCATCATAGTCAACTCCTTGTCTTTGTTTGAAACCTTTTGCAACCAGTCGGGCCTTATAGGTCTCTACCTTGCCGTCCGCTCCAGTCTTTCTTTTAAAGACCCATTTACACCCAATAGGCTTAATGCCTTCAGGTGGTGAAACCAAAGTCCATACTTTGTTTTCATACATGGAGTCCATTTCGGATTTCATGGCTTCAAGCCATTTTCCTGAGTCTTTATTACTCATAGCCTGTTCGTAATTCAATGGATCATCATCATTCATGATGTGTACCTCATCGTCATCCTCTATAATGAATCCATACCTCTCAGGTATCTTCGGTACTCTTCCAGATTTACGAACAGGGTGTGGTATAGTAGTTTCTTCTACTTGGTCAGGTACCTGACTTTGATCCTTGGTAATTTGTGGTTCTTGAACTTCTTCAAGATATATCTTACTCCCACTGACCCCTTCATGGATAAACTCCTTTTCCAAGAAGGCAACATGTTTCGAAACAAACACCTTTTGATCAGTTGGATGATAGAAATAATACCCTAAAGTTTCTTTAGGGTATCCCACAAATCTACACTTATCAGATTTAGTCTGTAGCTTATCATTTTCAAACTTTTTGACATAAGCTGGGCAACCCCAAGTCTTAACATGCTTAAGATTTGGTTTTCTCCCCTTCCACATCTCATATGGAGTCTTTGGGGTGGATTTGGTAGGTACCTTGTTAAGTAGGTATGCAACCGTTTCTAGGGCATATCCCCAGAAAGAAATTGGAAGGTCGGTAAAACTCATCATGGATCGAACCATGTCCAACAGTGTTCGATTTCTCCTTTCAGATACTCCATTTAACTGTGGTGTACCTGGAGGAGTCCATTGTGAGATTATACCATTTTCTTTGAGACAATTGAGAAACTCACCGCTTAAGTATTCTCCACCTCGATCTGATCGAAGTATCTTTATACTTTTGCCCGTTTGTTTCTCTACTTCACTTCTGAACTCTTTGAACTTTTTAAATGATTTTGACTTGTACTTCATTAAATACACATATCCAAATCTTGAGTGATCATCAGTGAAAGTAATAAAATAAGAATACCCACCCCGTGCACTTGTTGTCATAGGTTCACAAACGTCTGTGTGAATCAATGCCAACAACTCTGTAACTCTTTCTCCTTTTCTACTAAAAGGAGATTTAGTCATTTTACCCATGAGACAAGATTCACAAGTTGGATATGATTCATAATCAGATAACTCAAGGAGCCCATCTTTATGAAACTTGGATAATCTTGTTTCATTGATATGACCGAGTCTACAGTGCCACATGTAGGTATAATTAATATCATCTCTTTTCCTTTTCTTAGTTTGTTCAATTTGAAAAATATTTTCTTGTAAGTCAAGTGTATAAAGTCCATTTCGCAAATTTCCAACACCATATAAAACATCGTCTTTATAAATAGAACAACTATTATTCTTTATAACAACGTTAAATCCTTCCATATCCAATACAAAAATTAAAATAATGTTTTTAATAATATTCGGAACATAATAACAATTAGTAAGATAAATGGACTTTCCCGAAGGCATTGCTAAATAATAAGTTCCTACAGCTAATGCAGCAACCTTTGCTCCATTCCCCACTCGTAGGATCACCTCATCATTGTTCAGCTTTCTACTTCTGACCAGTCCCTTCACATTATTACATATGTGAGAACCACAACCGGTATCCAATACCCAAGTAGAATTTTGACTTTCTGAAAAATTAATTTCAATCATGAACAAACCTTGATTGGAAGTCGAAGCTTCTCCAAGCTTCTTCTTTGCCAGAAACTTCTTGCAGTTCCTCTTCCAATGACCCGGCTCGTTGCAATGGAAGCACATTCTTTTGCTAGCTGGATCAGATTTCTTTTGTTTCTTTATGTTCACTTTGCCCTTGGTCATCCGAGATCGGAAGAGCTCCTTAGATATCTCATATCTAGTAGTCCTACTTTGTTCACCATACAACTCCTTGAGGTGAATCAACATAGTAGAAGCATCCATGTTTTCGTGCAGACGCTGAAGCTCGTTATTCATGGATGCGAGCATGATGCATTGAGCCACAGATGCATCATCTTGCCACTTTACAATGGTGGCAATCTCTTCCTCAGAGGCTGTTTCTGGAACAGTTCTAGGGACAGGTGAGTTTAGGACATAAGAAATCTTTTCAGCAGTGAGAACTATTCTCAGATTTCTTAGCCAGTCCGTATAATTCGGCCCGGTAAGCTTATTAGCATCAAGTATGCTTCGCAGTGAAATTAGTGATTTTGACATTTTTAAAATTCTGCATATGAAAAAATAATATTTTAGCAAACATTCATTTTATTAATTTTGCATACCAAAATAAATTTAGGTCTTTATTTTAAATTGGTATCTCCCACTATTTTTATCAAACTATATTACCCTCACTTATATAGTTCGGCAACATCTAATTAAAGATTTGCTAGTGAGAATAAGGATCTCATTTCAAATGTATATAACCTTGTGGATAGCACAACAAGCGATATACAAATAAATAGGTAGACAACTCTTGTCAATTACATCACCATATAACTCCTTTTATTTTGCCTCTTAAATCATAATGGTCAAGTGTGTGCACATCCGAACTAAAATGATTTAAGTTAAGTCCAGCCTAGCACTTCCATAAATTCAAAAAAGAAAAATGTTCGTCCTTGTGGATAGCACAACAAGACTAGATCGTTCAATTTTCTTGATAAGCATCAAATGTGATTAATTAACATTTTAAATACTCAATACTCGCCTTGTGGATAGCACAACAAGCTCATATTAAATATTTAATACTCTATTAATTTATTACAATTAATATTATTACTAAAGGAGACCTAGAGGATAGGTCTCTAGACCTAGAGTAGTAGCCGGACGTAGGCAAGGAAGTCTCTCATATGCCCAAAACTGGAAGTGCAAAAAATAAATGTCCTCCATAATAGAGATTGATAAATACAAATGAGGGAGATTGAAAGGTGAAAGAGAAATTACTCACCAACAGGAATGGATAAAAACCCAGCCAAGCCTCTGTCACGCCCTCAGAGCGCAAGCGCATCCTACGAAGAAAATAGGCGAAAGGGAAGGTGCCCCAGTCAATATCCCTGATGTGCTCCACATTTTGAGTAGCGCTAACCAGAGCAAAAGAAACCGTCGAGGAGTTATCTGCTATAAAATAACCCCTAATGATGACCAAGAACAGTCGCCAAAGAATGCGATCTCTAACCCTCTGATCATCAGGCAGAGGCTCAGTTAAAGCCCCACTCAAGGCATCCACACTCAACGGCCCAGAACGGATAGTTCAACCCTTGATGGCCATCGCAGGAACTCCCAAAAGGGATCGAACGGCAGCAGGTGAAATGTCAGCCACCAAAGATACTGGCTCACCTATAAACTCCAATATGTGATGAATCGCCAATCCATCGGTGTCATCATAATCTTACAGTCCAACAAGTGAAGGGACTGAGTCTGGTGGAATCAGCGTTCAGATAAAGCCCGCAGATAACCCCAAGGGCAACGACGGGGAGGAATAGAGAAGAAGGCCTTAAAACCCCAAGAATTGACGATGGTTTGGTACTCCGGATGAAGAGTATGATACAAGGAGTGGACGCTAAACCAGTTCCCCCTGGGCTGAGTAAAGCCGGGAACCTGTGTTAAACGGCAAATCCAGATTAAACCTTTGTTCTGAAATGGAAAAAAGAAGATAATTCCAGAATAAAAACTTCTGTTACCTCATTGGCGTGGAGATAGATCGAAGGATGACGCCTTAAATCTTCCAAAAGTTCTGGAATTTCCACAATGATGGCTGGAAGCTCCCTACGCAGAGCAGTAGCATGAGCAAGGTCCTCAACAGGGACATCCTCCTCGTTGTCCACATCATCCGGCCTGTCAACCTGGATAGGATGAATCACTAACTCAGCCAACAAGTGAGGCTACCGAGCTGGATGAGGCCGAGGGACATCAGAAGCTCTCCTCTTCCTCACACCTGCAGAGACCCTGTTAGAGCTGCCTGGTCTGTCTGAATCCATAACCTGAACAAAATCTATAAATCACCTCAGAAAGGGTGAGGTAAGTCTCAAACTTACAACATATTAAAATTAAATCATTGTTTCATGCATATTCTAAGTCCTAAAGCATGACTTAGTTAACATACATCCCCAGTATAATTAAAATTACATGTTCATTAAATGGTTTGGCTCATGAATTTTTTTTGCCAGAGTCTCCTTTATGAAATGAATTATCCGCATGCACATAGGCATGATTAGGTGGCCATTCAGTAGCACACCAACCCAAAATTATGAGCATTTCATACATAAGAAAAACATCAAAATCAAACTCCCCATGGTAGCCAAATTACCATGTGTATTTTTATTTGAAAATCCAGGCTCATTTGTCTTTAAATAGGATGAATAAAGTGGCCAAAAAGGGAGCCAAATGACTGTCTCATAAATTAGTTTTTTCACATCAATACGTTCAACATGGTAAAACATACACATTTACTAAGTCTGAAAACTTTTATAAAGTCATATGAGCATGCATATTTACTATATTATGTTTAGAAGCATTCTATATGAAATCTAATGTTCTAATGGTCAAAACTTGGAAAGAAAGGATTAGGAATTTGCAAATAGCAGCCCGAACTCAGTAGATCTGAAGAGGAATTTTCAAATTTTCTACATAGTTCAACTTAAAAATGACTTGTGAAAGCCACGGGGGGACTAAAATAGATCTGTAGGGAGCCGCGACTCTACCTGTGGCAACCGTTGGTAGACCTGTGGCACCCCAGGGTGGGTCCCACCCCCTTCAGTTCAGTCCAAATGAGGTTAAAGCGGAGTTCCCAGAAGCTAAAAAGTCAAATCAGGGAAAAATGTGCTACGCGATTTAGTAAAACAGGCTTGAAACCCTGAATCTGGGTGTCAAACTCCTGATGAAAGAAAATCTTCATGTAAGCCATTGGTATGAACCCTGATGTGGTATTTGGAATGCCAATGATGAAAATTGCTGAAAGCTGCTTCTGTCAAAGCATCGGGAAGGTCTGAGGGTATGACTTATCAGAAAGATACCCCCAACATCGATATTAGGCATGTCTGACATCGCAAACTGTTGGCAACAACTCCAGCGTAGCATCGAGAAAGAGCCGATGATGAAAGCCGTTGAGAACTGCTTCAACGAGGGTCAAATTGTCTAATATTGTGGACCGTTGGCGACAACTCCAGCGTAGCATCGGGAAAGATTCGATGATGAAAATTGTGGAAAACTATCATTCTCGGGGAGAACTGATGATGGAATCTGCTATATAAATCCTCAGCCAAGGTATCAAATCAGGTCAACCGACCATTATAAACTACCATTCGAGTTGGCACCGAGGAGGTTTGGTGATGGTCAAACTCTACAAACTACCATTCGAGTGGGAATCGAATCAGTTCAACCGACCATTGTAAACTACCGTTCGAGTAGGCACCGATGAGGTTCGGTGATGGTCAAGCACTGCAAACTACCGTTCGAGTAAGCTTCAAGTTAGTTCAACTGACCGTTGTAAACTACCGTTCAAGTAGGCACCGAGGAGGTTCGGTGATGGTCAAACTCTGTAAACTACAAGTCGAGTAGGAATCAAATCAGTTCAACCGACCATTGTAAACTACCATTCGAGTAGGCACCGATTAGGTTGGACCTGCAAACTACCATTCGAGTAGGTATCTAATCAAACCAGTTCAGTCGACCGTTGTAAACTACCATTCGGGTAGGTATCGAGGAGGTTCAATGATGGTCAAATCGTTGTCAACTATTGTTCGAATAGATAGTGAGAATTATATCCCCGGCAGAAACGTCGGCACCAAACAGACATCAATTCAAACCGTTGGTGACTACTCCAGCGTAGCATCAGGAAAGATCCGATGATGTAAACCGGCGTAAGCTATCATCAGGATAGGCATCAGGAATCCTCAATGAGGTCACTCGTCATAAGAGGAACATCCCCAGAGGAGGAAAAGTCAGAAAACGTATCTGAAGACAGAGAATGTTAGTGATAACCCCAACGTCGAGTTCAGAAATGTCCAATGGCATCAGCCAAGGAAGAATCTCCCCAGCAGGGATCCTAAAAACATCTCTAAAACATTTCATAGAATCAGTCTTGGTAGAACCGACGGACATGGTAAACCATTGGCTTCAACCCAATGTAGCATCGGGAAAGATTCAGTGATGAAAGCTTTGCAAACTACCGTTCGAGTAGGCATCAAGATAATTCAGTGAAAGCCATCATGGACAACTCCATCCCCGATAAAAGTGGCGTGAGCGGTCAGTGATGGAATACCGAGGCCGCTAGCATCACAGATACATATAGCATATTATATCATGCATTGTATTACATTTGCATGCATCATATTTCCAATGTCTAGCAGTCTTTATCCTTTTCATTCCATTGCATTACATAAACATGATAAAGAGGAGCATCTGTAGACACTGGAAAATTTGCATTCCTGTTACTAACCCTACAAGAGGGAAAAACTATCCTTTACCTTCCAGAGATAACCCTGGAATTCCAAATCACCAAGTCCAACCCCGGCAACAACCCCGGGAGATCAATGCCAAACCCCGACAACAACCCCTGAAGATCCTCGACGACAACACCGGGAGATCAAAGCCAAACCCCGCACCAACCCCGAGAGATCAAATCAAACCCCGACAACAACCCTGGGAGATAAAATTCAACCCTGGCGACAAAACCAGAAGATCAAAGCCGAACCCCGACAACAACCCCGGGATATCAAATCCAACCCCGGCGACAACACCGGGAGATCAAAGCAAAACCCTGGCAACAACCCCGGGAGATCAAATCCAACCCTGGCGATAACCCCGAGAGATCAAAGCTAAACCGCAGTGACAACCACGAGAGATCAAAGCCATACGCTGGCGACAACCCCGGAAGCATCAAATCAACCTCGACGACAACTTTAGGAGACCAAATTAACCTTCGGAGACAACCCCGAAGCATTAAATCAACCATGGCCACAACCTCGGGAGATCAAGTCAAACCCCGACGACAACCCTGGGATATCAAATCAACCCTGGGTGACGATCTTGAGGAAGAACAGAGTCGGCTGAGACCAAACCTCGGAGACAATCCTGAGAAACATTCGAAAATCCTGTCAATCCTGGAGACAATCCCCGGAAGGGCAAAATGGTCATTTTTCCAACTTAACATCAAATTAAGTTAAAATGAAGCT
Source organism: Panax stipuleanatus (assembly GCA_020205555.1). Taxonomy (NCBI): domain Eukaryota; kingdom Viridiplantae; phylum Streptophyta; class Magnoliopsida; order Apiales; family Araliaceae; genus Panax; species Panax stipuleanatus. The sequence goes on from CM035124.1 coordinate 29,296,436, forward strand.
AAATTACTGCCACGAAGGTCGTGCAGAACCATAACGTCAATCCCGAGTGAAAATAGCACAAGATAGCTCAACGAACGGACTGCGAAAACTCAAAGATATGGTCATGGATCCATCTTCCTGGATTCAAAAAAGGTCAAATCCCATGTCATTGTGTATCTCTAGGAAAGGGCTTTCCGAAAAGGTATAGCACGCCTCTATCGGACTCCCGGATTGAAAGTTATAAAGGTTCGAAGCAGATAGCGCATTGGTCGGAGTGCACGTACTTCGACACAACAGGACCTGCAGGACCGGACCCACCCGGGAGCCGCAGGTAGAGCCGCTGCTGTTTGGTCTATAAATAAGACCCCCCATCAGCCAAAAAGAGAAAGAAAAAAAGAAGAAAAGAGAGGAAATTTCGCTCATTTCAGCTCTTAACCCTACCAACAGCGCTCCAAACTTCGATTTTACTCTTCCTAAAAAACTTGTATACATATATATACTAACATATCAAGTTTTAACCGGTGAAAACGGAGTTTTCAAGCCTACTAAGTGGTTTAAAGCCTCTATCGCTGTACACTGTGAGATTTTTTTTGATCTGAAGCTTTTTACAGCTTTAATATATATATATATATATATATATATATATATATATATATATATTTATAGCTTCTGGTTTTTCCCGGATTTCAAATCCGTGGCCTTTTTAGCTTAAATATATGTATATATAAGTATATATATATATATATATATAAGTGTTACTTAGCCTGGATTGTTAATTTGTGGCATTTTCAGCTTTAATATATATATATATATATATATATATATATATTAACTCAGTAATGTCTGGATCATGAATCTGTGGCTTTTTCTGCTTTAATATATATATATATATATATATATATATATATATATATTTCTATTAACTCCATTAGCCTGGATTGTTAATCCGTGGTTTTTTCTCGCTTTAATATATATATAATTATATATATACTTATACTAACTCGTTTGGCCTAGATTGCTAATCCGTGGCCTTTTCAGCTTCAATATATATAAGCATATATATATATATATATATATATATATATTTACATTAATCAGTCACGTCTAGATTGTAAATCCGTGCTCTTTCCAGCTTTAATATATATATATATATAAGTAATATATATATTATTTATTCAATGTGATTAGATATCTGTTTTAACTGTTCATTTGATGTAAATTTGTTCTAATGTAAAGTTTATTGATTAGATTTATCTAAATCTAGTCATATCTCACTCTTAACCGATTCAAAAGTTGTCAAACTGGAACCGTTGAGCTAGAATGACTAATATTTATTTAAATCTAGTTTTCTTTCTAGTTTTGTAAATATTAAAGCAACTACGCGATCCTAGATCCGTATCTAGAGGGAACGGGAAGCTTTGGCTATGCGCATGCAAGGATTTAACTGATGAATTCTTTATCTTGCGACGTCTAGATTTTAATTTACATTTTATTTCAATATCTTTGCTGTGCAGGCTTTTTGATAATATTCTGTGAGCCTAGGAATCAAGGGATCTACGATTAATCAGATGGATCTAGATCCGATTCCCACGATGGACAAATTTAAACTGTAAATACGGCTTGCTTGTCTTTTTGTAAATGTAAATCAGAGGGACCTTAAAATGGTTATTCGGATTTAAGGTCTCAGCACAGTAAATTGTGGTTTGTAATGCTCGGATCACTTCGATGGCTTTCATGCCCAAAAGGAGCCCGACACTAATGTATATATTATTTGGTCGAGGATGCTTCGCATCCCTACAATAAAATCATAATCAGCCGAATGTAGAATAAAATGAAAGTATCAAAAGGCTTCAATTCCTATGTTAGCGAAAGGGTTTGAAAATCATCTTTCAAAACATCACTTTCATATCTTGTCTAAAAATGGACTTTTCATTAAATCAAACCCTTCGTATATAGGTCCAACGAAACACAACACTACTTTTAAATAAAGCACTTTAGGCCCAATTACTGCAAGCACACACACACACACACTGCAAATAAATTAGGAAAATTAAAAAGACGCGGTAACCGTGTTTTCACGGAAGTCGGCGGGTGCCTAACACCTTCCCTCTTCTTAATCAAGCTTCCGAACTCTATGAATCTTGGTTTCCATGGCCAAGTTAAACAGAATCCAGTAATTGGGCCTACTTGCAAAACTTTTCAAATTAAAACTCGGTTGAGTTGGTACAACCATTTTAAACATACCAACTGGCGACTCTATAAAATCAAACTTTTCAAATCGTCGACATTATATGTCGGCCTTTTCTTAAAAATTCACCCTTCAGATCAAACAAATCAAATAGAAGGCATAAAGGGTAGAAACAGATAGGAAAAGAGATCAAAGATTTTTTCCGACGTCGACAATATCTAAAGAGTTCTTCCGATCTAGAATGACCGATGACACTATAGTACAGACACATGCCCTTAAGATGATCAATTTGATTAAACAATTGGGATAGTTGGGTTTTCTCATGGATGGAGAGTTGAGCCAAGATTTGATCTTGCAGTCATTCCAAGACTCTTTTTCCCAATTTGTTATGAATTTTCACATAAACAAGCTAGATGCCAGCCTACCTAAATTGCTTAACATGTTGAAAACTGCGGAGAGTCACTTTCCAGCAAAGAAAGACCAAGTCTTCCAAGAAAAGGAAGAGGGCCAAAGGATCTTCTAAAAAGAAGAAAAATTCAAAGAAGGTAAAAGAAAAGGCAAAAACCAAGGATAATAAGAAGAAAATTGATGCGGATAGTAAAGCAGTTTGTTTCCACTACAATAAGCCTGGACACTAGAAAAGAAACTGCAAGGAGTATCTTACAGAGGCTAAACAGAAGAAGTTTGGTGAAGCTTCGGCTACAGATATAAGTTTATTCATGATTGAAATAAATCTTTCTGTAAGTTAATGTTCTACTTGCATATTAGATACCAGCTGTGGTTCTGACATAAGCAATTCTATGCAGGAACTAAGTAGTAGTAGAAAGCTGAAGAAAGAGAAATAATCATGCGCGTGGGGAATGGAGCAAAGATTGTTACATTAGCCGTTTAGCATTGCCTACGGGCAAGTCTATTAATTTAGTAAATTGTTACTATATTTTAGTTCTTATTAAAAACATTACTTCTATTCCGTTGTTTGGCAAGGAAGGTTTTGATATTATATTTAAGAATAATGATTGTTATATTTATAATGATAATATTTTATTTGGAAATGGTAGATTAATTGATGAACTTTACATACTTAACTTATATGAAAATATTTTGTTAATTAAACAAACTAATAAAAGAAAAAGAGGTGATGTGAATTATACCTTTATGTACTCGGTCATATTAATGAAACAAGTCTAAATAAGTTTCATAAAGATGGGCTTTTAGAGCCATTTGATTATGAATCATATCCAACTTGTGAATCTTGTCTCATGAGTAAGATGACGAAATCTCTATTTATGAAATTCAAAGTGTGTGCACACCTAGAAGGGGGGTCGAATAGGTGGTGATTCTCAAACCTATTACCAATACCAAATTTAATTTTTTTTATTATAGAATAAATCTAGATAGGTAAGACTTATCTATTTTAGTGTCTGCTTTATCCTACATTCTACTTTAGTTATTATTCAGAAATGATAACCTGTCTGCTTAGGTGTTTGAATTAATGTTAATTCACGTGAATATAGTAGAACAATATATGCCGATGTATATGATAAATATTCAAATAAAAATAACAGAAAATGACAAAATAATAAGCACACCAAGATTTTTACGTGGTTCATCCCCTAGCCTCTAATCTAGTGGCCTAATCCACGTCCAATACGAATTGGTATTGGATACTCCTTTTATTAAAATAATATTCAAACAGTCACAAAATTACTCCCTGTATAAATAATCTTTGATCTTTGTTGGACACTACTGCCCCCTTGCACCTCTGCAACTTTCTCACCAATTAGACTTCTAGAGCTTCTTTAATACATCCCTATCTACCACTGGATCACACAAGCCAAACTAGACATGTATACAAGTTTTAATATGAACGAATATGATTACAATATATCTATGAATTAAGAAATTAATAGCAAGACAAAACTAGATTGCTAGAAGTTTTTCTATTTGAGCACTGTTTTTAATTTTCCAATTCGTTCCCCTTTTTCTTTAAGCCGAGAAGAATATATATAGATAAAGACCCAGTCCAAAGAAAGCTAATAACCCAATTTCAGCAAACCTAACAGGAGGAAAAAACAAGTTGTTAGGGGAATGATTTAAATTTAAAAAGAGAACTTGAATCATGGGATAAGATTTAGTAAGATCAACAATTTGAATTAAGGAATAATATCCAAACAAAATCAACATATTAAATTAAGGGATAAGGATAAGCAAAATCAGCTCCATCACTTTATGGAAAATATCTTGTTGTTGATATAATTTTGGAAAACAATTGTATAATTGATATGGTTTCCAAATATATATTTCTAGCTTTTGAATTTGAATTTTCAGCACTTGAAATAAGGAATGAGATCTTTACTTTGGAAAACATGGCTGAATATTTTCTTAATTGATTTGGTTTCCAAAAATAGCTTCTTAATGGATTTGAATTTTAAGCTCATGAATTTTTTTTAAAATTATTTTTGGCAAAATAAAATTATCTTTGCAATTAATAACTCAAGCTACAAATCCTTACATTGATTTCTTAGGTGAAGTCCTACGAACCTAACCAAGTGGTGGCTCTAAAAACCTTTTCTTCATGATGAGCGACTTAAAATATGAACACATGTGTTGTCCGATTAATATAATGACAAATACGCGCAAGCATACACGATCAATCAAGTAATAAAGTGATAAGATAAAGTGCCGAACCCACAAGAATTACTATTTAACAAATCCCAACTACCAGTTTTATATCAATCCAATTTTATTTAAATAACTAAATTTTGGAATTATCAAGTAAAAACTAAATTAAAGTAACTAAGACTAATTATAACACAAAGAGTTGATTCAGATGATAAAGGCTTAAGACTACAATATCCCTAATTTATGCAAATTAAATCAATTACCCAACTTATCCAATTATTAAATCCACTTGAGTTGTTAAAAGGAATTTAAAGTATTTATAAGCCCTTTTCCAAGTGATCAAATAAAAATATTCAATTCAATTAATTATGTGATATTCCTATGCAAAACAATCTTCAAATCTCCGTTTTGATCTTCTTGTGTGCTTCTTCGAATCTCTATAATCCTCCTTCAATCTCTGTATATCTTTTTACAAATAGCCTTCTCCCTTTTATAGCTTTAGGTCTCCTCTATGTCAGCTTTAATTAAAATCCTTGATTGAATAGAAATTGGCCTTTTTTCCTAGCTTTGCACAAAATTTGACCAACAATCCCTGATGCACAGCGCCCCGATGCTAGGATTCCTTCTATATACAGCGCCCCGTTGCTGTCCACGTCCGCGTAATTATAATTTTGCCCTTCTTGTCCTCAAAATCCCTGGTTTGCCGCCTAACTTGCAAAATAACAACTAAACAAGTAAAATTGTTTTAAATCACTTGAAAAAAAATAAAAATCCTAAAAATACTCAATTCATTGGTATATTACCCACAAACTTAGACACTTGCTTGTCCTCAAGCAATGCAAACAACTAAGACATAATCAATGCAATTAACTAACATGACTCTACCAACTCAAGCATGAATCAACATTGACAACCACAAATAACCTCAAATATACTCAAACACAACTTAAATGAATGGTTAAACTCCAGCATTAGTTAAAACTTGAAATATCACTAACTCACTGTATCCAACCCATAATGTGGGTGTGTGTGCTTTAACATATCAATCCAGCCATAGGTAAAACAAACTTAACAACTACAAGGCTAAAAGAAAGATTCTCATAGATACAAATTAAGCTACACCTCTATAACTCAGATATCATTTATTCCGAAAATTTTATTTTTCGATTTTTTTACTTGACTTTATAATGTTTAGCTTCCTTAGGCTTTTCAGAGCTACCCAAATAACGAGCTTTTGACCGATGGCTCCCAAACCAGTTGATTTTAGGGCATTAGGTGTTAAGTCACCCCTACAGATCTAATAACCCGAGTAGCAAAGGCCACAAAAACCAAACTAGCCAAGTGATTATTTATACTTTACTTTTATTTTTTTCTCTTGACTTGTGCAATGTTAATTTGTATTAGGCTTTTCAAAGTTACCCATGTGGAGAACTTTAGACCAACAACTTCCAAACCAATTAGTTTTAGGGGATTGAGTGTAGAGACACTCCTAAGGGTTTACTTATTTGAGTAATAGAGGCCACAAATACAACTAGTCAAGTTTTTTTTGAATATTTTTTGTTTCCAAAATACAAGATAATCAAAATTATAGAGGTTATCCTTATCCTTCCTAAGCCCTGCATTTCTAAAATTCCATTAAACCTAAACCAGATCAACATGTTGGCATGTGCAATTCTAACCAATGTATTTTTTTAAACAACACAAACTGACAATTTTCAAGAGTTGACTAAGATATCATTAATCCATTCATTAAGGTTAGCGCTCAATTTACTCATTCTTCTCATTGGCCATCATCAAGGTTTTAAAATCTCATCATGCTCAAGTTATCCCCAAATAAGCTAACACAATGCAAAACTACTCGTAAAAACAATCCTAGATGCAAAAAAACCTACTAAAAACTGTAATATTCCAAACTTTAAATAAGAATATTAATATAAACAGTAAATATAAATATGTTTAATATCTTGTGTGATGTGTATTTATATATAATTATATATCAACACATAAGATATAATTGTGTAAATAGATGTGTATGATTTTATAAGTAAAACTCTAATTTAAGAATTTAGCTAAATAAGGAATCTTAACCCTAATTATTATAATAAATGAGAATTATAACACAATACATTGATAATGTTATATAAGATAATGGATATATATATATATATATATATATATATACATTATATATTTATATATAAGGAATTAAGGAATTAATTGCAAAATATTTCTAAAAACCTTAATTAGGGATTAGGAAACCCTAACTCTAATTATAAACCCTAATTCTAAACCAACAAAACCTAATTGTTCATTATTATTTTTAAATTTTCTAAGGATAATATGAAATAACTAAATTACCCTTGGATTTAAGTGAAAAATTACCAAAATACCCTTAATATATGCAAAATGACAAAAATACCCATATTTTGTTCCTTTATTAAAACAAGATAGGAACAAATTTTTTGCTTGCAAGCAAAAGATTTGTCACATGGCCTAACACTCTCTTGGCATGACAACACAACCTAGTTCATAGATTAAGTAGATTTAGTTGTTAAAAATGTAGAGAAACTTAAGTTTTAACCCAACTTGAGCTTTGGATATAAGGAAAGGTCATAAGGACTAAGGGCCACGAGTTTTCTACTCATTATAGACAACCAACTGACTCACAAACAACACTTAGCAGTCCAGAAAAGGAATCAGAAAGAGAAAGAATAAAAATTACTCAAAAAGGGTAAAAACCTGACCCTAACTTAATTTTTTATTTCTGAATATTTAATTGTTGTTGTTATTGGTTAAATATGTTCATTACTAAGTTATTTGGTGATCTGGGTTGCTAAAACATAGATCCATAACATTTAAAAGCATCAAAATGAAGTTTTAAGTAAAACTGTCAAAGCTGAAAAATTGGGTCTGACAACGAATGCCAGCCCTTGTATCTCGTTAACTGTCTATTGTTTAGGTGTGTTTAAAGTTGGTAGTTGTAGTATGTAATGTTGTTAATAGACTGAAAGTGGTATATTAGACATCAGAACACCGGATCGGGAGTTATAAGCAGTCAAAACCCGTTGACCGAGCATGACCAAGCCTTTTCTGGGTAACCCAGAAAATTTAAGAACAAGCCTGGCAGGCCGTTTGACCGGTCTTGATCTCGCTACTAACAAGTTGTTAGGAGGTTAAGTTGTGTTTATGTTATACATTGACATGAGTACTACACAACCGTAGCACTTTCAAGTCCTAGATAATCACTGGCCGGAAGATATAAACGGTCAAACCTAGTTGACCGTTCAGCTTGAGTGTTCTGGGTAACCCAGAAACTCATAAGCAGTGTCTGACAAGATTTTTAAAGACTTAGATCTTGCTTCTTGTTGATATATGGACTCTGTGACTGCTCAAACAATGTACTCAGGTAGTTATTCTATAGAGCCCGACGACTAGAACACCCAAACAGTAACCGGCTGGCAAGATATAAGACTATAAAGGTCGTTGACCGACATGACTAGGCGTTTCTGGGCAGCTCAGAAAGGAAGAACAGCCTTGAGGGGTTGGTTTGACCGACCGTGTGAACTTGTAGAGATGTTTTAAGCAGTGAAGTGACCATAGACGTGTACTACTACATTAGTACTACACTTTCATTGGATTAGATTGCCCAGAAACCAAATTTATTGCCAGAAAAATCGAGTCAAACTGAGCCCCTAGATATTGACCATTGTGTTCTTGACGTGATGAAGAACACCTATAGCGACACTTTTATCGCTAAAGGTCTTTAGCGACAGGCGATTTTTGGAAATTAGTTTTATTAAATAAAATAAATTAAAATAATTACTAAATAATTAATAAAAAAATCTGAAAATTCATTTTTAATTATAATAAATAATTTTTAATATTTTGAAATAAAATTTTATTAATATTTAATTTATTTAAATATTAATGATAATAAAAGTAATTAATAATAAATTACTTAAAAATAATATTAATGATGTAAAAATTATTTTAAATAATAATAAATTATTTAAAAATGACATTAATGATTTAAAAATCATTATTAATAAAAATAAATTATTTAAAATTAATATTAATGATTTAAAAATCATTTTAAATAGTTATTAAATATTTAAAAATAATATTAATAACTTAAAAATCATTTTAAATGATATTAAATTATTTAAAAATTATTTTGAGCATTTAAAAATTATGATAAATAATATCTAAAGCATATAAATAAGATATTAAAACTTTTAAATAAAGTTATTGAAAAACTGATTCAATAGCTATTCGATGAAGCTATAAAATATCGAACGGACTCCAAAATCAACTTAGACACTACTAGTTTAATTAGAAATTAATTGTTATCATTTCTAATGACTGTTATAACATATATAGGTTGTCAGTATACTTTCAAATAACTTAAGTCACCGATCGTGAAAAAAGACAAGTTTTTCTAACTTCATTTAATTTTAATATTAAATGTAAGTCTTATAAATTGATATACGAAATTGTTATAAACTTTATTCGTGATATCTGTGATTTGAAAAAGGGTTATGACTTATTGTTCAAGCATAACCAAGACATATGAACAATTACTTGCGTAAATTATTTTTGATTTGATATCAAAGCATAGACTGTGGTGAAACCATTATTGCTTGGTACAATTATATATATACTGATATTATCAATGACCGACAGTTTTACATTGACCGGGTGGTTATTAATGACCGGCAATTTTACACTAACCGGGTGGTTGTATATGATGATATGCATACTCCTAGCTGATATGGTTGGCCAAATCAACCCGGGTTGCTAAGTCTTTATGATTGACAGAAACTCGTAATATGTGGGGTTTGGCAGATCAAACCTCAGTATATATATGTGAAAAATACTCTAGACTAAATGTTCCTTCAATTCAGATATTGTGTGAGTATAAACTGTAATTGTTTAAAACTTGCTGAGCATTTTAAAGCTCATTCTTACAAATATTCTTTTCCTTTGCAGCTGCGTCGAATATCCCAGGAAGTTCAGGAAATAATAATTGTGGGTAAAATTCAGTTTATAAGAACGAATGTAATTTGGTATATCTTTGATGTAATAGTTTAACGATATGTAATCAGATATTATTGTGTTGTTAAGTTATTAGTTGAGTGGTTTTACCTTATTCATAGTGAATAGTATCAAGTACAGTATCTATATGAACTATACATCTGAATGAGGGTATTGAATGATCTTAGGAGTTCTGTAAGCATTGAGGTCGCTCCTCAATTCCAAGAATAATCTTATCATTTGTATTGTGAATGTCAGATAGATAGGAATTATTGATATGCAAGAAATATCTGTAAGATTATAAATCTATACATCCAAATGAGGATATCCAAATATGGTAATTGTTCTGACGAGAACTCTTAACTGATTGGGATACTATGCATCTTGGATTTATAGAAGTTATTATCTTATAGAATATTTACATGAGCACCGAATCTGCTACAGGCAATGTAGAGAATTTGGGGGCTTCACAAAAATAACCTATGATCATGCAAAACTACAATGAAAACTACCCCCAAAATTGAACAAAGCAATGTCCTCATGCGAAAAATAAAGAAATATGAAACTGAGGACTTCCCAGATTTGGTCAATCATCGTGATTGACCTCCTCGTCGCTATCTTCTTTTTGATCCAACAGGGGGAAACAGGCAGGGTGGGCGCCACAGGAAACTAGTTGAGGTCCAGATTTGGATTCATTTGAGAAAACATATTTACTAATGCATTATTAAAACTGACATTGTAGGAGAAAATTGTGTCTTGTCTAGCAGCCAGCCAAACATTCTGGTCCTCGAGGTTGTACAACCATCCATTTACTTCATGTTGATCCTCATCAGAAATAACTCGGTGATGCGCTATAGTAAAAGAACCCAAAGCTATAGGATTAGGGTATTGTTGTGGTCCAGATTGCGCATGATAAAGCCTAATCCCCTCGGGTGCGACTTTCCACCATCCCATACCTTATACCTCATGATCATTTTGTGATCCAACATTGGCATTGGCTGGTGAAGCATCTCGTCGTGTTTCTATTTGACACCAGCCCGAGCACATAAAGCACATATAAGAGAAAGATGAGGTAGTCCACCGGTAATGTCACCCTCTAAAGCACGTTGAATTGACCTCTGAATTAATAAGCCCACATCCATTCTCTTTCCTTTCACCAAACAGTATTGTAGCATAAATCTTTCTTTGGTGACATCGCTGACATGTGTTCAAGGCATCATCTTAGCATAGATGAAGGCATACCATGCCTTTTTCGTATATTCTGAGCCGAGACTGAGGAAATGTCATGCTACCCCTCTTGTGAGCAATGTTCAAAAAAGCTAAAAGCGGTACGAGGCGTTTTTCTCTGGGCTATGCGAGGCGTAAGCCTCAAGGCGGAGCGAGGCGGAAGCCTTGATTTAAAGACCTAAAAGTCCCCAAAAAATTATGAAAAAATACTAATAAAACCATAAAATAATTCATCATTATAATTAAGGTCATAGAAGACATAAATAAGTAAATAACCAACGTCACAGTAATGTATCATTACAAAACATCAAAACAACATAATATCATCAAGTAGTTATATAGTGAATTAGTGATCATCCATCACTATATAAGTAGTGTGTCATTCATATCCACCGCCGGTGCCATATTTCCATGCAAGATTTTTCTTACCCATAATCTTAATTTACTATAAGTCTGTAATAAAAAAACCAAATATAAGAATACCATATATGTTAATCACAGCATATATTATATATAAAATATATATAATATATCATATATGTTAATAACTTAATATATAACAAATATATGGTAATAAGTTAAAAAACCTTAATAGAAATTAAAAAAATTTAACAGAAATTAAAAAAAATTAACAGAAGTTAAAAAACCTTAACAGAAATTAAAAACTTTTAACAGAAATTAAACAAACCTTAACAGAAAAGGCAAACCCAGTCGACCCAGACCCAGTCAAAGCCAGACCCAGTCGACCCAGACGAGATGAAGGAAGAAATTAAAAGCTGGAGGCTGGAAGGCTGGAACAGACGACCCAGTCAAGGACGACGACCCAGTCGAAGGCAGAACCAGTCGAGGACGACGACCCAGACGAAGAACGACTCAAAGGAAGGAAGACTCAGACGACCCAGACGAAGGAAGAAGAAGAAGAAGAGGCAGACGCGAATCGTTTGAGGTTAGCTTTTATGAAACGAATCGTTTGAGGTATCTTTTAAAGCCAACCCAAGGCTTACGCCTCGCGTACGCCTTGAGGCGCAACGCTTTGAGGCAGACGCCTCGGCCAAAAAAGGCGTAGGTTGCGTCGAAGCCCAAAATAGCTGCCGCCTCGCCTAAGCTTTTCGCCGCCTCGCTACGAGGCGCTCGCCTCAACCGCTTTTTCGAACGTTGCTTGTGAGTCATCTATATGGAACCGAACAAACATAACTCTCAGATAATCTGTTCGTAGTCCGATCCTTCACTCAAAATAATCGTGTGCTAGTTAATTTCTCCTTCATTTGCCAACTTATAATACTCATTAATTGCATTGCTGGAGAAAGACATTGTTTTGCCTCGCATGTAAACGCCAAAATAACAGTGCTCCTTTGCGTTTGCATAGAATTCCTTGACCACCACAATGACTGTCGGATCAAGTTGATCAGTGAGGTCGAACCAATCCCTGTTTTGTGGTCATTATAGCTACTTCACCATCCTTTGTATTATCAAGCCTTAATCCCCTATCTGGAATGAGTGTTTTTGAGCCATTCTCGTGTACCTCTCTTGAGCCTCTACACTGATAAATTTTATTTTGTCAAATTGTACGGCTGGGGTAGAGGATGAGCCATCACCTCGTTGTCTCTTTGATGCTATTGATTCAACTTGGAAGAAAAAAATCAACAATGTCAGACAAGTAGATCATAACAATTTCTCAAAAGCAGCAAAAACACCACATCCTATGAATGCTAAGCATATTACCCCCAAACTTGAGGTTTAGTGTAAACTATAATCAATTAGGCCAAATCGGTGTCAAGTTAGGTGAATGTGAGTGTGCATAACATACTATAAGCACACAAGTCTCAATTTTCCCGGATAAGTCCAATAGATAGTTTGACACACCCAAGCCGTTTAGCTTTGTTTAACATTGAAAGTTATGCCAACTACATCACCCAATTATGTACCGTAATCTGAATTAGCACAGAGAATTACAATGACAGTTTCACTCAGTAATCATGCCATAAAAAGTTATCTATCAATCATAACTCAACCCGTTACCAAAAATATGTTCACATAACTAGGCATTATCCCTCACACTCGCCATTTAACTTCATCACACCATATTGGGAATGTATAATCTACTTAAGTACAAACCTAAGTAATATACCAAAGAATTAGGCTTAATTTGCAAATATTTAACAAAAAAATCACTCACAGTACTTTTGTCGAACACCTTGTGGGCGAATGAAAGAAGTACTATGATTTTCCTTCATTACTTGTGCATTTAACCAAAAATATATCAACATCACACCCAACTCAATCAACATAGCAAGTAACACACAAATTCAAACCCAATCTAGTGCAATACTACCTTGCGTTCCTTTGAATTTAACAAAAAGAAGAACTTGGGCTTACCGTTGTGAAGCGAATGAAGTACAATATAGAGAGGAGCAATGTAAACACTTGGAACCTTGCTTTGTGATTCATATTTGATGTTAGAATTATGTTTGACTTCGTGTTTAATCGAAAGGGGGTGGGGAATTTAGGATAGTGATAAAGTTGGAATAGGAAAAGAGAACTCGTGGGGGAGTAGAGGTAGTGCAGAATTAGGAGACGTGGGGATGGGAGTTAAGAACCTGGAATGGGCGAAAGCCCTAAATTTTTCATCACTTGGTGCCCAGCACCGGGGCGCTAGGATTTGATTTGAGAGTAGCGTTGGGGCGCTGTGAATCAGGGAATGGGTGGTGTAATAGCGCTAGGGCGCTCGTTTTATACTTGTAACCAGCGCCGGTGCGCTGAGGTTTATTGAATTCCCTGTATATAAGAGCGTCTAAGAGCGTCGGGGAGCTGTAAATGCTTGTGTTTGGAGCGCCGGGGCGCTGAGCCCTTTGTGAATCCCTGGCTCCCAGCGTCAGGGCTTTAAATTCTTGTGTATTTATGAGCGCCGGGGCGCTGTAGCCTTACCAGCCAAAGTATAATACCTCCACAAGCTCATGCTACTTCCTCGTAAGTCTTTTCTCTCCTGCCGTAAGGTTTATTAAAACTACAGAGATTGAAATGCCAATTAAAATGCTAACAAGAAAATTTTCAAAATTTTAACTACTCAAACCTATGACATAAATGCAATTAAAACTTTGAGCTTGGTTTATAGTCGTCAGCTCGACTTTCTTGCAGTGTTCAAGTATCAGCTAGATCAATTGAGGTCAGATGTCGATTGATGTCCCCACCCCAGTAATGTTTTAGTCTTTAGCCGTTAACCTTGAATGTACGCTTTGAATTTGGCTCTTCAACCTCAAAGGCTCCGTGTGGAGCTACAGAGGTAACCACAAACGGTCTGGACCACCTAGATTTTAATTTTCCGAGAAACAATCCTAATCTTGAGTTGAACAATAATACCAATTGACCCGGTTCAAATTTTTGATCAATGATCCGTTATGCCACTTCTTGACTTTTTCTTTGTAAAGTTTAGCATTCTCGTAAGCTTGATGCCAAAATTCTTCCATTTCATTCAATTGAAGCAATCTTTTCTCGTCAGATGCTTGGAGATCAAAGTTTAACTTTTGAATGGCCCAATATGCATTATGTTCAAACTCCACCGATAATTGACACGCTTTTTTATAACCCATTCAGTACGGTGACATTCTGATAGGATTCTTGTATGTCGTTCGATATGTCCATAGAGCATTGTCTAACTTCAATGCCCAATCCTTACGAGATGGATCAACAACTGTTTCCAAGATTCTTTTAACCTCTCAATTCGAAACATTTACTTGGCCACTGGTGTAAGACCCCAACTTTTTATGAATAAGATTTAATTTCCTCTATATATTATTTTAAATAGTAAGGTGTGGATTTGATAAATGTGATAAGTTATGGGTGATATGTGCAAACTTTACAAAGTAAGCAAGTGGTCATAAAATATTCGTTGTGTCGGGGAATATTCGTTTGGTCGGGGAATGTCGGGGAATATTCGTACGACGGCGCAATCATTGGTTGACCCCATAATGGAATAATTATCGGATATAAAAAGTGACAGGAGTAACCTTTTTATAAATATAACGGCAAAACCTTTACCGTTAAGCTGTTGAAATACCCGGTGATAAAAAAACAATAATACGCGTTGTTGCACAGTAGCACACAGTATTGCACAATAATTCTAATTATTGATTCTTACGTAAGAAGTCACTCATTCAATAATTGCTACAATAATTACTGTTTAGTTTTTTATATTATTGGTTCAATAATTACTACATTGATAATTGTATATTATCTTATATTATTGATTCCATAATTGTTATAGTAATCATTGCACAATATTTCACATTATTAAATTAATAATTGTCACACCTATTATTGAAATTATATTATTAGATAACATTATTGACAATGTCTAGAAAATTCTGTCGAGGAAAGGGTAGGTTGTATAATTGCGTGCCAATGAGGAGAAATTCTTATTGGAAAGCCCCCTCTTTCCTTGGAACGACCTGGTTGTCAATATTGTCATTCTATAATATTAATTATAATAATTGATGAATAAAATAAAAATTGTTGATAAATATGATAAGTAAATATTTGTTCAATTTTGATATAAATGGAGGAATTTTTAGCATGAGACATTTGTTGAAAGTTGGCATTTCATCTTCTCCGATAAAATAATTCATTCAAATATATTACTATAGTATTACATTATAATATTATAATGTGATAATATAATAGTATAATTTTATAATTTAAATGGTAACATTATTATAATAAATTTATGGTATAAAAATAAAATGAGGTGGAAGAGATTAATTGAATTGGAATTCTTTTTAATAAAATTAAATATTTTAATATATATATAAACATGTGAGTAAATATGTGGAGGTGTTAAGTTTGGCTTTGAATTCCTTTTGGTATGTTGCATTAAGTTTTCAAAACAGGTAGGCTGAGAATGATCCTTCGTAGGTTCATTTTGTCAACATTGGTGTTCTGGCATTTTCCTATAAATAGGGTGCTTAGTTAAGAAATAAAAATCACACCAGAATCAGAAAATTCTTTCTCTATACTATTGAGCGTATTTCTTGTGAGTATAAATATATTTTGAATGTGGATAACAGTGCAAGATTTTCTCAACATAATCTCCGATATTCCAGTCAGATCTAGTATTCTACTTAGGTAAAGGATATTATTTTTCTCGTAAATGATGTTATTTTCTTTCAACATTCGTAAAGAATATTATTTTCTTTCATATTTCATATTATGAAAGTGATAATATTTCATTTCATATTCCTAAATTTAAACTTACTACGGTAAGTATTGCTTCTATAATTCCTGAAATGATTAGAAATTTCTTGAGTTTTGCGCTTCATCTAATATCATTTCACCGGAATATTGGTCTGAACTTTCTTATGAAATTTTTACCTTTTCATGTTGGGGTACTATTCATACGGTACTATTCATACATACGATACTATTCATGAGTATTATTCATAACGAAATTAAATTTTCTTTTCTTTGTCCAAGTTATCTTTTATGGATCTTATTCTTGAAATTGGATCCATGTTTTGATCTTCATTCTTGAACTCTAGATAAATTGAATTATAAATCTCTATTATTTGTCCTTCATCTCACTGGATTCATTGTTTATATCATTATCATAATCCTTAAACTTAAATTGTGGTGAAAGTTATCTTTGGCCCGTAGTGCAAAGATGAACTGTTGATTGATGAATATCTTTGGCCCGTAATGCAAAGATGAGCTGTTGATTTATGAATATCTTTGGCCTGTAGTGCAAAGATGGACATGTGTTTGGCATGATTATGACCATTGGTGATATAAATGATTATTTTTGGCCCATAGTGCAAAGATAAATTATTGATTTAAAATATTTATTGATTGATGTCACAGGGATAAAATATTGATGATGGACTTTTAAATCATAGAAGATAGTAGACATCATTCTCTACTTAACTCTTCTAATGGATTGTTATTTTCGCTGCAGTTGTTGATCTAAAACTTGTTGTCCATAATATTTTATCTGATTTGTTGAAGGCTAACGATAATTTATTCTTCATTATCTTAGTCATAATTTTTTTTACTGGGCTAGTTGAGCTCGCCCTTTTCTTTCATTGTTCTCTTCAGGAAATGAGAATATAGATGGGACTAGTCGGGGAATGGAGTAATGGTCTGAGATAGTGCTATAGTAGTCTTCACTATTTTATAAAATAGTTTAATAATAATTATAATGAGGACTTAGTTTGAGCGTTTATATTTTCTACATAATATCTGTATTGACGCTCACAGTTTGTATGGTCGTATTTTGTACAACAGTTTAATAATTGGAATAGGAATATTTGTATTTGGATTATGTACCATGTATTTGGCGACTCAGAATGGGTTGTGTGGACCTATTTTGGGGGCGTCACAACTGGTTTGAAGATGATAACTAGGCCATAACAACCTTATGTGTTAACTCCGTACTTAGTGAGTAATTTTATGAAGTGTTTATTACAAAAATGAGTACCCTCATCACTGATTATAACCCCTTGGTGTACCAAATCGGGTAAAGATATTTTTTCTCAAAAATCTCATAACTACCTTGGCATTGTTTGCGGGTAATGCAACTACTTCAACCCATTTAGACATATAATCCATTGCCAATAGTATGTACTGGTTGTTGAATGAAGACAGAAATGGCCCTATAGAGTCAATACCCCATACATCAAAGAGCTCAACTTTTAGGATGGTGTTGAGGGGCATCTTATGTTTTTTTGAAATATTGCCAAACTTTTGGCACCGGTTGCACTTTAGAACAAATAAATGGGCGTCTTTGAACAATGTATGCCAGAAAAACTCTGATTGTAGCACTTTCATCGTTGTTCTCTCTCCCCCATAGTGTCCCCCATACTCCGAAGAATGGCAATTAGTCAATATACTTTCCAACTCTTCACATAGCACACATCGTCTTATCATTTGATCCGCACAAGTTTTGAACAGAAATGGTTTATCCCAAAAGTACTGTTTGACATTATGGATGAACTTTTTCCTTTGTTGAGAATTTAAATCAGGCAGGAGTACATTACAAACTAAGTAGTTCACATAATCGGCATACAAAGTCACTTCCGTCATAATTTTGAATAGTAGCTCATCTGGAAAAGATTCATTGATCACTAACTCATCCTTTTTCTGCATATCTAAATTTTCCAACCTAGAAAGATGATCAACCACCTGATTTTTTGTACCCTTTCTGTAGACACTCGAAATTTTGCTTTACTTAGACTAACCTAGCAGGAGGGCAAAAGTGTAATTTCACCTTAAAGACAACCCTGCGGGAGGGAAAAAGTGAAATTTTGCCCTGAAAATAACATGTTCAAGCAAGGATCGCCGAGTTGAGGATGGGGTCATAGGATGCCACCACAGCGATCCCCGAGCCGCAGACAAACTAGTCTAATGTCCCGCTAAATCCGGAAGATACCATTATGCTTTTTGCTTCCTCTTTTCGGATCTGGAAATGGTCAAACTTGATGTCATTGCGTAGAACTCAGAAAAAGCTTTTTAGAATGGTATGACACATCTCCTAAATATTCCTGAATTGAAAAAAAGCAAACGACTGACTACAAAGCAAGGCGAATGACTAGCTGACATCTACCTAGGGATGGTTTTTCCCTTTTTTCTCTGCCTTCGCGAAATAGAATTTGGCAAATAATATACCATTGCGAAGCTATCGGAAAGAGCTTTCTGTATTGGTATGACACGTCTTCTAACTCCTCTCGAATTTAGAGTTATGGTAGTTCCAGCGCACAACATGAAAAATTGACTTTGCGATATAAAAATCGAGCAAGTGGGGCTCACTTTAGGGCTGTCTAGGTGTACCTGTGGCTACCTCCATTGCACCTGTGGCTCCCCTAATTCCTCTATAAAATACAGATTTTTAGCTCATTTAAATAGAGAGAGAAGCTCCAGTTTTTAGAGAGAAAAAGGCTCGGGTTGGGCTAAAAAACACCCTTAGATCCAAGTTAGCTTAGCACTATACATATAAATCTTATTCTAGCAAAGTTTTATAGTTTAAATACAAATTTTGTGAATTTTTCATCATCATTTTGGAGTTGATTATCCCTTCTTTGTTCATATCACGTGTAAATACATAAGATCTTCTTAGATCCGTGTTTGTTTACTGCTTTAATATATATAAGTGCTATATATATATACTGCTTGGTTGTGCATAGATAGTTGGTATTTGAAGTATTTTGACTAGATCTATCCCGGATCTAGCCGGATCTAACACTTAACCGGTTCAAGAGCATCATAGCTCAAATGTTTGAGCTAGATCGGCTTAGATCTAGTTTATTTTCAAGTTTTACAAGTATTTTGCTACCTCGTGCTACCCTAGACCCATATCTAGTGGAAGTGGGAAGTCTAACTACTCGTATGCAAGGATTTAATCGATAAATCATTTGTTAGCGAATATATATTTCGTGCAAGCTTTGGAATAATATAATGTGAGCCTAGGAACCCTGAGGGCAAGGATTCAATCAATGGATCCAAACCTGGTTCCCATGATGGACTTATTTCAGTTGTACTATCAGCTTGCCATCCATTGTACATGTAATCTTGGGCCTTAAAATGGTATCCGAATTTAAGGCCCCTTAATAGTGAAATCATGGTTGTAGGTGCTCAGGCTTAATTAGATGGCTTTCATGCCCACAAGGAGCCCGACCCTTATAGTTCATAGTTTTAATTTTTTCACCAAACATGAATTTTAAATCAAATTAACAAAGATCTAATAAAATATAGATCGTGCTGGGATGGATAGACTTAAGGAAAAATCAAGCAATTAGAACCCCAAGTTCTAAACCACCCCCTAAAGATGTTTCGCATCCAAATTAAAATCAAACAAAGCCACTTCTAGGATTAAAAGAAGGCTTAGTCCAAAGTTAAAATTGGAAGTATCAAAGGGCCTCGATTCCTATTTGGCGAAGAGTTTGAAATCCATTTTTTCAAAATATCACTTTCATATGTTTAATCTAAAAAACAAACTTTTCTTTAAATCAAACCCTTCCGGCATAGGTTCAAAGGGGCACAACACTACTTCCAAAATAAAGCACTCACAGAAAAACACACACACTTCATGTTTAGGGAATTAAAAAGGTGCGGTAACCGTGTTTCACGGAAGGCAGGGGGTGTCTAACACCTTCCCCTCGCTTAAGCAAGCCCCCAAACTCTATGAATCTCGGGTTCCAGACCAATTGTATGGAATCATATATTGGGCCATATTACGAAAACCTTCAAAATTCGGATGAGTTGGTACATTCATTGGAAACTATACCAACTGGCGACTCTGTCTAATTCGGCTCAATCATTAAAATCAATATTTTCAAAATCGTCGACATATATGTCAGTCCTTTCCTAAAACTCACCCTTTAAATAAATTAATCGACATAGCGAAATACAAAGGGTAAGAAACCAACATTAGGAAGCGAAATCCTCGGCGTCGACAGGTGGCGACTCTGCTGGGGGCATCAGAGGGCTTAAGCCGTATTTCAGTCTTTTCAATTCCCTTTTTATCTGCATGTTATATGTGTGTGATGATGCTTCTTTAAAATGCTTTATATTAGTGCTTCGCACAATGTCATCATATTGCATATGGTAAGGCGCGATGAATGTATGTTGTGTGATTTCTCCAACAGGAGACAAACCCGTTGGTGGCTGATTACTCGACTCAAGGGAGCATAATCTTGCGAGGCTCAAGAAAGGCTCTACTCAGATCCGCTCCAAGTGAAAGATCGAATTCACCCATCCCATCAAGTATGTTGCAAAGATCTGGGAACCTTCATGTCAAAAAGCTTGTGAAAGTAATCCTAAGATAGGTAAGCCTTTGATAAACCCAACGCTATAGGAAGTATCTTCATGCCTTACCTCTTTTAATTCCTGTCAAATGTCAAATGTTATACCTGACCCTTGTTTTACCGGAATAGATTAAAAAAACTTAAAACTAACGCAGTACATGGCATGCATCCATACCTTCAGTATTTATCAAGACTAAAATACATATCCTTTTGTAGGCAAGATTGGTCCACTTACCCGAGTGCAAGCTAGGAAGGCACAACTCCCATCCACCGATATGGCTGAGAGTGCCCTACCTGAATCTATCCCCGTATCTCGAGAGGAGTTCGAGAGTTTAAAAAAGCAAATGGTCGAAATAATCAATTTGGTAAAAAAATAATGCAAGTTGGCCCTAGACTCTAGACCTTGTGCTCGAACTAAATCCTCCGCGCAAGGAGGCGGTCAAATTCCGGGCAAGGTCAGCGATAAATAAATTCCCACTCCAGTGTTCCAATTTGGTAGCAAGGCTGACAAAGGTGTTGCAATCGTAGGACGAACCGAAGAAACCCTGTATGTCCAAGACAACAAAGAGACCGATGAAATTAATAATAAATTGAAATTAATGGAAGAAGCCATCCGGTCCATTAAAGGGACATGGACCTATGGTAATATCAACTACTCAGAACAATGCATATTTCTCAGTGCTCTTTATTCGAACGAATTCCAAGTACCAGACTTTAAGAAATATGATGGGTCAGGCGATTCTTACACCCACCTAAAAGTCTAAATTGGCGAGCTAGGGTCCTATGCCGAAGATGAAAGATTCAGAATGTAGCTTTGCCATAAGAGTCTCACTGGGGAAACCAGAGCCTGGTATGCTAGGCTTGATAATTTTAAGATCCATAGCTAGGAAGAGTTGACCCACACCTTCTTGAATTAATACAACTTTTAGTCAAAAATGACGCCAGTTCGATATCAGGTAACTAAAGTCAAGAAGTAGAACAATGAGTCTTTCCGAGAATACGCCCAAAGATGGAGACATATGGCAGCACAGGTCAGCCCGCCTATGACAGAAACTGAAATGGTGATGACTTTCATCGATATTCAACAAGCTCCTTATTATAAGAGGGTCCTGGCGGGAATAGAAAAACCATTCTCAAAAATGATAAAACATGGCGGAATGGCTGAAAGGGGGGGTTTGGTAAGATTAAGTACCTCACTGCTTTAGAGGCTATAGTAGAGCAACTCCAAGCTTGAAATTATGGTATCGATGACAAAAGAAGTAAAAAAAGGCGATGAAGATGTATCCCTCGTTTTATAGGGGCAAGCTAGGAGACCCAACCATAGTCCCCCCAGTTAGATGAAGGGAGGCGATCAGTCATTGCAATAACAGGCTGCATTCGACCAAAGCCATAACAGATAGAGAAAACATAAAAGAACAGAAAATCAAAAGTTCAGTCCACTAGGCGATTCCATCAAGAACGTATTGGCGTTATTAATCAACCAGAAGAAAATTATTGAATTGGCTCCAGCTCTGGATCCAAAAAGCAAAAGATACAATCCAAGCAAGAAATGTTCTTACCATTCAGGGTCTCCAAGACACAATACACAAGATTGTTGGTCCTTAAAGCAATAAAATCCAAAATCTAATCGAAAGTGACGATATTGTGGTCAAATAACCTGACCAATCGAATGTCAACACCAACTTTCTACTGCAGTATAATATGGAGGGAGTGAATATGATCGGGTCAGAAAGCGCCGGAATGGATCCAAATCGTAAGTACATGCGAAGGATGGAAGAATACCCCCAAAGGAGCAGAACAAATATCCTAGATTGGGAAAATTCGGAGGAGTTTATGACAGTAAGACAAAAATAAGAGACGATCCAGCATCAAGTAACTCTGGTAGCCAAGCTGATAGTACGCCAACATTAGGTTACAAGGAAGCTTTTCACTCAATTATCAAGAAACCAAGAGAAGGAAGAGGTTAGCCAGAATGTAAATCTATATCCCTCCAAGATGATCCAGCTGACTAAAGAAGATCAAAGTAGGCTAGAAGGGAAGGCAAAGTACTAGAATAA
Source organism: Panax stipuleanatus (assembly GCA_020205555.1). Taxonomy (NCBI): domain Eukaryota; kingdom Viridiplantae; phylum Streptophyta; class Magnoliopsida; order Apiales; family Araliaceae; genus Panax; species Panax stipuleanatus. The sequence continues at coordinate 29,319,331 of CM035124.1, forward strand.
TACAATTACTAGAAGATCTCAAAGAAGAAAGATCAAACAACATCCACAAGAGACCGAAAATTCACCCTTTTGAACAAATTAAAGGAAAAGTTGTTACACCTTCTGATAATCGAATGAAAGATTATCGAGTTGTTGCCTCCCCTAGATCCCGGGGCAAAGAGTTATAATCCCACCAACATATGTCTCTACCATTCTAACTCACATGGACATGCGATCGAGGAATGTTGGTCTCTGCGGCACAAAATCTAGAATCTCATTAAAAATGGAGAGCTGAAGATAGAAATCCCCAAGACCAAAAAAGATGAAAGGGTAATGAAGAGCTTAAGATTTCTACTCAAGACAAATAGTTCAAAGGAAGTGGCAGCTATGAACACCAATATTGGCAGAATATAAGGTGGACTGGTCATAATATGGGGTGTGATAGAGGAAACGAGAGAGTCCCCTAAGGAAATTCCTCCGCCACCATCAAACATCATGTTGCCCGAAGTTAGCAACCACATTCCTGATTCTACCATCCTGGATGATGAGGAGGAAATACTAATCCTTTCAATTGAAGAAAAAGTCAAAAGGGAAAGTTTTTCTCGAGAAATGCAACAATAGTTTGAGAGAAATTTCAAAGTCCAATCCTCTCAGACCCATGAAAAAGATGAAGGAACAGATCAAGAAAAAGGAGGTGAGGTTGTCGAGGAAGCCAACCCATCAAAGAATCGAGAGCTCATCCCTTTTTGCGACTGGTCTAATTTGAGCATCCCCGAGGGATGTGCTGAATCAGGAAGTGATCAAGTTATGGTGGTGAATGAAGATATTTGATACAATGAAGTAACCTCCATTTTTTGGCATTGAAGGCAATAGGACCACTGACAAAAGAACTATGAAACCTCAACTAACAAAGAAAGTGTATATCTAGAGGATACGGTTGCGAGCCCCAAGAAGTGTAGGGATTTTATCATTTGCTTAGCTTTATATCTCGTTTTATTTTCCCTGTATTACTATGTTATGCTTTGTTTATGAAAAAAGAGAGCAAAGAAACCAAAAATCAATGAAACTCTTGTTATCCTTTACGTGAACTATATATGACCTGATCTCCTTTCATAAGAGTATGTAAGAAGCCAGTGATGGCGTGGTCTAACCCCTACAAAAGTCCAAAAACCCCTTCAATAATTCAGCAATCACAAGATACGACTCTTCAAAAACTTATCAACCCCTGAAATGTGAGAAGACTTGATCTCCTTTTGACCTACAAAAGTGCATGGGTTGCCATGGTAACAAAGTCTATCTTATAACCGATGACTTGTTCCCTGAGATAAAAGCCACAAATTAAGCCTTACATATCAAACCAAACTTGGTTAAAACCATCATAAACCAAGTCGAGCTCTTAGATCCAATTCAATGTAATCCAAATGCATCGTGATATCAATCATCAAATCTAGAGTGATAACTTGAAATGAGAAACACAACGATATATCAAGCATGATCATCAGCAAGGACGAATACAACCCAAGGAGATGCAAAATGTAAATACAGAGAAGGTTACAACAAATATTTACTTAACGATGCAAAGTAAATATCTCATGACTCCTCTCATAACCCTCAAAAGCTTACACCCTCAATCACAAACCTTCATTAAATTAGAAGAAAGGGGTCATCAAATCCAAGTGCACCTACAAGTCCGGAATGAGGATTGGGGCACTCCGAATGTCAAAGCCCTGCCCACTACTTGCTTTCCATGTGGGTTATAAGGTAAAAGACTTACGATCTCGGCATCTTATAAGTCATTCATCAAATATACAATGAAGCGACTAACCTGATGACAAACAAGACTGGGGCAATTTCAAAAACAACGACAACTCAACACCGGGGCATTCATTGACCATCCTAAAAAGGAAAATGCCCAAATGAGCTCCATCATCATAATCTGTCACCATCAGAGCTTCCCTCACATCATTTCACTGGCGATCTGGTATGATCATTTGGTCTTTTCTAATCGTAATTTTCTTAGAATACAGTGATACACATATGAGGTACGACTCTTTCATCTCCTTATTTGTTTTTCATCTCCATTTACGTACATTATCAATGATTGCCATTTTAATTATAGATAAATCTTGCATTAGAATCTTATAAAAAGGTTTTAAAAGAGAAAATTTTATTTAACTTGTTATGAATTAGATTATTTCTGATAAGCATCCGTGGAGCAAGAATCACGGGAACGATTAGAGAATTAGGAATATTCAACCTTTTGATTAGGCACGACATCATAGTTCAAAACGCTTTTTGGAACAGAATTGACTTCATATGCATGTCTGCACTTTATGATTGCCCATCTTAGTTGTGGGGTATGAAACTATGGCGACAACAATGGCAATTAATACGAAGATAGAAGGTAAGTAATGGCCAACCTAATGTCTCGAATTGTGGCATAGGTTACCCGAGTAATTAAGCCTGAGGGGTGTCTTTACACCTGGTGCCCTATAACCATCTGGTTTGGGAGTCACCGGCCCAACGCTCGCTACATGGGTAACTTAGTACATAGGAAAATGAGCATGGCAAGGGGGAAGAAGGTGAGACCTGAGCAGGTCGGAATCGTGGCCAGGGTTACCCGAGTAATTAAGCCTGAGGGGTGTCTTTACAACTAGTGCCCTAAAGTCATCTGGTTTGGAAGTCACCGCCCAACACTGGCTACATGAGTTTAAGTCTAAGAAAATGAATCTTGCACGAGGTTAGGCGAGGAGCGAATAGAGTAGACCGCCTAACTTGTCTCAAAGTGTGACCTTTATTACTCGAGTAAGTAAACTCGAAGGGGTGTCTTTACACCTAGTGCCCTAAAGCCATTTAGTTTGGGAGTCATTGGTCCAAAACTCGTTAAATGGGTAAATCTAAATAGCCTAAGAAAATGAGACAAGTTAAACGAAGGGAAAAAGAAAAAAGAAAATATAGAGTCAAATCGATGATTTTTTTTTTGTGAGATCAAAATGAGATCATCTAAAGTCATGGAAGAGAAACCTCTGGTAAGGGTTGCGTCACTTATAGTGCATATGTCATATAACGTTAATTTTGTGAAGAACGGTGTCTAGAGCGAAGACAAAATATCTTTGATAAAAGGATATAAGTCTTTTAAATTTGATCTTACTCATGAAGAATGACCATGGATGCTTAAAAGTTTTCTTGCGATTTTATAACTTGTTAAATGAAAAATTCCTTAAAAGAAAATAAATAAAAAATAACCTTGAAGTTAGCGATTCACAACTTGCTTAGAAAAAAAATTCATTTTTCATCCTCAATTTCAAGATCTTTAGCGATAAGATAAAAACTCAGCGATTATGAGTTAAGTGGCAGACCCAATGAGCATCCAATTTCAGGAACTCTAACTCATACTAATCCTTATATCTAAGCTATCCTTGATGGCCCGAGCCGTCAAGCATTTGGCGCATTTTGTTATTCATCTGATGTGCAGGATATTGCTCACCATTGGTAAATTGACGTTGTCAACAAAGAAAGTTTCTTATATGAATCCCCGGTAACAACATGTGAAAGGGCTGGGGCATTTTGCGATTCAATGAAATGAAAGGAGTCTAAGGTAGGACCAAGCTTCTCATCAAAAGAAATGAAAGGACTCCTAAAAAAAATTACGGCGACATAAGCTTGCTATGATAAAAGAAGGAAAAATTCCTAATAGAACCCTTAACTAAAAAATAGGTGCCCAACGACTAACAAAAGGTCTAGCAAATGAAATCTACATCATCAAACATGTCAACCTTGCGCTAAGTCATCCTAAGTTGAAGCCTCTGCACCAAAGTTCAAATCTGGGCAGTGAAAGGACGAGCCACATCCTTCAGGGACGTCAGCGACACTCGGTCTTCAATCAAGCCAATATCTAATTCAATGGGGTCACAAGTAAAAAGCTCGCCCTTTATAACCAATGATGAAAGCTATTGAGAACTATCTTCAACGAAGGCATTGGTAATACCCGGTGATGTAAACCGTTGATAACTATCTTCAATGAAGGCATCGATAATACTCGGTGGTGGAAGACGTTGAGAAATATCTTCAGAGAAGGCATCGATAATAACCGGTGGTGTAAGTCTTTGAGAACTATCTTCAACGAAGGCATCGATAATACCCGATGGTGTAAGGCATTGAGAACTATCTTCAAAAAAGGCATCAGCAATACCCAGTGGTGGCGATGTGATTTGCGATGAAATATGCGATTTGATACGTGATTTGATATATGATTTGTGATTTGTGAATTGCGATTGGAAAAATACGAAGTGCGATGTATAATCACTGATACGTGATTTGATATGTGATTTACGATTTGCGAAGTGCGATTGGTGAAATATGAAGTGCGATGTGCGATCACTGATACGTGATTTGATATGTGAATTGCGATTTGCGAAGTGCAATTAGCAAAATACAAAGTGCGATGTGCGATTTACAAAGTGACATTTACAATATGCGAAGTGCGATGAGTGAAGATATGTGATTTGCAATGCGATCAACGAAGACATTGGCAACGCCCGGTGATAGCAGTATAACAATCATCCTCCCCGGCAGACGGGAGTAACCCTTTAAAATTTTAACACTTATATATCATTGCATACACTTGGCATTACATCATTGGATAACTTGTCATGTATCGAGTGTCTATTATTCTTTGTCGTGTTCATTTCATTGTATTGTATAAACATGACAAAGAAGGGCATCTGTAGAAACTCAAAATTTTGCTTTCCTTTGACTAACCTTGTAAAAGGGCAAAAGCATAATTTCACCTTAGAGATAACCCCGCGACTGACAATAACATATTCAAGAAAGGATCACAGATTTAAGGATGGGGTCATAAGAAGCCACCACAGCGATCCCCGAGTCACAGACAATCTTGTCGACTATCCCGCTGAATCCGGAAGATACCCTTCTACTTTTTGCTTCCTCTTCTCGGATCCAAAAATGGTCAAACTTGATGTCATTGAGTATCCCTCAAAAAAATCTTTTTGGAATGGTATGACACGTCTCTTAACTATTCCTGGATTAAAAGGAGCAAGCGACCGACTACAAAGCAAGGCGAATGACTAGTTGACACCTAGGGATGGTTTTCCCCCTTTTTCTCTGTCTTCCCAAACTTAGAATTGAGAAAATAATATACCATTTTGAAGCTATCAGAAAGAGCTTTCGGCATTGGTATGGAACGTCTTCTAACTCCTCTCGAATTGAGAGTTATGGTTATTCCAGCGTATAACATGAAAAACCAAATTCGCGAGATAAAAACCGAGCAAGTGGGACCCAATATAAGGCTACCACAGGTGTACTTGCGACTGCCTCCATTGAACCTACGGCTCCCCTAATTCCTCTATAAAAATGTAGATTTTCAGCTCATTTAGAGAGAGAGCATTCAAGAGAGAGAAGCTCCGGTTTTTAAAGAGAGAAGGGCTCAGTTTGGGCTAAAAAAACACCCTTAGATCCAAGTTAGCTTAGCATTATACATATAAATCTTGTTCTAGCAAAGTTTTATAGTTTAAATACAAGTTTTGCGAAGTTTTGATCATCATTTTGGAGGAAATTAGCCCTTCTTTCTTCATATCTCATGTAAATACGTAAGATCTTCTTAGATCTATATATATATATATATATATATATGTGTGCTATATATATACATATATATTGCTTGGTTGTGCATAGATCTAACTTTTTGCCGATTATTTTGTGTATATAGTTGCTATTTGAAATCTTTTAACTAGATCTATCCTGGATCTAGCCGGATCTAGCATTTAACCGGTTCAAGAGTGTTATAGCTCGAACCTTTGAGCTAGATTGCCTTAGATCTAGGTAGATCTAGTTTATTTTAAAGTTTTACAAGTATTTTGCTACCACGTGCTACCCTAGACCCATATCTAGTGGAAGTGGGAAGCCTAACTACTCGCGTGCAAGGATTTAATCGATAAATAACTTGTTAGCGGAGTTAGGAAGTATATCTATTTCGTGCAAGCTTTGGAATAATATAATGTGAGCCTAGAAACCATGGGGGCAAGGATTCAATCAATGGATCCAAATCTGGTTCCTATGATGGACTTATTTCAATTATACTATCAGCTTGCCATCCATTGTACATATAATCTTGGGCTTTAAAACGGTATCTGGTTTTAAGGCCCCTTAATAGTGAAATTATGGTTGTAGGTGCTCGGTCTTACTTAGAAGGCTTTAATGCCCACAAGGAGCCCGACCCTTGTAGTTCATTGTTTTAATTTCGTCACCAAACATGATTTTTAAATTAAATTAACAAAGATGTTATAAAATTTAGATCGCGTTGGGATGGATAGACTTAAGGAAAAATCAAGCAATTAGAACCCCGAGTTCTAAAGCACCCCCCAAAGATGCTTCACATCCAAATTAAAATCAAACAAAGTCGCTTCTAGGATTAAAAGAAGGTGTAGTCTAAAGTTAAAATTTGAAGTATCAAAGGGTCTCGATTCCTATTTGGCGAAGGGTTTGAAAATCATCTTTTAAAAATATTACTTTCATATGTTTAATAGGAGCCTTTAACTATAGTTGGACCTTTAACACTTGAAGTTCAATAGAAGCCATTCAATATGGGGTTTTGGAAATGGGTTTTATACCGGGTTCAAGGTCAATAAAAAATTCAACTTCACGTTCTGGGGATAGGCCAGGAAGTTTTGCGGGAAATACGTCAGGGAATTTATTAACAACTGAAATATCATTCAAATATGGCGTATTTTTGTTTAAATCGGTGACATGGGCTAAGAAAACTTGACATCCGTGTTTCAATAAACGAATAGCTTTATGACTTGAAATGACAGTGATTGATTTTAGTGGTTTGCTTCCTTGAATTCGCATTACAGTTTGGTTAGGTATATAAAAACTAACGACTTTACGAAAATAATCAATTTTAGCATGATGAGTGGTTAGCCAATCGATTCCTAAAATCACATCAAATGCAAGTATTTTCAAAGAGATGAGATCAACAGGTAATGTGAGGGTGCCAATTTTAATCAAACAAGATTTGTAAACTGTGGATGTAATGAAGGTTTCTCCTAACGGAGTTTCAACAGATAAGTCAAAGTCTAATTTCTCATAGGTCAAGTTCAAACGTTGAGCACAAGTAGGTGAATGAAAAGAAATGGGTAAAACCGATATCTAATAAGGTATAGACTTCGCAAGAGTATATGATTAGCTTACTCGTGATAACTTCATTCGGGTTCCTCGTTTTTTGGGTAATCACGACAAAAGCTCTCCCCTAAACCACCGATTTTGACTTATTTGGGACAGCCTTTGGTGTTACCATCCCAGCTGGACTTGACTTCACTATAGGGCACACTCGAGCTATGTGACCTTTATTTTATCAATTGTAGCACACCTTGGATTGTTATGTGCAGTTTGGACTGATGTGTCCCTCTTGTCCTCATTTGTAACATATAACCGGTGGTTGTTCCCCTCCCTTAGAAACGGTTGTTGGTTCTGGTGCTGCTACCAATGTCTTTCCATCGTCATTGTTGAATCTTCTCTTTTTGAAATATCCACCTGACTCACTTCTTCTATTATCTTGGACATGATTACCACCGAAGTGGTTACCTTTTCTGGCAAGATAATTTCCTCCACGCTGGTTATGATGACTGTTGCCACCGGTACGACTATGGTTGTTTTCCTTTGGTTGAACAGTCTTATTATCTCGCTCCAATAATTGAGCCCTATTCACAACATCTAAATATAAACAAAGTTTATGAGAAACGAGGTATTGACGAATTTCAGGTTTCAAACCTCTCAAAAATATTTGTGTCATTCGTTCCTCATTATCCACTAAATGGGATGCAAACCGGGATAATTCCGCAAACTTGGCCTCGTATTGTGATAAGTCATATTGTTCTGTTCCAGTTTGATGAATTCCACCTCCTTCATATGACGAATACTTTCTGGAAAGTACTTGTCGTTGAATAATTCTTGGAAATTCTTCCAAGACATCTTAAGTGCGAAAAGCTGAGTACGTTTCACAGATTCTTACCAGTAATCTGCCTCTCCACGCAACATAAAGATGGTGAAGGGGACCTTTTGCTCCTCTATGCATCCCAGAACATCAAATATTTTGGTGATCTGCTTAATCCAAGCTTCTGCCTTGAGTGGCTCTGGCTTTTCCAAAAACTCTGGCGGTCCCAACCGTTCATCATTTGGTCGGTGGTGTTATTTACAGGAGTATTATTGCCTTTCCGAGGCACATTATCCTGGCTATTGATTGGCGGTGTCTCAATGGTCTCATATACTCCATTGCTTATCTCCCAATTTTTAGATGTCATTCTCAAATATTGCCATAAAACAAGGATTAATTTAAGAAATGGACATGTCACATATTATTCCTATATTCCGACCGACCAATTAAATAATAAATAAGCTTAGGTAGGACACACTAGCAAAGGTTTTACTCGTCTCTTCCCTCCTAGTTCTAATCCCAGATTGTGACGCCCCCAGAATAGGTCCAGTCAACCCAACCCATTCTGAGTCGCCAAATACATGGTACAGAATTCAAATACAAACTTTATATCATACGGTTGTGCAAAATAGGACCACACAACTGTGAGTGTCAATACAAATATGTAGAAAATATTAATATTCAAACTAAGTCCTCATTATAATTATTATCACACTATTTATCAGAAATAGTGAGGACTACTACTGCTCTAACTCGGACCATCACTCTGTCCCCCGACTAGTCCCTGCGACATTCTCATTTCCTGAAGAGGACAATAGATGAAAAGGGTGAGCTCAACTACCTCAGTAAAGAATATTATGACTAAGATAATGGAAAATAAATTATCGTTAGTCTTCAACAAATCAGATAAAATATAATGGACAACCAACTTTAGATCAATATTCGCAGCGGAAATAACAATTCATTAGAAGAGTTAAGCAGAGAATGAAGTCTACTATCTTCTATGATTTAAAAGTCCATCATCAATATTTTATCCCTGTAACATCAATCAATATACATCTCGAATCAAATATTCATCTTTGCACTACAGGCCAAAGATATTCATTTGTATCATCAGTGGTCATGTTCATCTCAACACCTGTCTTCTTTGCACTACAGGCCAAAGATATTCATCAGGTAATCATTCATCTTTGCTCTACAGGCCAAAGATATTTAGTTATATCACCACTTAAGACTGAGGATGAGGAAAAACATTTTAAAGAACGAATCCAGTGGGATAAAAGACAAAGATTAAGGATTCGTATTTTAGTTTATCCAATTCAAAAATACTTTGTAATAATCAATTGTGGAGCAAAATTCAAGAATAGAGCTCAAAACTTGGATACAATCAAAGATAGTAACTATAACAGACAATTTGGACAAACAGAAGAAATTTTAATTTTTCCGTGAATAGTGCCGTATACGTGAATAGTGCAGTATACGTGAATAGTAACCCCGACGGAAAAAGTAAGAATTTCATAATAAAATCCATGACAATATTTCTGTACAATGATATTGAAAAGAATAACATCATTTACGAAAGAAATAACATCCCTTACCTCAAAAGAATAACACTTCTGGCTGGAATATCGGATATAATACCAAAGAAAACTTGCACTGAATAGCAACACTCAAAGTATTGAAATACTCAGAAAAATACGCTCGATATTATAGAGAGAGAAAACTTCTGATTCTGGTGTGATTTTCAATTCTAACTTAAGCACCCTATTTATAGGAAAAGCTTAGGATGCCAAAGGAGACTAAATTAATAAAATAATATTATTTTTTTTAAAAATCTCCAGCCACAGGCTGCTCTTCAAAAATCAGATTTTCAACAAAAGTGGGGCCCACCCATTAAAAAAATATTTATTTTTCGAAACTTCAATAATTCATAATAAATAGCCCCTTTGTCAGAAAAATACAAATTATATGTTCTTCCATAGAAAATTTAATTCTCTACAACTTTGTAGAAGGAAGTTTTTCCAAATCCCAAACATAAATTATCCGAAATCCATAAACAGATGATTTTTCACACCAAAATATTGATAAAAACTCATCAGCGCTAATTCCTTCTTTAATATCCACAAAATAAATATTTCCTTATCATATAAATCAATAATTAATTATTCACAAATAATATTACAGAACTACAATATTGACAACCAGGTCGTTCCCAGGAAAGAGGGGGCCTTCCGATAAGGACTTCTCCTTACTGGCGCGCAATTAAATAAACCCTCCTAGACAGAACTTTCTTAGACATTGTCAATAATGCTATCTAATAGTATTATTCAAATAATATGAATTATTGAGTTGATAATGTGAAATACCGTGCAGTAATAATTATTGAATCAATAATACAAACCATCAACTGTAGCCATTATTGAATCAATCATATAAAATAGCAACGTAGCAATTATTGAGTCAATAAAATATCAATGTAACAATTATTGAGTCAATAATATAAAATATCAACGTAGCAATTATTGAGTCAATAATATAAACTATTGAACAGTAATTACTGTAACAATAATTGAATAAGTTCCTTCTCACGTAAGACTCAATAATTCGAAATACTGTGCAATACCGTGTGCTACTGTGCAACACCGCGTATCACTGTATTTTAACCACCGGGTATTTCAATAGTACTAACGGTAACAACTACGCCGTTATTTTATAAAAAGGTTATTTCTGTCGCTTTCTATATCCGACAGTTATTCTGTTGTGGGGCCCACAAATAGCTACGCCGTCATACGAATATTCCCCGACAACAAGAATATTCCACGACCAAACGAATATTCCCCGACAACAAGAATATTTTATAACCACTTGCTCATTTTAAAATATTTGCACATTTCACCCATAACTTTCATATTTATCAAAACAACACCTTACTGTTTCGAAATAATATATAAAGAAAATTAAATCTTTATTCATAAAAGTTGGGGTCTTACAACCTCCCCTCCATATGAAATTTCGTCCTCGAAATTGACGTACGTACCTGGTATGTCGAAAAGGTGAGGATATCTCGCTTTCATTTTTGATTCCAACTCCCAGGTCATTTCCTCAATAGCATGGTTTCTTCACAAAACTTTAACTTGAGGTATAATTTTCGAGCGTAGGACATGCTCCTTTCTATCCAAGATCTTGACAGGTACCTCCTCGTATGTTAAATCTTCGGCTATCTCGTCTGGTTCTAACTCAATAATGCAGTTTGGATCCTTCACATATTTACGTAACACGGATATGTGAAACACGTTATGAACACGAGACATGCTTGGAGGTAAAGCGAGTCTATAGGCCACATTTCCTATTCGGTCAAGAATCTCAAATGGACCAATGAATCGTGGGTTGAGCTTTCCTCTCTTCCCAAACCTTGTAACTCCTTTCCACAGAGCAATACGTAATAACACATGGTCCCCAACATTAAATTCCACGTCCTTTCGATGAAGATCCGCATAACTCTTTTGTCGATCTTGTGCGGTTTGTATCCGTTGTCGGATCATTTGGATCTTTTCTATAGTCATACGTACCAACTCCAGTCCCAATAATGTTGCTTCACCCACCTCATTCCAGCATACTGGAGAGCGACACTTTCTCCCATACAACGCTTCGAATGGAGCTACGCCTATACTTGCCTGATAATTGTTGTTGTAGGAGAATTCCACCAATGGTAAATACTTATCCCAACTCCCTTTGAAGTCTAGAACACAAAGTCTCAATAGATCTTCAAGAGTTTGAATAGTCCTTTTCGATTGTCCGTCTGTTTGAGGATGATAAGCCGAGCTGAATCGTAAATCCGTGCCCATAGCTTTTTGCAAACTGATCCAAAATCGTGAAGTAAATCTGGGGTCAGGATCCGAAACTATGGATATTGGCATGCCATGCAATCTCACAATCTCATTCACGTACATATGAGAAAGACGTTCAAGGGAATAAGTCTCTCGTATCGGTAAGAAATGAGCAGACTTGGTTAATCTATCAACAATAACCCAAATCGCATCTATGCCTTGAGAAACCTTGGGAAGACCCGTAACGAAATCCATCGTAATGTGTTCCCACTTCCATTTTGGAATCTCCAGTGGTTGCAATGGACCCTTCGGTACTTGATGCTCTGCCTTTACACGTTGACAAGTCAAACATCTCGAAATAAACTCCGCGATCTCTCTCTTCATATTTCTCCACCAAAATGTATGTCGGAGATCACGATACATTTTGGTACTCACAGGATGGATTGCAAACGGTGCCCATTTTGTCAAATTTCAAATTTTGTCAATTTTTGACGCATCTATTTCGTTCCTTCATAACTTGCTCGTCCGATATCAGAATGAGCTCATTCTTGCATTTATTTCTACCTTGTAAAAAATTCTTCAAATCCCCCCGAACAGAAAATTTTTCACTAGTCTCTAACTTGTCCGAAAATTGGCTCAAAACTCCTCCCAGAGCCATTTTTCACCGAAAGACTTTTTAAATGTCAAATTTTCTAAACCTCATAATTTGTTCGTCCGAAGTTAAATTTAACTCATTCTTGAGCCCACGGCTCACATATTCACCCAATCACATATATCCTGGAAAGAAATAATTTTTCAGAGACATCCACTACTCGTAAACTTGGTTCAAACGAAGTACCAAGTTAGGATTTCCTTATTTGACACCTTTTACGGAAAATTTCATCATAACTTCATTATAGCATATTCTCTGTTCCACTTGGAACATTTCCACAACATACATAGCTATGATTTCATCTTTAGAAATCACACAAAACACATAGACAAATACATATGAAAGTCCATTTATAGTCCACTATTAGTCTTGTTTCCATCCTCATGCTTGGGCTTAACCTTTTTAGTTATTTGGTTTGCTTGGCATATATCATTTTAAGGTGTTTTAACATTATCAAACCCTTAAACCTTATCACTCAAACATCCTTCAATGATCTATCAAAATAACCAACCACTAACATTATGACGCGTCCAAATTCGAGTGTCTTCAAACCCAAATCCTGTGTTACACGGTTAGAACTGGCAAAATTAGGCCTGGCCCGCTGGCGCGGCTAGCCCACCCATCAAAAACTGGGTTTTGGGCTTCACTTTTTTAGCCCACCAAAACCTGGGCCATTTTGGCTCTGCCTAATTTTAGCCCGACCCAATTTTAACCTGGCCCGTAGAGAAAAGGATAACCGAGACCTTGCAAAATTGACCCAGGCCCGTCAAAAAATGGGTTTTGGGATTCACTTTTTCAGCTCACCAAAACTTAGGCCATTTTGGCCAGGCCCGCTAATGGCCCGGCCCGGCCCGTTCCGTTTAGGCCAGCCCAGCCCATTTTCCAAGTCTATACACGGTGCTACAACATTCACATACATCTAACTATAAAAGTTTAAAGACACGAATGTAATCTCTATATTTATTACATCATATCCTCTCAATCCCAATTTCTGAAACCATTACATATTCTTACATCATAATAATTCATATTACATAATAATATGAATCTATTACAAGATCTTTTATCCATCTTCGTCTTCCTTCTTCTATTCTTAATGAATTCGTTAATACATTTGTCCTTAACTGAAATCTTATAGTTTAAGTAAGGATGAGCATTAAATTGCCCAGCAAGTAAAGCATTTCAACAACAAAATCAAGAATCATATGATTTCATTCAACAACTGAAATAATAGTTGTGAACTACTTCGAATAAGCTGGAAAAATACACAGACTAAAACTTTTCATTTTTCTAAAACATTTTTGAAACGACATAGTGGTCATTTGAATAAGATGGTCGTCGGACCAAAAACTATATTTCTTCTTCCTTTATTTCATTAAAAAGGATAACATAGTCGTTAAGACCATAGATCCGATATCACTTACGAGTACATCCAGGGGATCAGCCTGTAATACCCTATGTTGTACAACACTCATCCGTTAAACGTATTTACGTTTAAATTTTAACACCATGCATGTCAGTCGAAAACTCGACTAAATACATTTGTTTGATTAAGTTGAAACCTATCTTTGAATCAATACCAAAGAAAATGGCGTTAGATAGCTTAACTTTTCACAAATAACATTTTAAAAGATTAACTAACAAATCCATAAAACATTTTAGAATTTTCCTAGCCGAACAACGACATCGACATTTTCTTAAACAGTTTATCACATAACATCGCTTGAATAATTATGCAAATACTAAAAGATTTGCATTAGTATAGAATTCACACAATTATAAAAGAATTATGTTCATTTTATTTTAAAACATCAAATAGGCTTCATAAGAACAGAATTAAATAAATTAAACACTTGCTCAAATAAATCAGAGTAAGTTTAGGAAACTTGCCTCGAGCGTTCTTCTATAAGTTTACGCTTATTTGTCAGTCAAACGGTTTACACAATTACAATTTCCTACATATACCAATTAAACACATACTTGATGTCAAATATTGGTTTATATTAACTTCACTTTTTACTTTACATGTTTGTGTCATTAGACTTGGAATACTTTTCAAGTTTATTATTTCTTGTTATAACATTTTGGTATTCATTTGCCATACTTCCATTACAACCTTCGTAAACGCTCAAGCCATATGCCTTTGCATATGCTCAACATGATCACGACATCTTTTACAACACTTGTTGATTTAGTTAAGTGTTTTACGTTAACTTTCCTTACTATCTTATTCATTTATTTCATTAGACTCAAGTTAAATTTCGAGTTTATTATCCTTCGTATGTCGACGTCGGGAAAAATCTTTGGTGATCCCTTTTCCTATGTCTGTTTCTACCTTTTATGCCCTCTATTTGATTTGTTTGATCTGAAGGGTGAATTTTTTGAAAAAGGCCGACATATAATGTCGACGATTTGAAAAGTTTGATTTTATAGAGTCGCCAGTTGGTATGTTTGAAATGGTTGTACAAACTCAACCGAGTTTTATTTGAAAAGTTTTGCAAGTAGGCCCAATTACTGGACTCTGTTTAACTTGGCCTTTGGAAACCAAGATTCATAGAGTTCGGGGGCTTGATTAAGCGGGGGGAAGGTGTTAGGCACCCCCCGACTTCCATGAAATACGATTACCGCGTCTTTTTAATTTCCTATTTTATTTGCAGTGTGTGTGTGCTTGTAGTAATTGGGCCTAAGTGCTTTATTTGGAAGTAGTGTTGTGCTTCATTGGACCTATATACAAAGGGTTTGATTTATTTGAAAAGTCCATTTTTAAATAACACTTATAAATATATATATATATATATATATATATATATATTAAAGCGATAAAAGCCACAGATTTGCAATCCAGGCCGAAATAGCACTTATAAATGTGTATATATACTTATATATACATAGATTGAAGCTAGAAAGGCCACGGATTAGAAATCCAGACGAAACTAGAAGCTATAAATATATATATATATATATATATATATATATGTTAAAGCAGTAAGAAGCTTCAGATCACAAGAAATCTCACAGTGTATAGCGCTAGAGGCTTTAAACCACTTGGTAGGCTTGAAAACTCCGTTTCCACAGGTGAAAACTTGATATGTTAGTATATATATGTATACAAGTGTTTTGAAAGAGTAAAAATGAAGTTTGAAACACTATAGGTAGGGTTAAGAGCTGAAATGGGAGGAATTTCTTCTCTTTTCTTCTTTTTTCTTTCTCTTTTTGGCTGATGGGGGGTCTTATTTATAGACCAGGGAGTCACAAGCACTACCTATGGCAGCCGCGGGTCTACCTGTAGCTCTCGGGTAGGCCCGATCCCGCAGGTCCCGTTGTCTCAAAGTAAGTGCACTCCGACCAACGCGTTATCTGCTTCGAACCTTTATAACTTTTAATCCGGGAGTCCGATGGAGGCGTGTTATACCTTTTCGAAAAGCCCTTTCTGAGAGATACACAATGACATGAGATTTGACCTTTTTTGAATCCGAGAAGATGGGTCCATGACCAGATCTTTGACTCTTTATAGTCCGTCCGTTGAGGTGTCTTGTGCTATTTTCACTCGGGATTGACGTTATGGTTACTGCACGACCTTCATGGCAGTTTTTTGTCTTGATTTTAACTTAATTTGATGTTAAGTTGGCAAAATAACCAGTTTTACCCTTCCAGAGTTTGTCTCCAGGATTGACAGGGTTTTCGACTGTTTCTCGGGATTGTCTCTAAGGTTTGATCCCAGCCGACTTTAATCTTCCTCAGGGTCATCTCCCAGGGTTGATTTGATATCTTGGGGTTGTCGCCGGGGTTTGACTGATCTCCCAGGATTGTCGTCGGGGTTAATTTGATGCTTCGGGGCTGTCTCCGAAGGTTGATTTGGTCTCTCGGGATTGTCGTCGGGGTTGATTTGATGCTTTCAGGGTTATCGCTGGGGTTTGGCTTTGATCTTCTGGGGTTGTCTCTGGGGTTTAGCTTTGATCTCCCGAGGTTGTCGTCGGGGTTGGATTTGATCTCCCGGAGTTTGGCTTTGATCTCCCGGTGTTGTCGACGGGATTTGATCTCCCATGGTTTTTGTCGGGGTTTGACTTAATCTCCCGGGGTTGTTGTCGGGGTTTGGCTTTGATTTCCTGGTGTTGTCGCTGGGGTTGGATTTGATCTCCCAGGGTTTGGCTTTGATATCCCTGGGTTGTCGGCGGGGTTGGACATGGTGATTTGGACTTCCAGGGTTTCCTTTGGAAGGTAAAGGACGGTTTTTCCCTCCTGCAAGGTTAATAACAGAAATGCAAAATTTTGAGTGTCTACAGACCATAAATCCATATAACAGTTTTAGGGTCCCTCTAATTTATATTTACAAAAAGTCAGGCAAGCCGTATTTATAGTTTAAATTTGTCCATCGTGGGAATCGGATCTAGATCCATGAGGTTAATCGTAGATCCCATGATTCCTAGGCTCACAAAATATCATCAAAAAGCTTGCACAGCAGATATATTGAAATAAAATGCAAATTAAAATCTAGACGTCGCATGACAAATGATTCATCAGTAAATCCTTGCATGCGCGTAGCCAAAGCTTCACGTTCCCTCTAAATACAGATCTAGGGTCGCATAGTTGCTTTAATATTTACAAAATTAGAAAGAAAACTAAATTTAAATAAATCTTAAGTCATTCTAGCTCAACGGTTCCAGTTTGACAACTTTTGAACCGGTTAAAAGTGAGATATGGCTAGATTTAGATAAATCTAATCAATAAACTTTACATTAGAACATATTTACATCAAATAAACAGTTAAAATAGATATTTAATCATATTGAATAAATATTATATATATATATATATATATATATATTACTTGTATATATATTAAAGCTGGAAAGAGCCACGGATTTACAATCCAGGCGTGACTGATCAATGTAAATATATATATATATATATATATATATATTGAAGTTAAAAAGGTAACGAATTAGTAATCCAGGCCAAACGAGTTAGTATATATATATGTATATATATATTAAAGTGAAAAAAAAAGTCCATGGACTAGCAATTCAGGCTAACGGAGTTAATAGAAATATATATATATATATATATATATATATATATAGTTATATAAATATTAAAGCCAAAAATGCCGCAGATTAACAATCCAGGCTAAATAACACTTGTGTATATATATATATATTAAAGTGATAAAATGACAGATTTGCAATCCAGGACCGAAATAACACTTATGAATGTATATATACACTTATATATACATAGATTGAAGCCAGAAAGGTCACGGATTTGAAATCCAGGCGAAACTAGAATCTATAAATATATATATATATATATATATATATATATATATATATTAAAGTAGTAAAAAGCTTCAGATCACAAGAAATCTCACAGTGTATAGTGCTAGAGGCTTTTAACCACTTTTGAGGCTTGAAAACTTCGTTTCCACCGGTTAAAACTTGATATGTTTGTATATATATGTATACAAGTGTTTAGGAAGAGAAATATCGAAGTTTGGAGCATTGTAGGTAGGGTTAAGAGCTCAAATGGGCAGAATTTCCACTCTTTTTCTCTTCTTTTTTTTATGGCTGGTGGGGGTCTTATTTATAGACCAAGGAGCCGCGGGTCCACCTGCGGCTGAGTCGGGTGGCCCCGGCCCTGTGGGTCCCATCGTCTTGAGGTACGTGCACTCTGACCAACGCTCTGTCTGCTTAAAACCTTCATAACTTTCAATCCACGAATCCGATGGAGGCGTACTATACCTTTCCAGAAAGCCCTTTCCGAGAGCTACACAATGACATGGGTTTTGACCTTTTTTGAATTCGAGAAGATGGGTCCAGTGACCAGATCTTTAAGTCTTCGCAGTCCGACCGTTGAGCTATCTTGTGCTGTTTTCACTTGGGATTGACGTTATTATTTTGCATGACCCTCCTGGTAGTGATTTGACTTGATTTGACGATAAGTTGGAAAAATGTCTGTTTTACCCTTCCGGGGGTTATCTCCAGGATTGACAGAGTTTTCGACTGTTTCTCGGGGTTGTCTCTGAGGTTTGATCCTAAGCCGACTCTGTTCTTCCTTAGGGTCATCTCCGAGGGTTGGTTTGATCTCCCAGGGTTATCGTCGGGGTTGGATTTGATCTCCCGGGGTTGTCATCGGGGTTTGATTTGATCTCTCGATGTCATCACCGGGGTTCGATTTGATATCCCAGGGTTATCTCCGGGGATGGATTTGATCTCTTGGTGTTGTCACCGGGGTTCGATTTGATCTCCCAGGGTTGTCGTCGAGGTTTGGCTTTGATCTCCCAGGGTTATGATCGGGGTTGGATTTGATCTCCCGGGGTTGTCGTCGGGGTTTGACTTGATCTCCCGGGATTTTCGTCGGGGTTTGACTTGATCTCCCGAGGTTATCGCCGGGGTTTGACTTGAACTTTCAAGGTTATCTCTGGAAGGTAAAAGACGATTTTGCCCTCCTGCAGGGTTAGTAACAGAAATGTAAAATTTTGAGTGTCTACATCGTACTTACTATATTATTATTGATATCGAACTTCATTTAGTAAATTCTATTCTTTATGGTTTCCTAAAGTTTATACGTTGTACTTCCACCTTTGTTACACAAACATTCAAACCATATAAGCATACGTACATCAAACATGTTTGTTTTATATGTATACTAAATCGTTGCTTCGTTTATAGTATTTTACTTTTACTATCGTTCGTCATCTTAATCCACATTCAACCTTTAACTAAGGTTTTAATCACTTGTTATTGTGATACATTAGTTGAACATTTATTTTCTTAATTGCTCATTACAATTCCCTTCTTTCTGAGTTTGAAAATAAAATTTTTTGCTCGACGACCCGGCCCTGCGTTACGGCGACAGCCTTGTCCAGAGTTTACTGGAGATAAGCGTTGCGACGCCCAAATTGTTGCCCAAATTTAATTTTTTTTTTTTGTAAAATAATTCTGGTGTTCACTTTGCTAACTCGTAAATTCATCATCCCCTATCGAAATGAATCCGTTCTCTAGCCTAATAATAACTTTCACGACATACTTCAAATCTATCCAGACAGGACTAATTTCTGAATTCATTAACTAGCCTATTTGTCGGCTTGAAAATACTTTGACGCTCATCCTAACTCAGATTGAGTTTGTTCTTGATTCTACGTCTCGTATTTTTCGCGTTCTACAACGTTATTATGAAACCTCAAATGATCGAATTCCTTATCTTATTTCATAAATTTGTTAGGAAGTCATAACAAACCATATTAACGTCTTTTACTCAGATTTTTGCCATAACTTCGTTATAACTTGTTCTTAATCCATTTCACATGAAATTTTGAAATCTAACTACGTATGATGGTTTTAAACTTGTCCATCAACAACATCATACGGATGGTTTTCAATTTGTCCATTAACAACATCCTACGGATGGTTTTCAATTTGTCAATCAACAACTTTTACTACGTTCTTTGTTTGTTCTTCATTTTTAATTATTTATTTTGATTACGATTCACTTTGAAGACATAAATTAATGTTTTGAATCCGTTAATTCTTCCTTATTTCTCTGTGACAATCATATGATTCTAATGAATCATCCAACCACCAACACAACACTTCATAACATGCTAGAAAGCGATTAAGGGATGAAAAGTTTGAGTTTTAAGTTTCATACCATATGATTCTTTCCGTTTCTTTGCTAACGAACAGCTTGATCTTACATTTTCTTCCTCCGAGGCTTGATAATCCGAGTCTCTCACTTTCTCTCTTTAATTGTCTAGAGTTTTCTCTCTTGGATTTGATGAATTTATGAAGAAATGAGCTTGGTATATATAAAAAATCAAGACTAGGGGTATTTTGGTCATTTGGCAATTTTTTACCATTTTTACCTTGGATATTTTCTTGTAAATATCTTCTAAGACTTAGGCTTGTAAGTCTCGTTGTTCTGTCTTTCAGAATTCGTCCAACAGTTGAAAAATTGCGGTTCTCTGTTTCTAAATATTTTTAGATATTCCGTCTTTCCTCTATAGATTAGCTTTTACGCATTCGTCAAAAATTGAAAAATACGAAAAGCGTTATCGGTGAATTGTGTTTTCGGTGACGTTTTTCCAAAAAATGGTTAAACGATTGAAAAACCAATAAAAATAATTTTTGTCGTGTCCCTATTTTGTCTTATTAATGCACGTTTTTTGAGAAAAAACTTTTATTAGATAATACGACTTTTCAGGACATATTATCGATAAATCTTGAAACGGAATGTCGTTAGGACATACCAATCTTGCTAAAAGACTTAGGGTTAAACCCTAACTCATATCGTTCTTCGGCTGAATATTATTTTTACGTGAAATTTCTCAAAAAAAATTTGTTTTTGTCTTCAAAATTCTTACTCATTAAATCATACACATAACAAAAATACTCCCACATTAACACCATCCTAGGCCATAAAATGACATTTAAACACATAATACAAATAATATTCACTAAATATTATTTTATTCATTAATATTCCACAAAACTTAATTTTTAAACTAAGTGGAATTTCTCGGTCGTTACAAACATGCACTTCTCTTTATAAATCAAAGAAGTACTTAAAGAAAAAGATGAAATAAATGGTGGGTGTTCTTACCTTCTTTGCTCTTCTTTCTTTGCTTCTTCTTAGCTTGGATCAAAGTCTAATCTTGCTCCTCTTCCTCCTTGAATATCCGACCACTTTCTTCTTTCTCTCTCTCTTTTGCTTTCTTTTTCCTTTCTTCTTTCTCTCTTCATGTTTGTAATTATGGAACTATGAAATGAGCTAAGTGTTGGATGATTTAATTAAATCATCATACACTTAACTTAACCATTTTTTTAGAGATAATCAAACTCATATGAGGTTAAGGAATGAAGAGATGACACTTGGTTTGGGTGGGTGATGGAGATAAGCTAGCATTAAACTCATTTCGCCACCTTAGGCTATGAGTCATCAAGTTCCTCCCCCTTGCTCTCCATGCCCATCCATATGGCCTCTTCTTTACCCCTCTTTGGACCTTTTTGCCCCTCTTTGGACCTTTTTGCCCCTTATCAGCTCTATAGATAAATAATGAGTCACCACTTAATTATCCCACATGGGATAATGCCCAATTCTTTAGCATTGGCTCCAAGTCTTAAGTTTTAATCCTAAGGCTTGAGCTATGGCTTAACCCTAAGCCAAGCCATTCATAACCCTTTGCTTTACCATTGGTTAAACCCTAGTCAAGCCTCTCAAATCCTAAGCTTAACCCAAGGCTTAAACTTTGGCTAACTCTAGCCACTTTCCAAAATTCTTAGCCAAGCCTTAGAATTCTTAGGCTTAGTTAGTCAAATTAATTCTAGTTAGACTTTTTCTTATCTAGTTAGGATTTCTAAATTTTTCAGTTACTTTTCGTAATTCGCTCGAAAACCCTAAAAAACTACCTTTTAATTTTTAAAATTCGATTTCGCCACCGATGCCCCTTTTTCGAAGAAACGCTATGTCGTAATTCGAAATTTCAAAAAAACGAGTTTGCGTTTTAGCGTGAATAGTATTTTTACTGTCTTTTTTCGAAAAAAAATTATTTTCCATATTTACCATTTAAACACTCAAATACGCGCACATAATCATAGCGCCATCAAATAATGACCATAAGTCACATAAAACACATATTATTAATAAAATCTCATTTTATTAAATAATTTCTTATAAATCATATTTACAAGGATATTCGATCTTTTGCAATCCTTACATTCTTCCCCCTTATAAGGATTTCGTCTCCCGAATCTCAAAATAAAACTACACTAGAGTTGTGGGGATAAGTACGTTACATTTTTCATTTCATTACTTATACCTCTCTTCGAGCATTGTGACTTCATTCTACTACCTTTATCTAAGGTAGCACTTATCTTATCATACTTGTTCATTCATATCAATTACTCCCTCCGTTCCTAAAAGATTGTCGTTTTAGAAGAAAAAATTTGTTCTAAAATATTTGTCATTTACAACTTCCTAGAAGAATAAATTATTTACTTTCCTATATTACACCTATCTTCTCTCATTGTCCCAATAAATTCTCTCCCTTGTATTAATAGTTTTCAATTTTTCATAAAGAGGTAGTGATGGAGTTTCAAATAAATTTTACTAGTATTAAATGACTTTCTTAATCCATGTGCCAAAACCTTAAACGACAATCTTTTAGGAACGGAGGGAGTATTTGATTAGGATATCTTTATTACATACTTCAAGTCTTGTTCAACCAATATAGGTTCATAACTTTTTACATATCTTTTATCGTAATACCGGCACATAGAACATAATATATATATATATATGTCCTGAAACTTGGGAGATAAGGCCAATTTATGAGCCACCTTTCTTACACTTACTCAACTTCTCAAAAGTCACATAATCATGAACTTATCCTCTCTTCCTTTCTACAATACAAATTCCCTTTCTAGGGCAATACTTTTAAACTACTTATGACATCCGTCAATCTGTCTTCTTAGGTGATGTTGAACCGCATACCACTTTTTTTATTAATTTTGAACCATTATAGGTTATACATGCGAACTCAATATCTGCAATCTTGTGAGTCAACATGTTACTCATTCCCATAACAAACGACACCTTACACTGGTACCTATTAACTTATTCATTTGTTTAAGGATGATGCACATCATTCAACCTCAACTTCATTTCCTTATACTCTGGACTCTTTTTCATAACTTCTTTGTGCCTCTCGGATCTCGATCCGATGCAACCATAACTATTACCTCATGTCTGAAATAATTTCTTTGACATAAAGTTTACTTAAACTTATATTTAAGCGATATAATTACGTCAAATCAACAATCACATATCTTACATCATACCACATCTTACTTTCTTCACATTACTGAAAGTCCTATCACAAAATTCCTCGTGATGTACTCCCATTTCCATTTTAGAATTCCTACAAATCGTTTAATCTTCATCACTCTATCTTGACTTTCTGTCAAAACGAACACTTCTTGACACATTATGTGACCCTTTTTATTCCAGTTCCGATATTACGAGAAATCAAATTCCTCCATCAAATCTTATAAACTTGTTTTTCCTTATCATTGGCAATTCTTTGCCTTATCTTCTTACATTTCTCATATTTGAAATTATGCCTTACTTATTCTGTCTATATTAGCTAGACAATTCT
Source organism: Panax stipuleanatus (assembly GCA_020205555.1). Lineage (NCBI taxonomy): Eukaryota > Viridiplantae > Streptophyta > Magnoliopsida > Apiales > Araliaceae > Panax > Panax stipuleanatus. The sequence goes on from CM035124.1 coordinate 29,342,892, forward strand.
TCTTCATATAATTTTTCATCCGACTTTTTTGGATACCTTACTTTTAACTCCATACTGCTTTAGTATATGTCCTACACCTTTGAACTTATTAATTCCTTACTTGGTTCATATTCTGTGAATTTCATATACGGTTACTCTTTCCTTAATACTTTCAACACTATTCATAAATGTTTCGTCCAGTTTTCATATGCCTTAATTAGACCGAGATATCATCTACACATCTCATTATTGATATGTTCAAATATAACTTGAACACATTATACCTTTTCATTTATAAATGCGACTAACACATTCTTCAACCCAAACTATGTCACCAAAACTCGTAATTAACATATCAAGTTCTGACCAATATCTTCAGAACATTATCTTCCCTCATTCATAACTAATGATATTTCATCCTTAGTTTTAGCTTCAAACAATACTTCACTCCTCCTTTTTGACAGATCGAAGAAATAAAAATTTCTTGGTCGAGATATTTTATTCGAAAAAAACATCCACCAACTTATTCACCACTGTTTTCTAACCTATCTTTGCTTCCACCCCCTTTGAACTTCCATAATATAACCTCAATAACCTTCATATTTCTTTTCGTAACAGCCCTTCTAGCTTACATCTTCTAAAGAAACGAGAATATCTCGATCATTTGCTATCACCACATATTAACGTATACTATTTCATAGTCTTAAGGTTCAATTAGTTTTTTTTTACTAGCAATGTTTCATTGCTCTATAGTCAATTAACCAAATCATTATCTTTTACTGCATCATAACCTTTGTCGCTGCAACACATTATCTGGTTCCTTATCACAACCTTAAGGTTTACTAGCTTCTCAATCCACCTTTGCTTTATGGTTCACCAACCAAATTCATTCCTAGAATTTCATCAAATTTTTAACATTACATTGGAATTAATTCTATCATCACTTCATACTCTACTATTTCAGCACAACAATTTCTATTACTATGCTCATTAGGGATTATACCCTTACTTGTATCTTCTATTTTCATAAATAACTTTTCAGATTCTCCAGAATCAATTTAAGCATCAATCAATTCATACTTTATGAATTATAACAAGTCGCACCCAATCAACAACATGTAAACATTAACATTGCTGATCGGGACAAAATCTAACACTATATCTGTCAACATCATATTACCGTATATCATCATATTGAAGACCTAAACTTTAACTATTGGGTTGAGCTAAACCAAATTTGTCAGCTTCTCATTCTTACTCCCTTTCTCTACAGCTCCCTCTGTCAGCTCTTTTCTTTTAGCAATCCTTTGCCATAATTCTTAATCTTTTATCATTTTAGCATTCACTTTTCATCACATAAGCAACTCGAAAAATATATCCTTCTTGCCCCTATCTATAGAACTCTACTTTACCTTTTAAGTACACTCTTGTGTTACTCTTTTCATATATCCTTCATTCTTCAGATCTTTTCCTTTTGATCTTTCTAATATTTCCCAGTATCTCCAGTCTGATTTTATTTCCTCTTCTAACCTTTTTTCCATTTTAATTGCCTCTTTCGGATTTAACTATATTTTCAACTTTATCTTCATTCTTTCTTTCTCTATTCTAGAGATTTCATGCCTTAATTCTTTCTTGGCTATTACAGCCTTATGCAGAATCATCCTAAACGATCATATTTTCAACATTAATAATTTATTGTAGAGTCAAGTTTTCGATCCCTGCTCAAACCTTCTATTCTTTCTTTCATTTATGTCCACTTGATGTAGAACAAATCAAGCCAGTTCATTGAACTTAGCTGTATATTAAGATTTTATCACATTCCTTTTCTTCAACTCTAAAAATCGTCTTTCTATACGGCTCTACATAATATGAGGGAACATAATTCTCGAAATATATTTCCTTGAATCATTTCCAAACCTTAAGCCTCTCTTCAGCCTTTTTCTTGTTTGTCTTTTACCAAAAGTTAGCTTTACCTTTCCATCTATGTAAGTAGTAAAACAATATTTTGCTACTCACATATTCTGGCGACAATATATGCCTTATCTACCTTTCTTATTTATGATTGAGTCTCTCTAAACCCTGTGGTTCCTTTAAAATTTCAAGGTCCCACATTCTTACAGTTCTTGAAACTGACCATCTGCACAGCTAACAAACTTATACTAATATTAGCTCAATTTCTATTCTGAAATGCCTTTAATAATTGGTTTATCAATTCATACATAGGGTTAATTCATTCCCTACACTCATTCTTACTTTCGCTTCATAACATTTCCTCTTATACTTTTGCCTTCTTCTTAGCGACATCTTTTGATCAATAAAATAATATTACTATTATTATTTCATTTCCTTATTTTAAAGTATTTTTTTATTCAATGCTAACACATTCTCATTACAAGCACATTTAATAAACATCTTTTATTAATATGCTTCAACATACATACTTCTTTTTGCATATTTCTATTCTCATATTTCTTTCTTTCTCAGCCTTCTGGCTAATTACAATCTTATCCGTCTATTTATTACAAAAGACGAGATTATCATATTTGAATCCTCAACTTATATTGAAGTTAGGATTTACAAAAGATATCTCGATATTTATATTACACACTGGGATTCACATAATACATAAACACCTTTACTTTACACACATATACCTATACATCTTTACTATACATGTCCTTTTATCGGACATTCCTTTGTTAGGTGATCCATTGATCCACACTTATAACATCCTTCCATCTTCTGGTTAGGATAATTGGGAGAAATATGACCCTTCTGTCCGCACTAAAAACGTATCTTCTTTCCTTTCAAACATACACCCAAGTGGTTCTTTCCCACAATGCATACATTCCTCCACCCTTTTCTTAGGGTATCTTTGCTTATTACTACTCTTCTCGATCCATTTTCCTTTCCTTTTCTTACTGTAAGCTTCTGCCGATATCTTGCTTTCAGCTTCCATCTTGTTAATCTACACATTCAACTTGTCACGCTTTTTTGTCATCTCACTTTACGCCTTTTCTAATTGATCATTCAATAATCTTTTTCTCTCCCACATTTCTTCTAAGAAAAACACCTTATGCTTCAAGTCTTGAACTTCCTTTATTTACTGCTCATTCGCAGCTTCTGCTGCACTTTTCCCTTCTTCCTCAATTGACTCTACTTCTGGATCTATTTGAGCCTCCTTGGAATTTACTTCCTCTTCATCACTGAGTTTAAGTTCTGGATACTCTTCATAATCATTTCCTAAGTCCACCATAGGTTCATCTTTAATTATCTTCTCAAAATATGCAGCTTCAGACGCTTTATTGTAAGCTACTTCAGCCAACACTTCCTTTTTCATGTCATCTTCAAACTAAAGATTCATATCTAGATCACTCTCCATTACCACAACCGATTCCGGCTCGAGTACTAACTCCAGTGGAGCGATCAGCTCCTTGCTCACTAAGTGAACAACTCTAGTTACATCATCACCTGACATCTACAATCAAATATATTATTTTGATTAACATATAACAACAAGTCATGTTAAATATTACAAATAACAATTTTTTTATGTTATTTTTACTTCTTTCAACTTTTATCGATAAATTTCCTCAATTTATCTCTTTGAACTCTTTCTGACTTAATCTACATACTACCTTCTATGTTGGATCATACTTCAAACTCTTTCTGAGTTTATCTTCCTACTAACTTCTTTAGACTTTTAACTAATAAATTTCCTTAATACATCTCTTAGCAAACTCTATCTGAGTTTCCTTCACCTCCTAACTTCTCCATCTTCTCAAGGCTATAGCCTAAGGTGCCTCCACCTAAGGTTTCTAACCTACAACTTTGATACCAACTTATGATGCCCCCAAATTCGAGTACCTTTAAACTCCAGCTATGGTGCTCCACGGTACTAAACATAAACATAAATATCCAAGAATACATACTTAATAGGAAGGTATACTAGCTATTACAGTCCTGTTATTACATTCCTAGGTTCTAAGAGCTTTAAATCTTTGAAATATGATAATGAACATAGTAATTATTTATAACAAACATATCTATTATAAATAGGGATCATATCTTCTTAAGCATTCAACTTACCTTTGTCCTTGCCATTTCTGGAACCTTTTATACGCTCAGTTTCACCTGAAAACATTTAATTTAAAGCAAGAATGAGCATTTACATGCCCAGAAAGTATAAAAGTTGAATATAAAATAACAAAATCAATAATCATGCTTTCATACTTCTAAACCTTCAACAACTAAACAAAAGTTGTGAAGAGATTTCAAAAGATAGGAAATTACTTCCTTTGTTTTCAAAACATATTTTTGAAACAACGTAATGACTTTAGCTAAGCGATCATAAGACCTTGAACTTTCATTTTCTTTTCGAAAGGTTTTGAACAGCTATTCTGCTATAAACCGTCATGACTCGCGAGTACGTTGGGTTATCAGCCCACTTGTACCCTGTATTGATCAATACTATATGGCAAAAAACTTAATTTGTGTTCTTTTGTCACTCGACATTACATGTCGACAATATAAAATATTTTCCCCAATATTAGGGTTGTTCATTCTCAAACCGAATCCGTACCAAGTAGAAATTGGTTTGGAGACCTTTCTTAAACACAATTTTGATTCAAAAGATCTTTTCTAGATCATTAAAAGTTAAAACATGTGTTTAGCCGATACAAATGGCATTGACATACTTCTTAAATAGGTCATGCATATCATAACTTGAAAACTTAAACATTTCATGCGTTATAGCAAAGCTTTAAACATTTGATGCATTATAGCATAGTTGAATACTTATACAACCAACAAAAAGTATGTATAAGTCTAGAATTTACACAATATCCAATTACTGTGAAAACATAGCATACATAAGAATTATTCATAAGAATATACATTTACATTCTTAAAAACTACATTCAAAATCAAAAGTTAAATGGAGTTATAATACTTGCCTAAAGCGTCTTCTATACTTTAGCGTTAATCGCCTTTTGTAAGTCCTACACATGCAGTGCACATAAACGTACCAATTAGCCACGTATAAAAATCACTCATGGTAAACTTTAACTCTATTTCATATATTATAATGTATGTTTCATAAGAACTCGAACACTATTTAAGTTTATTAACATTCGACTCGGCGTTTCGACGTTCGTACGTCGTACACCTGACTTTTCTACCCTGAATGCTTAACCGATACGCCATTGTGTATGATTAACACATCCCATATACATACCAACCTTGGTTTACACTTTCCCTAGACTATATTTCCAATGTCTAATGTTTAGAACTTAGAAATACTAGTCAAACATTGTTCAACACCACAATGGTCAAAAGAAACCATCACAGTTTTCCTTCTATTGCACAACAGTCCTAAAGATGCCCATTTTAGGCCTTGATCTCGACCTCAACTCTCAATACTTACAGAATGAAAGTTTTAGGTCTGCTCCTTAGCTTTTCGGAGTAGCTAAGGAGTAGACCGTACTACAGGTCAAAGTTGTGCCTAATTTACTAAAGGACGTTAAAGCTTTCAAACCTTACTGTAGGTCTCGCACGCCCCTGTGCCCCAGTAGCACGCCCCGCACTACCCCGGCAGGGTTTTAGGTGCCCATTTTTGTCAAATTTTAGATTTTGTCAATTTTGATGCATCTATTTTGTTCCTTCATAACTTGCTCGTCCGATATCGGAATGAGCTCGTTCTTGCGTCTATTTCTTCCTTCTAACAAATTCTTTAAATCCCCTAGAACATGAAAATTTTCACAAGTCTCTAACTTGTCAGAAAATTGGCTCAAAACTCTTCCCGTAGATATTTTCACCGAAAGATAAACGTCAAATTTTCTAAACCTCATAACTTGTTCATCCGAAGTTGGATTGAACTCATAGCTCACAACCGAAAGAAATAATTTTTCAGAGATATCCACTACACGTAAAATTGGTTCAAACGAAGTACCAAACTAGGTTTTTCTTATTTGACACCTTTTTTATAAAAAATTTCGCCATAACTTCGTTATAGCATATTTTTCCTCCGTTCCACTTGGAACATTTCCACAACATACATAGTTGTGATTTCATCTTTAGAAATCACACAAAACATATAGAAAAATACATATGAAAGTCCATTTACAGTCCACTATTAGTCTTGTTTCCATCCTCATGCTTGGGCTTAACCTTTTTAGTTATTTGGTTTGCTTGACATATATCATTTTAAGTGTTTTGACATTATAAAACCCTTAAACCTTATTTCTCCAACATCCTTCAATGATCTATCAAAATAACCAACCACCAACATGCACTTCTCTTTATAAATCAAAGAAGTACTTACAAAAAAAATGAAATAGATGGTGGGTGTTCTTACCTTCTTTGCTCTTCTTTCTTTGCTTCTTCTTAGTTTAGATCAAAGTCTAATCTTGCTCCTCTTCCTCCTTGAATATTCGACCACTTTTTTCTTTCTTCTCTATTTTGTTTTCTTTTTGTTTTCTCTCTTTCTCTCTCTTTGTTTGCAATTATGGAACTATAAATTAGCTAAGTGTTGGATGATTTAATCAAATCATACTACACTAATTTAACCATGCCTTTAGAGTTAATAAAACTCATATGAGGTTAAGGAATAAAGAGATGACACTTGGTTTAGGTGGGTGATGGAGATAAGCTAGTATTAAGCTCATTTTGCCACCTTAGGCCATGAGTTATCAAGTTCATCCCCCTTGCTCTCCATGACAGGCCATATGGCCTCTTCTTTGCCCCTCTTTGGACCCTTTTGCCCCTTATCATCTCTTTAGATAAACAATGAGTCACCACTTAATTATCCCACATGGGATAATGCCCAATTCTTTAGCTTTGGCTCCAAGTCTTAGGTTTTAACCCTAAGGCTTGAGTAATAGCTTAACCCTAAGTCAAGCCATCCATAACCTTTGGTTTTACCCTAAACTAAACCCTAGCCAAGCCTCTCAAATACTAAGCTCAACCCTAGGCTCAAACTTTGGCTCATTTCTAGCCACTTTCCAAAATTCTTAGCCAAGCCTTAGAATTCTTAGGCTTAGTTAGTCAAACTAATTCTAGTTAGACTCTTTCTTATCCAGTTAGGATTTCTAACTTTTTCTGTTACTTTTCATAATTCGCTCAGATAGCTGAAAAAAATAACTTTTGAATTTTGAAAATTCAATTTCGCCACCGATCCCCCTTTTTCGAAGAAATGCTATGCCGTAATTCGATATTTCGAAAAAATGAGTTTGCATTTTTAGCGTGAATAGTGTTTTTACATCTTTTTTTCGAAAAAAAATTATTTTCCACATTTACCCTCTAAACACTCAAATACTTGCACATAATTCGTAGCGCCATCAAATAATGACCATAAGTCACATAAAACACAAATTATTAATAAAATCTCATTTTATTAAATAATTTTTATAAATCCTATTTACAAGGATGTTCGATTTTTTGCGATCGTTACAGGCTCTGTCTAATTCGGTTCAATCATTAAAATCAATCTTTTCAAAATCGTCGACATGTATGTTGGTCATTTCCTAAAACTCACCCTTTAAATAAATTAATCGACATAGTGAAATACAAAGGGTAAGAAACCAACATTAGGAATCGAAATTCATTGCATCGACACTTTCTATCTCAATTTTCCGGATCAAACTCTTGCAGGAGAAGGACCCATCGAATTAAACTTGGTACATCCTTCTTTGTAATCAAATATTATATGGCGGAGTGATCAGTGTAGACAATTACCTTAGTCCCAATCAAATACGCTCGAAATTTGTCAAAGGCAAACACTACCACAAGTAACTCCCTTCCTGTGGTGGTGTAATTTAACTGTGCATCAGTTAGCGTCTTGCTCGAGTAGTAGATGGTATGGAAAATCTTATCCCTAAGTTGCCCCAACACTGCACTGACTACATAATCACTAGAATAACACATGAGTTTAAAAGGTATAGACTAATCGAAAGCAATTATGATCGGCGTTGTGACTAACTTCTTTTTCAGAACTTCAAAGGCGTCAATGCATGACTGATTCATTTTAAACAGAACATCTTTTTCGAGGAGATAACACAAGGGTTTTGAAATTTTGGAGAAATCTTTGATAAATCGTCGATAAAAACCTGCATGACCAAGGAAACTCCTTATTCCCTTCACGGATGTAGGCGGAGGTAGCTTTTCAATAGTTTCAATTTTTGCCTTGCCTAATTCTAATCCGTTTGCGAAAACCTTGTGACCCAAAATTATTCCTTCTTGCACCATGAAATGGCACTTGTCTCCATTGAGCACCAGATTTATCTCCACAAAGCTTTTCAAAACAAAGATCAGATTGCTGAGGCATAGGTCAAAACTATCACCAAATACAGAAAAATCATCCATGAAGACTTCCAAATCCTGCTCAACCATATCTGAGAAGATAGTCATCATACATCTCTGAAAAGTAGATAGTACGTTGCAAAGGCCAAAAGACATACGCTGGAATGCAAAAGTTCCATAAAGACGCGTAAACATTGTTTTCTCTTTGTACTACAGAGCTATTGTAATCTAGTTATATCCCGAATATCTATCAAGAAGGCATTAGAACGAATGACCCGACAACCTATCCAACATTTGATCAATGAATAGCAAGGGAAAGTGATCCTTGTGAGTAACTTCGTTTAACTTGCGGTAATCTATGCACACTCTCCAACCTGTAGTTGTTCTTATAGGAATAAGTTCATTATTCTCATTTTCTGCCACTATCATCCCCCTTTTTTTGGCACACACTGTACAAGACTTACCCAAGAACTGTCTGAAATTGGATAGAGAATGTTGACGTCCAACCATTTGATGATTTCTTTCTTTACCACTTCTTTCATGATTTGATTTAATCTTCTTTGTTGCTCAATGCTCGGCTTTTCTACTTCCTCAAGCACAATTTTATGCATGCAGAATGATGGACTAATTCCTTTTATATCTGCTATGGTCCACCTAATTGCCATTTTGTACCCACACAAAACCATTAACAGTTTTTCTTCTTAAGTCTCGTTTAAGTGAGCAGAAACAATAACTGGTACGGTGTCAGAATTTCCCAAGTAGGCATATCTTAAATGAGAAGGAAGAGGTTTTAGTTCTAGCACCGGTGGCTCCTTTAATGATGTTTTGGACCTCTTTTCTCCTCCTTCAGGCCGGTCAAGAGTATCAAACTACTTTCTAAATTTCTGAGATACTGCTAATGAGTCTAACATCTTGACATAATCCATACCCTCAAAATCATTAAATGTATCTACACCAACCAAGGCAGCTTCTAGTGGATCCTCTAAGTAACTTCTGTTGGTCCTCTCCTTCACTACTTCATCAATTATGTGTATCCGTAAGCACTCATCGCCTTCTTTAGGGAACTTCATTGATTTGAACACATTAAAGGTGACTTCCTGATCTTGAACTCTCAATGTCAATTCCCCTTTCTGCCCATCTATTGGAGTTATCCCTGTCACTAAGAAAGGACGACCTAGTATAATCGAGATTTCTTTATCTTCCTCCTAATCTAATATGATAAAGTGAGCCGAAAAGATGAACTTATCGACCTTAACTAGAATGTCTTCCACAATACCCCTCAGATATGTTACTAACTTGTCTGCTAATTGTAGAGTGATATTCGTAGGCCTTGGGGCCTTCAATCCCAACTGAGTGTAGACTGACAGTGGCATCAAATTAATACTCGCCCCCAAATCACAAAGTGCTCATCCTGAAAATTGATTATCGATTGAACATGGAATGGTAAAACTCCCCGGATCCTTTAATTTCGACGATAATTTCTTCTGCAAAATTGCACTACACTCTTCCGTCAATGCTACTATCTCAAATTCACCCAACCTTCTCTTTTTAGACAACACCTCCTTTATGAATTTAGCATAACTGGGCATTTGTTCCAAAGCTTCTGCAAATAGTATGTTGGTGCGAAGCTTTTTGAAAATATCTAAAATCTGGAGAATTGCTTATCTAATTTTGATTTCTGAAATCTTTGAGGAAATGGAACGGGAGGCACTACATTATCTTATTTTTTCTCATTGGGCTTCACTTCCAAATATGTATCTTTTATCTTTTTTGGTATCCTCAACCTCATCTTTCTCCTTGGTTTCCTCTTCTTCCTCCATAATTACTGTTTTAAGCTTTGAATTTCTTTTAACAGTATCACGCAGCTCTTTCCCACTTCTTAGAGTCACAACTTTACAGTGTTCCTTACCATCTATCCTCGGATTAATCTTAGTGTCTCTTGGTAACTCCTTGTGGACGACAATTCAAAGCATGCGCTAACTGACCAATCTGATTGTCTAAGTTCCTAATCGACACCACTTGGCTTTTCACATTCAAATTTACTTGATTAAGCAGTTTATCTTGATCATTCATTCTCTTCTCTGAAGTTGTAATGAATTTTGCCAATGTTTCCTCTAAGCTCGATTTCCTTTATGCCTGTTGCGGAGCTTGATTTTGGAAATCGGGTGGATATTTTGGCCTTGGAGCTTGGGTTTGAGACTAATTATAACTCCAAGAAAAACTTGGATGATTCCTTCACCCTGAATTATAAACATTCTGATATAGCTGTTATAGACGAACTTGATTTCCCATAAACTGCACGGACTCCACACTAATAGCACACTGCTCCGTTGAGTGATTTCCAGCACATAATTCTCAAACCATCGCTATTTGAAAAGTTGCTTGTGGTCCCCATATTTCAATCTTTTTCATTATTGCAACTAACTGTGCGGATAAAGCTGTCACTGCATCCACTTCTAATTTCCCTGCTACTTTTGGTGAATTTCCCCTTGTTGTAGGTCACTGGTAGTTGTTAGCAGCCATAGTTTCTAATAACAGGTAGGCATCCTCAAATTCTTTCCCATAATAGCACCTTCAGTCGATGCATCAATACTAGTTCTTGTGGGCCCATGTAATCCATTGTAAAACGTCTGTACCTGCAACCATTTCGGTATCCCATGATGTGGACACTTACGAAGCAGATCTTTAAACCTTTCCCACACCTCATACAACGTTTCGTAATCAAACTGATTAAATGAGGTAATGTCATTCCTCATTTTTTCTGTTTTCGCTGGTGGGAAGAATTTAGCCATAAACTTTTGAACTAAATCATTCCATGTAATAATTTATCCCGGCGGCAAGGAATGCAACTAAATTTTCTCCTTATCGTGAAGTGTAAATGGAAAAAGTCTCAACCTAACTGCTATATCGGTAGCCCCATTAAACTTAAATGTATCGCAGATTTCCAAAAAACTGACAATGTGCTCATTTGGAGTATCATTCGGATCACCCCCAAACTGCACTGAATTTTGTAGCGTCTGAATTGTACCCGATTTGATCTCAAAACTGTTCGCATTAATAGCAGGTCTCTGAATACTAGAGTGGATATCGGTAACTAGTGGCGTGGCATAATCCCAAAGTGATTTCTGCTCATCTGCAGCTATGTTAATTTGTGGGTCAATTTCCTCTGCCAGTTCTTCTTCCGTATGTACTTCTCACTAGTTAAACCTCAGTTATCGGAACTTTCTTTCAATATCGTCGACGTATGGACAAAGTTCCGCCTTACCCTTTGACCTAATGTGCATACACAGATGGAAAAACCTGCAAGAAGAAAGAAACAAATAAAATAAAAATGTTTAAATTAAGACCAAATTGATTATACCTAATATGGAATTAAATATTAAATACAGATTCCCCAGCAACGGCGTCAAAAACTTGTAGTCTGATTAATATAATGACAAATACACACATGCATACACGGTCAATCAAGTAATTAAGTGATAAGATAGAGTGTTGAACCCACAGGTATCCCTATTTAACAAATCCCAACTACTAATTTTATATCAATCCAATTTTATTTAAACAACCAAATTTTGGAAGTTATCAAGTAAAAACTAAATTAAAGTAACTAAGACTAATTTTACCACAAAGAGTTAATTCATATGATATAGGCTTAAGACTATAGTATCCCTAATTTATGCAAATTAAATCAATTATCCAATTTATCCAATTATTAAATCCACTTGAGTTGTTAATAAGAATTCAAAGTATTTATAAGCCTTTTTCCAAGTGATCAAATAAAAATATTCAATTCAATTAATTTTGCTATATTCCTATGCAAAATAAAGAATCAAATTCATTAAATATCAATCCTCAATAGTTACATGCAGTGAAAAGAGATATCCATATTCAATTCACAACCCTAATTATTCATCTTATACAAATAAATAAGAATGCATACTATCATATTTAGATCAAACCCTAGATTTAATCTCCCGAATTCATCTAGTGCGTCACAGTAATCGTTGGTCAGATAATTAAACAATAAGCATAAAATATGATATACAACTCAATTCGAATAAATAATTAGATTTCAAAAGATATTTAATTCATAAGCATAAAATGTTCAATTGTAGCCTTAATTAGAAAATTAGTTCATGCTTTAAATTAAAAGCAAAAATCCCAAATAAAACATCATCTCAGAATTACAAAACTAAGAGAAGAATGAATAAAGAAGAACTTAGTTGAATTTTATTCAATCTTCAAATCTCCGTCTTGATCATCTTTTGTGCTCCTTCGAATCTCTAAGCTCCAATCTCCAGAATCCTCATTCAATCTCTGTATATCTTTTATGTATAGGCTTCTCCCTTTTATAACTTTAGGTCTCCACCACGTCAGTTTTTAATTAAAATCCTTGATTGAATAGAAATTGGCCTTTTTTTCCTAGCTTTGCACAAAATTCGACCAACAATCCCTGATGCTCAGCATCCCGGCGCTGGGATTCCTTCTATATACAACGCCCCGACGCTGTCCACGTCAGCATAATTATAATTTTGCTCTTCTTGTCCTCAAAATCCCTTTTTTGCCCCCTAACCTGCAAAATAATAACTAAACAAGTAAAAATGTCCTAAATCACTTGAAAACAAACAAAATAACAAGCCTAAAAATATTCAATTCATGGGTATATTACCCACTCATCAACATGTATGATCAATCCAAAACTTGAAAATCACAAGGCATCTCCATAAAAGTATGTTGTCATCATTAAAAAAAATATAAACCAACATTCTCCCCCTTTTTGATGATAACAATATATAACACCCCTAAATATATGCCAATATATAAAAACAAAAAACACATCCATATGTTGTCCTCATTAAAACAAAACATATAAATCAACATTCTCTCCCTTTTTGATGATGACAATGTATAACTCCCCCTAAATATATGGCTCCCCCTAAAATTATGCATGTTCATAAAATTAAGGAATTATAAGAAACTTGTTGATTATAATAACTTGTCAACGTGATCAATGAAATACCCATCATAGACAGGATACAAACAAGAACAAAACAAGCAAATTCCATCAAATAAATAGTTAAGAATAATATCATCAAATATTATAACAAATTAAAGTACCAATGCCAAAAAATAATAAAGTTAGAACCACAACCATAATTAATTCTAATTCAATTCATAACCAATCTCTCCCCCTTTGTCATTATAAAAAAGAATAATTAACTAACTGACTCTTCATTGGTGGGAAACAACTTTCTAGCTCCTTATGAATTATGCATTAGTTATCTCTCTCCCCCTTTGTCGTCAACAAAAAATAATTCATAAGAACGAACTTTTTAAAGCCAGAATTTAGCCATCTCTCCCCCTTTTTCATCATTAAAATAAGCGTAAAGATAAAGAAAGAAACTAGTGCAAGATTATAAAAAAAAACCCATATGGCAAGTAAACATAATGATCTAACGAGTGCATGATATTCATTTATTTTGTTTCCTTTATGCGTAGTCTATTGCATGTTTGGTTGTTAACAAGGGCTTAATAGATTTGTTTATGTGTTTCAGGTCAAAATGGAGCTGAAATGAAGAAAACGGGAAGGTTGTTGGGTTTCTAATGCCAAGTTGGATTCATGGTCTTAGCTTGGGACTTAGATTTTATTGTAGATCTATTCATTAGCTTTCCGTAACATCTTGAATCGTCCCAATCGGAGTTCATATGAAAAAGTTATGACCTTTTTACCAAGCGAAAGTTGAAACCTCAAAGTTTGAAAGTTGCAATTTACATAGCAGTCACTTGGAGCAGATTTCAACCTTGATCCGATCAGAATCTGTCAATGCTTAAAGAATGAAAGTTTTAGATCTCGTCGAGAGCTTCAAATGGATAGGTAGCAGGCCCCATAACTCTTCCTGGATCAAAAGTTATGCTCATTTTACCAAAGGATGTCGCAGCAAAAAATGGAAACTCGCCTAGGCGAGATTTGCTAGGCTAAAAACTCGCCCCGACGAGTTTTCTCTGCCAAACTTCGCCCCGGCGAGTTTTTATGAAGGAAAATGCACCCCGACGATATTGTCGACAAGAAAACAGTAATTTCTAGTTTTTGGAAGTTTTAAGGCAGACTTCTAATACGATTTAGATTGCGAACTTTTAGGTTTTCAGAGATTGTTTTAGACTTTATAAAGACATGTAAGACCCAATATAAGGGGGGATCATCATATATCATCAGATATCATCTTCTACATTGATCTAAACCCTAGTTTTGAGGAATCAAAGCATGTCAAGCTAAACAACTCAATTCAATTCTGAAGGGATGTTGAACCTTATTCATAATTAATGATTTGAGCAAGTTTACTTTATTTATTCCTTCGTATGTGAGATTTATTTTGATTGTCTACATAAATTTCTTGTATGCTATACTATCTGATTAATTTGATATGGCCAGTTAGATTAATCTGATAAACATCATCTGCTAGATTAAGATATATATTAAGCAAACGATGTATGTCTAATCATAAGTAGCAATTAATTATTACTTGATTGTGGACAAGCTTTTGGGTATTGTTAAGGTTTTTAAAAGACAAGTTAAATAATTCATGATTGTACAATTGTTGCTTGGAACAATCTAATTCTCATTCTTCATGCTTCTATTATATTAAATCTAGACTGATAGTTCTGGGTTATATGATAGTTAGGATCTTTTGTTGGCGATCGTCGCATTAGATTTACACATAAGGAGAATTTTGAATAATTAGCGATCGCGATTATCTAGGGTTGTTAATCTCATAAGAGAATGATTATTGTAAAACTTGATTAATCCATGATTGTGAAAACATGATACTGAACTGAAGAATTGAAGATTTTTACTTATTGATATTTCTTCTAAATTTACTTTTGTTAATTTAGTTATTCAAAACAAAACCTCCAATTCATTGGAAAATAATTGGATAAATATAAAACAATACACTCTATGTGGGATCGATCCTTGCTTATTACTATACTCATTCTTATGATAGTAGAGTAGAAATAAGGTATTAATTTAGGAGTGCTAACGACAGCTCCCATGATCATACCTTTGTATTTTTTTTTACCTATATATCAACACTTTTTATTTTTACCAGTAGTAAGCATTGATAGTTGTGCTCCTTATAGTAGCTTTGAATTTTATATTTTCATAATTAAATCTCTTCACAAGCTCTTCTTGTGGTCATCCAACGTTGAGGTCTTTAATGCTCAGGTTAGTCATTTGCTCATCTGGTTCGTGCTCAAGAATGCTATTCTGTCTTCTAAAGCAGACGAGTCAGGCTGTCTGGATACATCAATTTCTACTTATGCAAGTTTGTCAGATTTTTCTTCTGAAGCAAACTAGTCAGGCTGTCCGAATGCATCTATTTATTTTTCACGCTCATCTAATTTGTCTTCTGAGGTAGACGGGTCAACCTCTTTGCATAAATTTAGTTGATTTATGATTTCCAGATTCTATTTTTTGCATAAACTTCATTCTTCTCTCAAATTAAAGCACTCTCTTTTTCCTTGAGACATCTACAAAACTAACAACTATTCTCTATCTTTTTAGTACCCAATTCTTCTTGGGTCCTTTCGGGTTAGTAGCATATAAATCACATTTATATACCCAAATTTGTTTTATTTTAATTTTATTACAATTAGAATCAAAATGACTTTTAAAACCACATTTTTTACAAGTAACAGACTGTGAATAATAAAGTGGCTTAAACCTTGGTTTACTATTAATCATTTTAATATTATCATTAGTCCTATTTTCCACATTTTTAATAGGATTATACCCAATCTCTTGCTTATCAATGCTAGATCTTTGAAAACCCAACATAACATTTAAGGTTCTCTTCTCCTTGCACAAATTTAGCAAGATCATTTTTTAAAGATGCTATTTTTGCATTTGTTATATCATGTTGCACATTCATCATTTTTTCATCATTAAAAGCATTTATGTATGCATATCTCATTTTTAAATTTTCTTTTAAAACTTCATTTTCATTTTTAAGATATTCATTTTCTTTTTTTCTCTTCAATAAGTGACTCAACTTCATTGATTAACTCATTTAGATAATTTTTTGAGTTGTTGATTTTCATTTTGTAAAGAAAGATAATTAGACATAGTTATTTCAAGAGCTTCATTAAAATAAAAATTATTTACCTCAAGCTGATCATCATCTTCTAGTCCCATGAAACAAAGTTGGGCACTTTCTTCTTCTTGTTCTATTTTGGACTTACTCACTCGAGTTGAGCTACCTTCTTTATTCTTCTTTTGTTTCCTCCTTTGGAGTAATCTCTCGAGTTTTCTTGATATTATTTCAATTTCTTCATCGAAATCTTCGTTTTGATCATTATGCTTGCTCTCAACTTGAAGTACCAATGTCTTCTTTATTGTTGTTTCCTCTTCTTCATAATATCTTCTGAGCTGGTTCTCAAACTCTTCAAGCTCTCCAAATAGTGTAAGAGTCTCCATGGTACTAATTGTTGGTGAATCTTGGAGGGTTGTAAATTTTGGAACCAAATCTTTTTTGCATGATTCTCAACAGCTTTCTAATTGATTTCATTTTGATCAATTTTTCCTGCCTAGCATGTTGAGTTAGTTCATTAGTGTGAAGAACCTTACTTGAACTTCTTTAATCATTTCATCTTTCTCTAATTTGAACAGTTCATAGTCTTGCATTAACATACTCAATTTAACCTCATTGATTTTAGAAATACCTACGTGGCTAATCAAGATAGTGTCCTACATTTTTTTTATTGCACGATGATACTTTATCAATTTTAGCTTTCACCATTCCACTCAGTAGGGTATTCATAGCTTTCGAGTTGTAAGACACCATGTATAATTCATTAGTGTCCATCTACATGAGTGTTTTTGGTCTGCCATCATCATGCCTTGGAACGAAGGGTCCATTATAAACCACCCACCATTCTCATAGGTCCCTATTAAGATAAATCTTCATTTCGAATTTCCACAAGTTGAAATTCTCATTGCCAAGCAATAGTGGTGGTCTGTTCCTGGACTGCCCTTCTTGAAAATTAAGGTGTGTCATAGGATCTTGCCTCACAGTCTGCAAATGCAAACATTTGTAAGACCCTAACTTTTATGAATAAAGATTTAATTTTCTTTATATATTATTTTGAAATAGTAAGGTGTTGATTTGATAAATGTGATAAGTTATGGGTGAAATGTGCAAATATTT
This sequence comes from Panax stipuleanatus, assembly GCA_020205555.1. Taxonomy (NCBI): domain Eukaryota; kingdom Viridiplantae; phylum Streptophyta; class Magnoliopsida; order Apiales; family Araliaceae; genus Panax; species Panax stipuleanatus. The sequence continues at coordinate 29,360,372 of CM035124.1, forward strand.
CAAAATAAGCAAATGGTTATAAAATATTCATTGTTGTCGGGGAATATTCATTTGGTCGTGAAATATTCTTGTTGTCGTAGAATATTCGTACGACGGCGCAGCCATTTGTGGGCCCCATAATAGAATAACTGTCGGATATAGAAAGCGACAGAAGTAAACTTTTTATAAAATAGAGGCATAGTTGTTACCGTTAGTACTGTTGAAATACCTGGTGGTTAAAATACAGTAATACGCGGTGTTGCACAGTAGCACACGGTATTGCACAGTATTTTGAATTATTGATTCTTACGTAGGAAGGCACTTACTCAATTATTGTTACAGTAATTACTGTTCAATATTTTATATTATTGATTCAATAATTGAATAATATTTTATTAGTTCATTATTTACTACGTTGATATTTTATATCAATAATTGCTACTTTGCTATTTTATATTAGTGATTCAATAATTGTCATTGCACAGTATTTCTAATTATCAAATCAATAATTCATATTATTTGAATAATATTATTATATAGCATTATTGGCAATGTCTAAGAAAGTTCTGTCTAGGAAAGGGGTTGATTAATTGCGCGCCAGTAAGGAGAAATCCTTATCGGAAGACCCCTTCTTTCCTAGGAACGACCTGGTTGTCATTATTGTGGTTCTGTAATATTATTTGTGAATAATAATTATTGATAAATATGATAAGTAAATATTTATTCAATGTGGATTTAAACGGAGGAAGTTTTCAGCAAAAGTGACAATTATTGAGAATGGATATTTTATCTGTCTGATAAAATAATTCATTCAAGTATATTATTATAATATTACATTATAAGTGTGTAATGTGATAATATAATAATATAATAGTGATGATATTTTTACAACGAATTCACGATATATGAATAAAATGAGATGGAAGAGATCAAATTGGGGTCGGAATTGTTTTTATAACAAAAAAACAAGTTTTGAACTTATTTTGAAATTTTTGTCTAAATGGTGGGCCCCACTCTTGTCCTTTTGTGTGTGAAGAATGTTGAAGTTGGTTTTTTAAAATTGATGCGGAAGAAAATTTTTATCAGAAAAAGAATTGTCAGAATGGAGGTGTGGAAAAAATCATCTGTATGTAATTTTGGGACATTTTTTGTTCGGAATTTGAAAAAACTTTCTTCTACAAAGTTGTAGAGAATTAAATTTCATATGGAACGGATATAAGATTCGTATTTTTCTGATAAAAGGACTATTTATTATGAATTATTGAAGTTTCGAAATAAATATTTTTATTAAAAATATGGGTGGGCCCCACTTTTGTTTTTGTGGACTAAAATGCTGAATTTCAAAGAGTAGGTGTGCGTATTATTTTGCAAGAAGCCACCGGTAGCAGGTTTAGTTCAGCTTTGGTATTCTGACATTTTTCTATAAATAGGGTGCTTAGTTAGAAATGAAAATCACACCAGAATCAGAAAATTTTCTCTCTATAATATCGAGCGTATTTCTTGTGAGTATTTAGATACTTTGAGTGTTGATTGCAGTGCAAGTTTTCGTCCACATAATATCCGATATTCCAGTCAAAACTACTCTCCTGTTAAGGTAAGGGATATTATTTTTCGAGTAAATGATGTTATTGTCTTTCAATATTCATAAAGAATATTATTTTCTTTCATATTCCATATTATGGAAGTAATAATATTTCATTTCATATTCCTAAATATGAATTTACCACGGTAAGTATTGCTTCTATAATTTCTGAAATGATCAGAAATTTCTTGAGTTTTGCGCTTCATCTAGTATCATTTCACCGGAATAATTTTTTGAACTTTCTCGTGAAATTTTTATCTTTTCATGTTCAGTTACTATTCATAAGTTACTATTCACGAGTTACTATTCGCTATAAAAAAAATATTTTTTTATCTTTGATTGGATCCAGGTTTTGATCTTCATTCTTGAACTCTGGATAAATTCTCTAATATTTGTCCTTTATCTCACTGGATTCGTTATTAGTACTATTTTTCATCATCCTCAGTCCTAAATGGTGATATAACTGAATATCTTTGGCCTGTAGTGCAAAGATGAATGATTACCTGATGAATAGTTTTGGCCCGTAGTGTAAAGACGGACAGGTGTTGAGATGAATATGACCAACTGGTGATACAAAGAAATATCTTTGGCCCGTAGTGCAAAGATGAATATTTGATTCGAGATGTATATTGATTGATGTTATAGGGATAAATATTGATGATGAACTTTTAAATCATAGAAGATAGTAGACTTCATTCTCTACTTAACTCTTCTAATGAATTGTTATTTTCGTTGCGAATATTGATCTAAAACTTGTTGTCCATTATATTTTATCTGATTTGTTGAAGGCTAACGATAATTTGTTTTTCATTATCTTAGTCATAATATTCTTTACTGAGCTAGTTGAGCTCACCCTTTTCTTCCATTGTTCTCTTCAGGAAATGGGAATATCACGGGGACTAGTCTGGGATCAGAGTGATGGTCAGAGTTAGATCAGTAGAAGTCCTCACTATTCTATAAAATAGTGGGATAATGATTGTAATTAATAAGGAATGAATTTGAATGTTTATATTTCGTATTATATACGATTTGTATTGAAATTCACAGTTTGTGTGGTCGTAGTTTGCACGACCGTATGTTATAAAAGATTGTATTTGAATTCTATACCATGTATTTGGCGACTCAGAATGGGTTGGTATTGAACCTATTTTGGGGCCATTACAGCCAAGCTTTGATACCAAATGTAATTATGTTTACATGTACACCTAGAAGAGGGGTTGAATATGTGGTGATTCTCCAACCTATTACCAATACCAAATTTAATTTTTTTTGCTACAGAATGAATCCAGACAGGTAAGACCTGTCTGTTTTTGTGTCTGCTTTATCCTACATTCTACTTTAGTTATTATTCAGACAGGATAACTTGTCTGCTTAGGTGTCTAGATAAATATAAATTCACGTGAGTATAGCAAAACAATATATGCCGATATATATAATAGATATTCAAATGAAGAATAACAAAAAATGACAGAATAATAAGCACACCAATATTTTTACGTGGTTCAACCCCTACCCTCTAATCTAGTGGCCTAATCCACATCCAATATCAATTGGTATTGGAGACTTCTTTTATTAAAACAATATTCAAACCGTTACAAAATTACTCCCTGTACAAATAAGCTCTGATCTTTGTTGGACACTTCTGCGCCCTTGCACCTCTACAACTTTCTCACCATTGAGACTGCTAGAGCTTTTTTAGTACATCCCTATCCACCACTAGATCACACAAGCCAAGCTAGGCTTGTATACAAATTTTAATATGAACGAATATGATTATAATATATTTATAAATTTCCAGCACAAGAAATTAATAGTAAGGTAAAATCAGATTGCTAGAAGTTTTTCTATTTGAGCACTACTTTTGTTTTTCCAATTCGTTCCACTTTTTCTTTAAGCCGAGAAGAATATACATAGATAAAGACCCATGCCAAAGAAAGCTAATAACCCAATTTCAGCAAACCGAATAGGAGGAAGAAACAAGTTATTAAGGGAAGGATTTGAATTTAAAAAGAGAAAAACTTGAATCATGGGATAAGATTTAACAAGATCAACAATTTGATTATAGAATAATATCCCTGCAAAATCAGCAACTTAAATTGAGTGATAAGGATAAGGAAAATTAGCTCAATCACTTTATGGAAAATATTTTGTTATTGATATAGCTTTGGAAAATAATTACCCAATTGATATGGTTTCCAAATATATATTTCCATCTTTTGAAGTTGAATTTTCAGCACTTGAAATAAGGAATAAGATCTTTACTTTGGAAACATGGCTGAATATTTTCTCAATTGATTTGATTTCCAAATATAGCTTCTTAAAGGATTTGAATTTTAAGCTCATGAAACCCTTTTAAAATTATTTTCAGCAAAATAAATTTGCATTTTTAATTAATAACCCAAGCTAGAATTCTTTACATTGATTTCCTAGGCGAAGTCCTAGGGACCTAACTAAGTGGTGGCTCTAAAAACCTATTTTTCATGATGAGCCACTTGAAATCTGGACACATATATGATCAATCCAAAAGTTGAAATCACAAGGCATATTCATACAAAGTATGTTGTCATCATTAAAATAAAATATATAAACCAACAATTTAGTGGACATGGAGAGAGAGTTATAGGGTTGTTAGAGTTGGTACACACAGATATGTGCGGATCTATGATACAGTAGGGTATTCATATTTTATTACATTCACTGATGATTATTCTAGATTTGTATATGTATATTTGATGAAATACAAGTTCGAATCATATGAAAGGTTCAAAGAATTCAAAAGTGAAGTAGAGAAACAAATTGGCAAGAGTATTAAGATTCTTCGATCGAATCGAGGAGGGGAATACTTGGGCAGAGTTTCTAGATCATCCCAAAGATAATGGTATTCTCTCACAATGGACACCTCCTGGTATACCAAAGTTGAACGGTGTATCTGAAAGGAGAAATCGTACCTTGTTGGACATGGTGCAGTCCATGATGAGTTGTACCGATCTTCTAGTATCCTTCTAGGGTTATGCCCTAGAAATGGTTGCATATCTACTAAATAAGGCACCCTCAAAATCCATCCCTAAGACTCCATATATGTTATGGATAGGGAGGAAACCCAGTGTTAAGCATGTTAAGCTTTAGGGTTGTCCAGCTTATGTGAAAAAAGTTTCAAGATGATAAGCTTGGGACAAGATATGACAAGTGCATATTTACGCGATATCCTAAAGAAAGTTTACGGTATTACTTTTATAATCCTACTGAGCAAAAGGTGTTTGTTGTGAAACACGCAACCTTATTGATAAAGGAATTTATCCTTGAAGGGGCTAGTGGGAGGAAAATAGATCTTGAAGAAGTTCAAGAACCACAAATCACTATAAGTGTAGTGGAGGAACATGTAAATAAACCAATTATACCATAACCGAATTATAAATCTGGAAGAGTACCGAAGATACCTGAAAGGTATGGACTCATCATAGATAAAGATGATAAGGTATGCATCATAGAGGATGATGATCCAATTATATACGATGAGGTTATGAGTAGTAAAGACTCAAAGAAATGATAATTGGACATTAAATCTGAAATGGACTTCATATCTGAGAACTAAGTGTGGACTTTAGTTAACCCTCTAGAAGCCATACAGCCTATAGGGTGTAAATAGGTCTTAAAAAGAAAGACTAGAGGTGATGGCAAGGTAGAGACCTATAAGGTCAGACTGGTTGCAAAAGATTTCAAATAAAGGCAATTAGTTGAATATGATTAAACCTTCTCACCAGTAGCATTACTTAAGTCCATTTAGGTTTTGATTGGGATAACAGCTTACTATGATTACGAGATCTGAAAAATGGACGTAAAAACAACCTTCCTCAATGGGAAATTAGAAGAGAATGTATATATGATACAACCAAAGAGATTTATTTCAAGAGATGGAGCAAATTACGTATGTAAGCTACAATGATCCATTTATGGATTAAAGTAAACTTTTCGAAGATGAAACATCTGTTTTGATGAGACAATCAAAGAGTTTGATTTTATCAAGAATGAGGATGAACCATATGTGTACAAGAAATGCAATAGGAGCACATGGCAAGAACTTTCTGATAAGAGCAAGCAAATCACTGAAACCTCTTTCACTGCAGTAGTGTTCATTCTTGAAGTGTAAAAGCTTAGTCACTACAGATAGTCTGATGTGCTTATCATTTCCAAGATACAGAGGGACCCCCGATTCAGATAGCAGCTATATCATTTGGCACTTGCTGAGCACTACTTGATGAATGCTTATTTTCAACCCAGTCAATATTGGTAGGGCCATAAGCACCAACATCTCCACGACATCATAGTTATTAGCGTATGAATCCTGTTGAATTGGTTCTTTTATAGTACTATTGATCACTTCTCTCAACTCAGCTGATTCCCCGTGATGAATCCATACGGAGTACTCATCCACAAACCCACGGGAAAATAAGTCGAAATTAATCTCGTCGGCTTTCTTCCAGATCAGGTTTTTACACTTGACACACGGGCATCTCATCTTTCTGTTTGGATCATCAACATATTCTATTTTTTTATTCAAAAAGTTAGACACCCCATCACGATAAACTGAGACTAATCCCCTCCCATCAATGGGTATCCTTCGGTACATCCAACTCCGGTCGGCTGACATCTTTAACTAAACAAAAGACACATTCATTACATAGATATTCATGTATGTGGTCCATGCATGAATTATATTTTCCTAGTATTTCCACTCTACATGACAGGAGTAAGGCTTCTATCCCGTTCCTGGATGCGACTCCTCACTAGTACCAACATGTTGAGCACGTTTCATCTTTTTTAAGAAAATTTTGACAGCACCTCCCCATGGTCTCCAAGTACACAAAATAGATTAAGATAACTTAATCTCTAAGTATGCACTCGAAGAACATGTAGAGATAACAGCCAAAAAATCCTCAAAATAAAAAAAAACGTACCCTATGAATTGGCATCGGCCTAAGTGAGAGACATAACATTCAGTAGTAGTCCCAAACTGGGGACTATTCGACATTCACTCCTAATGAGTGAATGTTAAATGGGTTTCTAAGTTCCAAATTATATAGTACATATATCCTTCCATTAACCTACAAATATGTTAACCGCTTTATTTGAGCTGGCGGGGGGTTGTTCGTGTTGGGTTTGTACGAAATCGTGACGCAATCAAATTGCAAAAATTAGCGGAAGCATGGTATATCAGAGTTTAAAAAATTTCTACAAAACCATTACCCGGATCATCCTTTATGCAAATTATTAATTTAAAACGATAAATAAGAAGTTATGGAATCATACCCTTGTAGAACGAAGCTTCCACAGGTACTAGTTCAACTCCTTGTTCTTCGTGATCTCCTTGAATTTCTGGATTAGATTCCTTCCTTTGATCAACGTTAGCCACCCAAGTGTTTGGCCTCTACAGGTGATCCACCAAGGAAGATGAATTATCAAGAAGGAGGGTTGTTGGCTTAGTTTTCTATCCTCTATAGAAAAGGAGTACTCTCTAACAATTAGAATTGCATCAATCTAATATCTATTATAAGACTTCTCTTATATAGACATTGGTCAACCCTTCTAATCCTATTAGACATGGGATTTCTTTTAATTAATTAAACTCCTTTAATTAATTTAGGCTTCCCACCACATGGGAATAATTAATTAAATTCATTTAATTAATTTGTCTCCTAATCTTATTAGGAATAAATGAGAGTACTAAATATTACATTAATTACTAAACTCCTTTAGAAATTAAAATAATAATAATTGTAATAATATTAATAAGACTCCTCTTATTAATTTATATTTAATATTTCCAAAATATTAAATAATAAACATTAAGCTATTTAATTTATTCTATCACCATAGATTAAATTAATTATACTTAATGCATTATTACGATTATGCCATTACCTTCTTAAATATTTATTCTTCCTTTTATGGTGTGACCCTTTAGGTTCTCCATATTAAACCGGTTGTGCATAAATCAATTAAAACAATTTTAATCTTATTTAAATAAATAAATTAAACTAATAATCTATTTAAATAAATAATATTTATTCTACAATAGGGATAAGCCTCCCTAGCGATCAACGACTTTCCAGATAATATAGATTTCAACATTAATCATAAAAGAACCTGTGAGTTAATAGTTACCATACAATTCAATCCTTCCACCATACAATGTCCCAATTAAATATAAGACATGGATTTACTGTCAAGTCTTATTTTATTTAATTATATGTATTTCGATTAGAAAATGCACAACTCCAAATAATGCAAATTAAAAACTCCTTTCTAATTTCATTTCACCTTGGCCAAGGATTCCTGGGTTGTCATTTAACGAATCACATAGGACATATCTCCTCTTTTACTAGAGGTGGTAGATTCTTTATTGATCATTCATTATCTCCATATGTAACTCATTATACCCAAGCATACCCTATATATGCCTTAAAAGGTCTTAAGGAATAAGTCAAAGTATAATTTGTTACATACAAGATACTATGATGATCTCAAGTCCAAGGATCACTTGTACTACTATCACATTAGGAATTCTTATTGACATGCGAGTAAAACTCCATTAGGTATTCCATAGAGAATCACGTTCAGTGAACTTATTCTCCAATAAGCACCTACATACTTGCTTTAGCGTCTCCACACAAATGATCATGAGATCAATCATCCTCATCCAATGAGCAAGCAACATATGTACCAATCTATCCGGATTTACTAATCCCCTTTTTAGTAATCCCACGATTGGGAACTATTTAAGTTTTAAAACTTTCTAAGAATTTAGATCTCATTAGCATGATCATCATCATGATTCTAAAAGCATTGCTTAAAACTATGGGTTATTTACATATTATAAAAACAGCAACATGTAGATAATTAAATGCCTTTAATAAATGAATATTTTATTAATAAATAAATAAGATTGTTTACAAAGTACGTGCTTTATCATCATACATGATTGGCTTGTATGCACACTACTATCAATCTCCCACTTGCACTAAAGCCAATCGCCATGGTATCTCATACCCATCTTCTCTAAGTGACGATCAAACTGCTGTTGTGTTAAAGCTTTAGTAAATGGATCTGCAATGTTGTCTTGAGAGTCTACACGCTCCAAGGTGACGTCTCCTCTTTCAATGATCTCCCTGATCAAGTGAAATCGCCGCAACACGTGTTTAGATTTCTGATGAGACCTCGGTTCCTTAGCCTGTGCAACTGCTCCGGTGTTGTCACAGTAAACGGGAACTGCTTCTCCAATGCTAGGAACCACACCAAGTTCAGTTATGAACTTCTTCATCCAAACAGCTTCCTTTGCAGCTTCACTTGCAGCTATATACTCTGCCTCTGTCACTGAATCAGCAACTGTTTGCTGCTTGGAACTCTTCCAACTCACTGCGCCTCCGTTCAAGGTAAAAACATACCCCGAAACAGATTTACTGTCATCTTGGTCCGTTTGAAAACTTGAGTCTGTGAAGCCCTCGAGTTTTAATTCAGACCCACCGTAGACAAGAAAAATATCCTTAGTCCTTCTCAAGTATTTTAGGATATTCTTCACTGCCTTCCAGTGCTCTTCTCCTGGATTCGACTGGTATCTGCTCGTTACACTAAGTGAATGAGCAACATCCGGTCTAGTACATATCATACCGTACATGATAGATCCTATTGCAGAAGCATAAGGGATCTTACTCATACGGTCTCTCTCCTCAGGTGTCTTTGGGGCCTGTTTCTTGGAGAGATGTATTCCATGGCTCATCGGCATGAGACCTCTTTTGGAATCTTCCATGCTAAATCTCTTTAGCATTGCATCAATGTACGTTCCTTGGGATAAACCAAGCATCCTTTTAGATCTATCTCTATAGATCTTTATCCCCAAAATATAGGATGCTTCTCCCAAGTCCTTCATGGAGAAGTGTTTAGATAACCAGATTTTAATCGACTGTAGCATAGGAATGTCATTCCCTATCAGTAATATATCATCAACATATAATACAAGGAATGAAATTGCGCTCCCACTAACCTTCTTGTACACACATGGTTCATCGTCATTTTTGATAAAATCAAACTCTTTGATTGTCTCATCAAAACGAATGTTCCATCTACGAGAAGCTTGCTTCAATCCATAAATAGATCGTTGCAGCTTACAGACTTGATTTATTCCAACCTTTGAAACAAATCCCTCTGGCTGTGTCATATACACATCCTCCTCAAGTTTTCCATTGAGGAAGGCCGTTTTCACGTCCATCTGCCAGATCTCATAGTTGTTATAAGCTGCAATCGCAAGCAAAATCCGAATGGACTTGAGCATAGCTACTGGTGAAAAGGTTTCATCATAGTCAACTCCTTGTCTTTGTTTGAAACCTTTTGCAACCAGTCGGGCCTTATAGGTATCTACCTTGCCGTCCGCTCCAGTCTTTCTTTTAAAGACCCATTTACACCCAATAGGCTTAATGCCTTCAGGTGGTGAAACCAAAGTCCATACTTTGTTTTCATACATGGAGTCCATTTCGGATTTCATGGCTTCAAGCCATTTCCCTGAGTCTTTATTACTCATAGCCTGTTCGTAATTTAATGGATCATCATCATTCATGATGTGTACCTCATCGTCATCCTCTATAACGAATCCATACCTCTCAGGTATCTTCGGTACTCTCCCAGATTTACGAACAGGGTGTGGTATAGTAGGTTCTTCTACTTGGTCAGGTACATGACTTTGATCCGTGATAATTTGTGGTTCTTGAACTTCTTCAAGATATATCTTACTCCCACTGACCCCTTCATGGATAAACTCCTTTTCCAAGAAGGCAGCATGTTTCGCAACAAACACCTTTTGATCAGTTGGATGATAGAAATAATACCCTACAGTTTCTTTAGGGTATCCCACAAATCTACACTTTTCGGATTTAGTCTGTAGCTTATCATGTTCAAACTTTTTGACATAAGCTGGACAACCCCAAGTCTTAACATGTTTAAGATTTGGTTTCCTCCCCTTCCACATCTCATATGGAGTCTTTGGGGCGGATTTGGTAGGTACCTTGTTAAGTAGGTATGCAGCCGTTTCTAGGGCATATCCCCAGAAGGAAATTGGAATGTCGGTAAAACTCATCATGGATCGAACCATGTCTAACAGTATTCGATTTCTCCTTTCAGATACTCCATTTAACTGTGGTGTACCTGGAGGAGTCCATTGTGAGATTATACCATTTTTTTTGAGACAATTGAGAAACTCACCGCTTAAGTATTCTCCGCCTCGATCTGATCGAAGTATCTTTATACTCTTGCCCGTTTGTTTCTCTACTTCACTTCTGAACTCTTTGAACTTTTCAAATGATTCTGACTTGTATTTCATTAAATACACATATCCAAATCTTGAGTGATCATCAGTGAAAGTAATAAAATAAGAATACCCACCCCGTGCACTTGTTGTCATAGGCCCACAAACGTCTGTGTGAATTAATGCCAACAACTCTGTAACTCTTTCTCCTCTTCCACTAAAAGGAGATTTAGTCATTTTACCCATGAGACAAGATTCACAAGTTGGATATGATTCATAATCGGATAGCTCGAGGAGCCCATCTTTATGCAACTTGGATAATCTTGTTTCATTGATATGACCGAGTCTACAGTGCCACATGTAGGTATAATTAATATCATCTCTTTTCCTTTTCTTAGTTTGTTCTATTTGAAATATATTTTCTTGTAAGTCAAGTGTATAAAGTCCATTTCGCAAATTTCCAATACCATATAAAATATCGTCTTTATAAATAGAACAACTATTGTTCTTTATAACAACGTTAAATCCTTCCATATCCAATACAGAAATTGAAATAATGTTTTTAATAATATTCGGAACATAATAACAATTATTAAGATAAATGGACTTGCCCGAAGGCATTGCTAAATAATAAGTTCCTACAGCTAATGCAGCAACCTTAGCTCCATTCCCTACTCGTAGGATCACCTCATCATTGTTCAGCTTTCTACTTCTGACCAGTCCCTGCACAGTATTACATATGTGAGAACCACAGCCGGTATCCAATACCCAAGTAGAATTATGACTTTCAGAAAAATTAATTTCAATCATAAACAAACCTTGATTGGAAGTCGAAACTTCTCCAAGCTTCTTCTCTGCTAGATACTTCTTGTAGTTCCTTTTCCAATGTCCCGGCTTGTTGCAATGAAAGCACATTCCTTTAGCTGGTTCAGGTTTCTTTTGTTCCTTTTCTTTCCCCTTTCCCTTAGCCTTCTTAGATTTCTTCTTTTCAGAAGATACCTTGGGCCTCTTCCTTTTATTGGAAGAATCCACCATCAAGATATGGTTCTTCTTGGATGGGAAGTGACCTTCTGCAGTTTTCAGCATGTTAAGCAGCTCAGGCAAGCTGACATCTAGCTTATTCATGTGAAAATTAACCACAAACTGCGAGAAGGTCTCAGGGAGTGACTGCAAGACCAAGTCTTGACTCAGCTCCCCATCCATGACGAACCCCAGCTGTCCAAGGCGTTCAATCAAATTGATCACCTTTAGGACATGAGTCTCGACGGCAGTACCCTCGGTCATCCGAGATCGGAAGAGCTCCTTAGATATCTCATATCTAGCAGTCCTACTCTGTTCACCATACAACTCCTTGAGGTGAAGCAGCATAGCAGGAGCATCCATGTTTACGTGCTGACGCTGAAGCTCGTTATTCATGGATGCGAGCATGATGCATTGAGCCACAGATGCATCATCTTGCCACTTATTGAAAGTGGCAATCTCTTCCTCAGAGGCTGTTTCCGAAACAGATTCAGGGACAGTTGAATTTAGGACATAAGAAATCTTTTCAGCAGTGAGAACAATTCTCAGATTTCTTAGCCAGTCCTCATAATTCGGCCCGGTAAGCTTGTTTGCATCAAGTATGCTACGTAGTGAGATTAGTGATTTAGACATTTTTAAAATTCTGCATGTGAAAGAAAACAACATTTTAGCAAACATTCATTTTATTAACTTTGCATACCAAAATAAATTTAGGTCTTTATTTTAAATTGGTATCTCCCACTATTTTCATCAAACTATTTTACCCTCACTTATATAGTTCGGCAACATCTAATTAAAGATTTGCTAGTGAGAATAAGGATCCCATTTCAAATGTATATAACCTTGTGGATAGCACAACAAGCGATATACAAATAAATAGGTAGACAACTCTTGTCAATTACATCACCATGTAATTTCTTTTATTTTGCCTCTTAAATCATAATGGTCAAGTGTGTGCACATCCGAACTAAAATAATTTAAGTTAAGTCCAGCCTAGCACTTCCATAAATTCAAAAAAGAAAAATGTTCGTCCTTGTGGATAGCACAACAAGACTAGATTGTTCAATTTTCTTGATAAGCATCAAATGTGATTAATTAATATCTTAAATACGCAATACTCACCTTGTGGATAGCACAACAAGCTCATATTAAATGTTTAATACTCTATTAATTTATCATGCTAGAAGGCGACGTTCGATATTCCAAATATCACTGAACGCTTCGGACTTAATCTTGTTTCTTTGAGGGGTTTGTTATTATTTGTCTCATCTTGTTTAGCGCGCATGCACATATATATATAAAATACGCGTCATTTTATTAAACATGCGAAGCATGTTTGCATAAAATATAATATATATAATATTTAGCATGCAATATAGAATACTATATTTTACCCGGATTGATTATGGACTTTTATTCTAGTTTGGTTCACTAGAGCCACCAAGTGAACCAAAAGGTCAAACCTAGGAGTGCAAGAATTTAAATTTAAACGTAACTATTACATTTAAACCCGGGCTCCATACAAACGGGTCTTCACGCGCTCCTTGCTCATTGGTCTCCAATTCCTTCAAGATAATTCTAACTAATCCTATTACATAAACTATTTTAAATTTAAATAGAAACCTTGATCAGCAGTCAAGGGGAAGTACATAGGAGGGAGATAGAATTTACATCAAGAATAAATTAGAGAAGACGAGGTACGCAGACCCCATTTAATAAAACTCATCCATTCAAGCATTCAATTAAAAATAAAATCCAATCACATTGGTCAAATAGTCCATAATCAATCCCCATTTATTATCATATATATCACATATATATTAATAAATAAATATTCATCTCATGAATTAAAACATTCCATATATATATGAGTATCATTTAATGGGCAATTTTAAATTGCATGAAATCCAATTTCAAGATTAAAATAAACTCTTTATTTTAATTATAAAATTATTTAGAAATATTATATATAAATATATAATATATCGTTTATATATATATATTTATGATATATAATTCTTATTAGATCACTTTTTGAAAAAACTTTCATTATTCACTTCCTGCAGAAGCAATTCGTGGTTACCCACGTTATATATATATATGATACCAGTTTTTTAAAAACCTGATGGGTCACTTTTTTGTGATCAATCCTGCAAGTTTCCAAGTTCTATACATATTAACATATTATATATATTATGTTAATATGTTAACAATCCGTGGGTTTCCTTTTTAACTTGGTGGATCTGCTTTATTATCCCACTTTGAATCACCGAATAAAAAAAATATACACGGAAGATCACCTTTTTGATTTTAATATGCGGATGCCTTTTATAGCAATTCGTGAGTCTCTAAAAAAAATCACAGCGATTAAATAATTTCCGCGAACTGTTTTTTTTTTTCATAAAAAAAAATAATTTTATACAATAAAATTATGCCCAATAAATTATTCTAAATACATACCCATATGTATATGAAATCAAAACAATTAATAATTGTATAAAGGTTTGGCTCTGATGCCACTGTTGGGTTTGTACGAAATCGTGACGCAATCAAATTGCAAAAATTAGCGGAAGCATGGTATATCAGAGTTTAAAAAATTTCTACAAAACCATTACCCGGATCATCCTTTATGCAAATTATTAATTTAAAACGATAAATAAGAAGTTATGGAATCATACCCTTGTAGAACGAAGCTTCCACAGGTACTAGTTCAACTCCTTGTTCTTCGTGATCTCCTTGAATTTCTGGATTAGATTCCTTCCTTTGATCAACGTTAGCCACCCAAGTGTTTGGCCTCTACAGGTGATCCACCAAGGAAGATGAATTATCAAGAAGGAGGGTTGTTGGCTTAGTTTTCTATCCTCTATAGAAAAGAAGTACTCTCTAACAATTAGAATTGCATCAATCTAATATCTATTATAAGACTTCTCTTATATAGACATTGGTCAACCCTTCTAATCCTATTAGACATGGGATTTCTTTTAATTAATTAAACTCCTTTAATTAATTTAGGCTTCCCACCACATGGGAATAATTAATTAAATTCATTTAATTAATTTGTCTCCTAATCTTATTAGGAATAAATGAGAGTACTAAATATTACATTAATTACTAAACTCCTTTAGAAATTAAAATAATAATAATTGTAATAATATTAATAAGACTCCTCTTATTAATTTATATTTAATATTTCCAAAATATTAAATAATAAACATTAAGCTATTTAATTTATTCTATCACCATAGATTAAATTAATTATACTTAATGCATTATTACGATTATGCCATTACCTTCTTAAATATTTATTCTTCCTTTTATGGTGTGACCCTTTAGGTTCTCCATATTAAACCGGTTGTGCATAAATCAATTAAAACAATTTTAATCTTATTTAAATAAATAAATTAAACTAATAATCTATTTAAATAAATAATATTTATTCTACAATAGGGATAAGCCTCCCTAGCGATCAACGACTTTCCAGATAATATAGATTTCAACATTAATCATAAAAGAACCTGTGAGTTAATAGTTACCATACAATTCAATCCTTCCACCATACAATGTCCCAATTAAATATAAGACATGGATTTACTGTCAAGTCTTATTTTATTTAATTATATGTATTTCGATTAGAAAATGCACAACTCCAAATAATGCAAATTAAAAACTCCTTTCTAATTTCATTTCACCTTGGCCAAGGATTCCTGGGTTGTCATTTAACGAATCACATAGGACATATCTCCTCTTTTACTAGAGGTGGTAGATTCTTTATTGATCATTCATTATCTCCATATGTAACTCATTATACCCAAGCATACCCTATATATGCCTTAAAAGGTCTTAAGGAATAAGTCAAAGTATAATTTGTTACATACAAGATACTATGATGATCTCAAGTCCAAGGATCACTTGTACTACTATCACATTAGGAATTCTTATTGACATGCGAGTAAAACTCCATTAGGTATTCCATAGCGAATCACGTTCAGTGAACTTATTCTCCAATAAGCACCTACATACTTGCTTTAGCGTCTCCACACAAATGATCATGAGATCAATCATCCTCATCCAATGAGCAAGCAACATATGTACCAATCTATCCGGATTTACTAATCCCCTTTTTAGTAATCCCACGATTGGGAACTATTTAAGTTTTAAAACTTTCTAAGAATTTAGATCTCATTAGCATGATCATCATCATGATTCTAAAAGCATTGCTTAAAACTATGGGTTATTTACATATTATAAAAACAGCAACATGTAGATAATTAAATGCCTTTAATAAATGAATATTTTATTAATAAATAAATAAGATTGTTTACAAAGTACGTGCTTTATCATCATACATGATTGGCTTGTATGCACACTACTATCAGTTCGACAATAGTTACAAGGTGCAGGAGCAACAGAAGTTGGCATCAGCATGGTATTATACAACTTATCACCCAACTCATTGTGAAAAAAGAATTAGTTGCCTTGGCTTTCTTCATAACCCGTCCCCGCAACCGCTTTTTGGGACATTTATAAGTTCTCTTTATCCACTTAATATTCCTACTTAAACGTATTACAATTGTTATATTTTTAAAATAGAAAGCTAATAAATTACAATAAATTATATACGAATGAGAAAAGTTGAGCAACTAATTAACAGGTCAATTCTAGAACTTGCGATTCGGATTGTTGGATGTTCCAGAGGCCTTGAGCGGGAAACGAAGACCACAACAAGGGAAAAAACAGAAGGTGGAGAATACTCTAAGCCGTCGCGTCATATAAAGAGTTGCATGAACCCACAAAGTGTGGCAACAGAGTAAAGTATTTTCCCTTACTTTTTTTGCACTCGTTGCGGTATTCGTTGTCCGCTCAAGACCTCTGGAACTTCCAAGAATCCTAATCGTAAATTCTACATTTGACCGGTTAATTAGTTGCTCTTCTTTGCTCATTCCTATATAGTTCATTGTAATTTATGAACTTTCTATTTTAAAAGGATAAAAGTTGTAATCCTTTTAAGTAGGAAGATTAAGTGGGGAAGGGGAACTTATTAATGTCCTAAAATGCGGTTGCGAGGACGGATTGTGAAGAAAGCCAAGGCAATTAATGCTTTCTTCACAATGAGTTGGTTGTTGCATAGCACCATGTTGATGTCAACTTAAGTTGTTTCTACACCTTGCAACTACTGTCGAACAACCCCTAGCCAGCTCAACTAAGGCGGTCAACATATTTGCAGGTTCATGGAATGATATATGTACTATAAAATATATTGTCGTAATTGATTATAACTATTGCATTTATTGAGGATCATGTCAAACTAAATGATCTATTGAGTGTATTGAAGATTGAACAGATTGTATTATTGAGTTTATTGAATATTGTGGCAAACTAAGAAAATTCTACTTAGTTTATTTTACCAATGGAAAACTAAGTAAATTTTACTCGGTTTATGAGAACTGTTATTTGAATATGGGGACTACTATTCGACATTCAATCCTACTTTTCCAATGGGTTTATAAGTTCCAAAGTATAGTACATATATGTATATACCAACATATAATACTTATTCAGTTTATTTTTATTATGGCAAACTAAGCAAATGCTACTTAGTTTATTTTACCAATGGAAAACTAAGTAAATGCTACTTAATTTATGAGAACTATTAGTTGAATATATAAGGACTACTATTTGACATTCACTCCTACTTAACAAACGGGTTTCTAAGTTCCAAATTATAGTACATATATATATATATATAACCCTGAGGAAAGAAGCAAAAAAGTGGATGACGTCACTAGCCCCGAATTCAATTTCATCACGGAAGGAATTATACAATAAGTTTCATGGTCGCTTCGGGAGCAATAAGAGGAGAGGTAAGCTGACATAATTATTAGTTCAGATCAGACAGTATTCTAACTAGACCCTCAGTCAGTATCTGAAGATATTCGAGAGGCGATCGGAGAGGTAACAGATTTGAATGGTCCTCAGGCCCTCGAGTTCTTTACCACGGGATTGGATGTGGTGAAATCAAGGAAACTAGTCAAGGATATAATGTTCAACGCCCCAAAGGACTCTGCGGAGGTATATGATAGAGCGGAGGGCTTCATCACAATCGAAGAAGCCATGGGTAGTCTGAAACCGAACGCGATAAAGAAACCAAAGGATCGGGATATGAACAACCATCCCAAGTTATACAATAACAACAAGTCATATAATCAGACAAAGAAGGATTACAATAATGGGGGTTCGAGGGGTGGCCGGCTACTCTTCCCGAATCGAAGAGTCAATAACGTGTATACCCCACTTAACACGGATCAGGCAACAATATTAAAGTAGATAAGGGATAATCCATACTTTGAACCGTGACCGAATAACACTCTTTCAGAGAGGGGGGAACCGGAATAAGTATTGTAATTATCACCAGACTACTAGGCACTTCACCGAAGTATGCAGAAATTTGAAGAATCTGATCGAGAAGAATATTTAGAGTGGAGAGTTGTTTTAATACGTTACGGGACGAGAGGGTTTGAGAATAATGAACAACAACCAGGATCATACCCCTCAACCATAACAACAACCTGATCAAACCCAGGCAGCCCGCAGGGTGGTGGACATGATAACAGGTGGATCGATTGGAAAGATAATTGGAAAAAAGAGACGTGGGGTATTGGATTCGGCTCTGACAGTATCTGAATAACCTGCCAGGAGGGATCAGTTGTACTCTGGCACAGTAATTTCTTTCACCGATGAGGATTACCCCTCGAAACCCATTGAGCCACATGAAAGGGCTTTGCCTATCACTGCACAGGTTGGATCGATGGAGATGAAGCAGATCATGATCGACAATGGCTCTTCTGCCGATATATTATAGCCCATGCATATCAGAGGCTGGATTTGGAAGGTAAAAAGATGGAGGTAGAGCAGGAACCTCCATTGTATGGGTTCAGTAATGATCCGGTTCGGGTAGCAGGAACTATTGAGTTACCAGTCATCTTCAGGACGGCTCCTTAGCAGGTGGAAATCAATGTCAGGTTTTTTATGGTGTATATGGATTCATCGTATAATGTCATTTCGGGTCAACCGATATTAAGTTGAAATTCCCTACGCCAAACGGGTTCAAAAAGGTTAATGGAGATTTGGATATGGCTCGGAGGTGCTACAGGAAATTATTAATGTCATCCAGGGGTTGGAGTCAACAAGCAAAGGCAGACCATGGCAATCAAGGTGTAACCATTCAGCGAAGGAAGTACATGACCCCTCGCTTTGTCGGTCGAAGAGATAGAAGATATCGAATTGGTCCTAAGGAATAAGGAAAAAATGATCAAGATCGAGTCAGGATTGTAGGAGCCCTTTCGAGCAGGATTAATTGATCTGCTCCGGGTGTATGCAGACATCTTCGCATGGGTACCTAGTGATATGTCAGGTATTGATGAGTCTGTTGTTGTGCACAGATTGAACGTGGACCCTTCCAGGAAACTAGTCCGGCAGAAGAAGAGGATCTTTACCCCTGGAGAGGTAGAAGATTATTGATAATGTGGTACTGGTTCAGAAACAGAACGAGAAGTAGAGGATTTGTATTGACTACACCGATTTGAACAAGGTGTGTTCGAAAGATTTTTACCCACTTCCACACATCGACTAGTTGATTGATGCCACATTAGGGTATGCATTGTTGAGTTTCATGGATGCCTTTTCAGGTTACAACCAGATTTTGATGCATAAGGAGGATATCCCGAAGATGGATTTTATTACACATCGGGCGATATATGCTTACAGGAAGATGGCCTTCGTATTGTTGGACGCTGGTGCAACGTACCAAAGGATGATGAACTACGTGTTCTAGAAACAGTTAGGCCGTAGCATGGAGGTGTACGTGGATGATATGATTGTTAAGAGTTTATCTATTCGGGAGCATCTGTATGATCTAGAGGATTGCTTTTAGACTCCTAGGCATTACAATGTTCGGCTGAACCCGACGAAGTGCACTTTTGGCCTCGGTTCGGGAAAATTTTTGGGTTATCTAGCAAGCAAGCGTGGAATTGAGGCGAATCTGTGACGCCTCCAAATTTAGGTACATGTACCTCGAATCTGGTGCTTCACAATCCATCTCATTCAACATACTAATATCAACTAATAGCGAAATAATAAAATATTTACATTGATATAATATAAATATTCTCGTCCCAAGTCTCAAAACAATTACTAATACATCACATAACTTAGTTCCATAGAATTAATAAGTCTTAGTACATTTAGAGAACATAATCCTAACATAAAAGAACAAAGCTATTTTGTAGTCTTGCCTTTGCTCTTGTCTTTTCCTGAGCTTTCATCTTGTTCTGTCTCAACTGAATTTTTTTAGGGAAAGCAAGAATGAGCAACTAGTTTGCCCAACAAGTATAATGATACAATAAAAATGAGCGATCATGAGTGAAGTTACATAATCTCAAGGATTATAACGATCACTGATAGCTAAAGGAATTAAATACAAGAATTATGAACGAAGTAAGTATCAATAGTTCCAATTATATTCATTGCTATTACTGATGGGTCACTATGGACCGAAGGATTATTAAAAGAATTCCAAAATTTCAATATTTCTATGTAGATGAATATTTAACACTGAGTGGTCGTTCTGAACCATGAACTCTCACTAGAATTAACAGTAATAATCCATAATATAAACAGGCACATCATGTGATCATCCTAAAGTACCCTATATTATGCATAAAATTCAGACATGTTGTTCGCATGCGTGTCGATCTCCCAACGTAATATAGTTTCCCCTTCTATGAGGGTTGTTCATCTCAGCAGATTATAAGAGTATGCACAAAAGCAATTGGTTTGGATCGCTTTCTAACTCATAGATATTTTTCTAGCCAAATCAAATGGCATAGACACTCTAATACGTTCAATATTCACAACATGATTCAAGTAATCATTCAAGAATATAATTATAATTTCAATCGAATTTCAGAATAACAATCTTCATAAATTTAGATAACATATGAATCATTCTATAAATCAATTTACATGCACGATCAATAAGTGTACAAATTTAGGAACTTGCCTGAGTAGTTGACTATTTCTGACCTTAACTTCTTATCCTTTGAACAACTTATGTTCATCAATATCATCTAACGGTTAATCTCCATTAACCCACAAATATAAATCTTATTGATAAAGCTTACTAATTAGGATTCACAAATAAATTGATTCTTATATTATTTGATTAATTATTTCTTTGTTCATCACTCCTTTTATTTTATTCATTAGCATTCACAATAATAAACGTGTATTCCATTTACTACAAATAAAATAATCCATGTATCATTTTACTTGTTTAATTAAATTGTTCACATCTTATTTTACTTATCCATGTCTCATTACACAAACAAAGTATTCTTACTTTACTTGCTAATATTAATTAATTTCCAAATAATCTCAACCATTATTTTATTTATTTAATCATTTTCCATTAACCATCCAAATGATCTTAATAGTCACTTCTCAACACTCTTTACAAATAAAATAATTTAAATTATTGTTTTTTTGTTTAATCTTTCCTCATTTTTGTAAATAAAATAATCTTTATCTATTATTCTATTTGTTTAATTATTTCTTATTTTAAAATTTATTTTAATTAATTTTCACAAGTAGTTTCACATAACATAATCATTAAGATGACCATAATTTCCTTAATAAGTCTTATTTTTCCATTTTTATCACACGTTTGTTGGTAAAATCAATTTATATCATTTATTTAAGTTCTCTTTAATCACTTTTCTTAATTTCCTTAGCTTAGTCTTATTTATTAAAATACATACATACATTATTATTTTTATTCTTTCTGGAATTACTTAGTTAACATTGTTTTACACACAAAATATTTTTCTTTTAATTTTCCAATGTGAATTACTATTTTTAAAAGGTCCGTTTAGGCATAAAATTGTCACATTTTTCATAATTTGATTTTTTAACCAAATAATCTAAAATTTATAAGGTAGCTTCTTCATATCAGTGTGTACTTCCAGTAAATATTTCATAATTTTCTGAGTTGTATAGCTTTCGATTTTCTCGTTCAAATTTTTAGTTCCTAAAAATTCATTTAGTCATAATTCTTTCGTATGAAGTCTGATTGGGTTCATATTTGGACTGGAACTTTCTGATATCATACACTATCAGAATCCAAAAGGGAAGAAGTTTTGGCACTAGCTAACTGGTCCAAACAGGGGTAGGAAGTTTTGGACAAATTGCTCTTCGGAATTTTTCGCAGCTTGGACTATTTTAGTAGAAAAACCACCATAAATTGAAATTTTGATTTTTTTTATTCGTTCCACTTGGGTTGTGTTCATATTTCATAGATCTTCAATATGGAATTTTTAGATCATTGCAAATAGCTTACACATTTTATTTCATTTAACATCAAATCTCATTCTTTCAAGTATTTTATTTTAGGTTTTGAGTTCACATGCATTCTCCTTGTTCCTTTGGACATAAAATCACATACAAGGCATACAAATCACATATTCTCCTTTCAATATCCATCCTTATACCTTCGAATCCTTCATGATCCCTCAATAAGAAAAACTCCCACAACCAAGCATGCATTTTTCTACTAGAACAACATATATTAACATAGCTTACTTTTATTAAGATTAGGTTATGACCTTACCTCTTTGATGTTTTTCTTCTCCTAGCAATGAATCTTAAGTAGATCTCCACTTTCTCCTTCCTCCTTGAACTCCTCTTGGGTGACCAAAATGCAAGAGTTCCTTTAGGTCTTCTCTATTTCTCTCAATTTTTCTCTAACTCTCTCTAACTTAGCAATTTAGGAAGGAAGCGAACTTAGTAGCAACATAAAGGACTCCTATTTATAAAAGGATTAATATCCACCAAAAAGTCATTAACTGTGACACCCCCAAATTCGGGTACTTCAATTCCACAGATTTGGTGTTCACGATCCAAAATAATTACATCTAACTACTCATAATAAAGGATAATAATAAACTTTATAAACCATCTTCCCATTAAAGGGTTACAACTCAAATAAAATAATCTCAGGTGATCTAACCTTTATTCCATCAATTGCGGAATAAAAACATATTAATAACAATTAAGTCTCGATACATAAACTTTATCAAATAGAAATGAACTAATCATCTTCTATTTATTCATCTTGCCATTGCCCTTGCTCGTCGATGGCTCCTCGAGCTTTTCAACCTTAGTTGCAATCTTATATGCAAGGGTGAGAAAAATAATTGCCCACAAGTATAACAATAACAATGATGACATGTGAATAGTAAATGAATGGATTTCAACTAAATAACATAATCTTTCCTGTCAATGATAGTCAAGAATGGAAAGCTCAATAGAAAACTAGGCTTTAGAATCAAGATTAGAAAACAAAGTCAAAAGTACATCTGAGGGTCACAAGACCACGAACTATGTCCTAGGTTAGTAAAGTATCTCTACCGTAACCTTTAACAATCTTATAGGCTATATGCACCATCCATATCGTACTCTGGGGGATCAGCCCTTCGTACATTGTATTGTGCACAAACATTTTAACGGTATCGCGTAATATAATCCCCTATAATAGGATTGTTCATCTCAGCTTTGATATTAGAGCGTACCAAAGGAAGTTTGGTTTGGAAGAGCTTCAATAGAAATTCTAGATTTTTAGAACGCTCATCAACTATGGACTAGTAGAAATCAAAAGGGGTTCACTAGCCATACAACAACTTGATATCAACAACAATGTAATCTATGTAAAGTCGAACCTCAATAATAATAGAATACAATGATTTCAAAAGATTAAATATCATACATCGAAGTAATGCTTTCGGAAGACTGGAAAGCTTAATCAAATCGTAAGCATTGGATATTATAAGAAATCTCGCTTGAATAACAAGAAGCCAAAATTAGAAAACTTGCTCAATGAAAAGTAGAATTAGGAAACTTGCATAATTATTAACAAGTTAGAGATAAGGAACTTGCCTTGCGCGTTAGCTATACAATAACAGCTCACGTTCTCCAAATACCCTACACATACCATTTAGAACCACAATACCAATTAGTTACATTACAACTAACATTATTGGTTTAACTTCCATTTTGCTTAACTTTACAACTTTTAGCTTTAGATCTGATTATACCAACCACATAGCATGAATCTGAAATCCTCACTAGTATAAAACATAAGGCTTAGCATTCCAATTCTTACGAATCACACATTCAAGACTTTCATAGTTTATTAGTTCTCGACTTATAAACACCATCAATGGAATTACAACCTGCTATCTCAACTTATTACATGTGTTAAGCCATACTATAATCACTAAAATAGATTAAGACTACATTTACAGGACTGTACAACCGAAAACTATATTCTTGAGCACTCTGCCACCCCTGCCGGGGCGGAGTTTTGAACTAGGAGAAGTTCGCCGGGGTAGAGACTCCATCGGGGCAGTTTATTTGAATTGGGAACTCTGTCGGGGTGGAGAAGCCCAGACACGGATTTTACAGTTCCCGAATACAGCACTGTTCAAGCCAAAAACTCTCAATTTCTTCATTCCAACAGCAAATTAGACATACCCAGAAGTTATAAACTTCACCAAAACAAAACTCAACAAGTATAGAATGATTCTAACATCATAAACCACTTAAACCACCAATTTAAAAGAATTAAAATCAAAGTTCATGCTAATTTTACATATTTTGACATATTTAGCGAATTCATTCACTAAGAATTCATTTTTTAACCAAATTAGTCCATTTAAATTTTGTTGTTTTCGTTTCTCAATGTATTAACACAAACAACAATCAATTTACATATTACTACACAAATTAACCATTAATTTTGACTCCAAAATAAGCCATATCATATATATAACAACAAAACTAAATTTCTTCTTTTAAAACATGATTTCATGATTTTGATTACTAAAAACTCAACTATAGATAACATAGAACGAATTATACATATCAATTAACATATATGATCAATCTCTTCACCAATCCTCCACCAAAACCAATTTACAGAGAAAACTTTGATAGAAAAGAAAATTAAGGACTAAGAAAACTTAAAACTTGATTATTACCTCTTGCTTAGCTAGAAACTTGAACAACCTTCGTGTTTCCTTCTTTCTTGATTTCTCAAATCACATAGAACTTCTTCACTCTCAATTTCTCTCTTTCTCTCTATTCTTTCTTCTCTGTGTTCTTAGACTTAGGAGATATACGTAAAAATAAAACTGATAAAAGGATTAACACTCATCCATCAATTAAAAAAATAAAGAGCCTCATCAGTTAATTTAACCCAAGAGTCATAAGGCCATGTTTGGCTAGACTCCCTAAAACCCTTTTTAAATTATTTTAATATTTCTCCTTATCATATAGTTTTCTTGTCACACCTAATAACTAATTAAATTAATTTAATTCTTAAATCAAATTTCCATATAATCATAATTTCCATTTAACCATTATAATTTTATTTAACAAATTATTAAATCTTTAATTTAATTATTAAATTAAATTAAAACATCACCATTACACAAAATTGCTATTATTTAACAATTCACTTATCCTTTAATTTAATTATTTAATTAAATTAGGACATCACCAACATATTAGCGTAATAAAATACGCACAAATTATAAAATTATTTAACATCAATTTAATTAATATTATCACACTTAATTAAATTATTTCACAACAAATTCCATCAATTATTTATTTTATTCAATAAATAAACCAACTAAAATATTTATTTAATTCAATAAATATTTTAAATTATTACAAAATTCACGTTCATTACATTAACCAAGGGACAAAGGGTATTTAGTGAAAAGTTTTAACAAATCTTCACTTTAAGTACACTTAGCCACTGGCCTAGGTTATCATTTCTTCACATGGGTCAAGCTTGCAAAGTTGGACAAAATTTTCAGCATTTTAGAATTTGGGGAATGGGGTGGTCGGTCATTGGTGGGGGGGGGGGGGGAATATATATATGTATATATATATATATATATATATATATATATATATATATATTATAGTTTTATTTTATTTTCTTTTGTACTTTCCTCACTTATTTATATATATATATATATATATATATATATATATATATATATATATACACACATATATACATATATTCATATACCCAATACCACATAATCTAATACACATTGGGCTTGCTCCAAAATAATATCCATTGGGCTACTAATTCAATTTAATTTGGGCCATACATAATTACCTCTACACATTGGGCTCAATTACCATTCTAGTAACATTAGTTACTTGGGCTATAATTTCTTAACACTTTCAAACATGTCACATTGAAGATAATTTAAATGTCCTCATTAGTCTATTACAATATCCAATCATCTCTCAATTAATTTAACTTAAGTAATTAATTAGTTCATCTTATTCATTATGCCACACAAGGCATCTTACTTAAGCTTAACAAATATATAAATTAAGCTTATCATCGTCACTACTAAACTTCTCAATTATCACATACTTAAATCAATTTAAATTGAATTACTGAGGTTCTCAATATATATATATATATATATATATGCAAAAATAATTTTTAAACTTGCTCATTTTCATTACTAATATAATTTACAAATTCTCGGGTATTACAGAATCTGGAGAAAATTAAGGCGATACTAGATATGAAGTCTCATCGATCTTTTAAAGATGTTTAGCATTTGACGAGGTGAATGGCAGCGTTGAGGAGATTCATGTCCAAGTCGGCGGAAAGGTGTCTACCGTTTTTTGACACACTGAAGGGGCCGAAGAACAAGAAAACTTTTCAATGGAATTCAGAATACGAGGATGCTTTTCAGGGAATTAAAAAGTATTTTTCTTCGGCGCCTCTACTGATGAAGGCTGTTCCTTTGGAACCTTTATATTTGTACTTGGATGTGACACCCCCAAATTCGAGTACTTCAATTTCACAGGATTTGGTGTTCACTGTACAAATATCATCTATCTATTTACCCATAATAAATGCAAACCATGCAATAGATAGGAATAAATCCTCCCCTTATGGGGTTACAACATCTGAATATAAATACATCAATCCCAGGTCATACTAACCTTAAATCTTAAATGCGGAAACGTAAACAAATAAACAGTCTTACACAACTTTAACATAAGTCTTAAACAATAACATATCAAATAAATAACAAGTATTCATCACTTGTTGACCTTGCCCTTGCCTTTGCTAGTAGAAGGCTCTTCGGACCTTTCGTTCTTAACTGCAATGTTATTATTATGCAAGAGTGAGCACAATTGCCCACAAGTATAACAATATAACAACAATATAATAACATGCGAGTGAATTAAAGACTTTTGGATAAGAAACTCGACTTTTGAATCAAGAGTGAATAATGAGAATGAAAAGAACATCTGAGGGTCATAAGACCTTGAACTATGTCCTAGGTTGTAAAGTGTTTATACTTTAAACCTTTAACAGTCATAAGACTATGGACTCTACTTCTCGTACTTAGGGGGATCAACTCTTAGTACCATACTGTGCACAATATCTCAACGCTAAAGCGTAAATAATCCCCTATACAAGGTTGTTCATCTCAGTTTGACATCAGAGTCCGCACCAAAGAAAGTTTGGTTTGGATAGGTTCAAAAATAGTTCTAGAATTTAGAACGCTCATCAACTATGGACTAGTCGAATCAATAAGGGTTCGCTAGTCTTACAAGGTTCAGCAATAAACGATATTCAAATTGAATAATA
Organism: Panax stipuleanatus; assembly: GCA_020205555.1. Lineage (NCBI taxonomy): Eukaryota > Viridiplantae > Streptophyta > Magnoliopsida > Apiales > Araliaceae > Panax > Panax stipuleanatus. The sequence goes on from CM035124.1 coordinate 29,388,002, forward strand.
ACTTTGAATTTAGTAACTTGCTTGACATAAGAATAAGGAATAGAATGCTTATTCAATTTAAAGAGTTTAGATAAGGAACTTGCTTAATGATAATGAGTTAGGGATAGAATACTTGCTCAAAGAAAGTTTAGGGTTAGAGAACTTGAAAAATATTAAACAAGTTTAAGGATAGGAAACTTGCCCCGTGCGTAAGCTATAATTACAATTCACGTTCCCCAATTAATCCTACATACCATTTAAAGTCACAATACCAATTAATTATAACAATACTAGCATCATGAGTATATTCTATTTCATTTAACTCAACTCTAAATCTGATTATATCAACCATATCCACAAACCTTAACTCTTAAACACATTATTAGACTTCATGAATAACGAGTTTAAGTACTCAGTCAACTCATCAATTAATCACGTAAAACCTTCATTGGCATGTTACTAATCTATTTTAACATCTCATTATATGATTATTACATTTTCATGTTCATTAGATTAGGTTACAATTACATTTCCTGGACTTGAACAATTAAAATCTCATTTCTGGGTAAAATCTGCCAAGTGGCGCTGCAGCTTCATCATTTGAACTAAAAATGGCGCTGCAGCTCCACTGGCGCTACAGCTTGGACTTTAAGCTTAAGTCTGGGGCTGCAGCGCCAGTACTGCAGCTCCACTGGCGCTGCAGCCCCAATCTTAGGCTTAAAGCTGGCGCTGCAGCTCCACTGGCACTGCAGCCCCACTCTTAGGCTTAAAGTTGGCGCTGCAACTCCACATGCCAGTTTCAGAATCTGCAGTTCGCGAATAACACAGAACAGAGCCAAAAATAGACTCAAAAACTGTGTTCAAACAATAATTAATCATACCCATCAATTCTAGACTTTACAGAAGTATAACCCAACACTTATAGCATGATTTTGACAACTTAAACAACTAAATTTAAACCCATAAATTCTATATTTTTGTTATTTTTCAAAGTTTCGTCAATTTTCATGAAATCACACATTACAGATTCGTTATAACACCAAATCAGTCCGTTTAAGTTTCGTTCTTTTCGTTTTTACATGTACAAACATATTAAATCATCAATTTACAATTTTACATGCAACTAAGGCATCAAATTTCATACATATAAGCCATATTCAAATATTTTTCACTGTAAACTCAAAACTTTCTTTTTAAACACAATCTAATGGATTAATTTAACCAAAATAGTTTATAAACATCATATAATGATTTATACATACTACCTAACATCTATCAATCACTTTCTCATGTATTAGTCACAAAATTCATTTACAGAGAATTGAAACTAATTTTTTTATGAAAACTCAAGAACATGAGAAATAGAGATTATAACTTGGATTCTTACTCTTTGATTCTTGTTTAGATGATAGAAAACTCTTCTTTGATTCTCCAAACCTTCTTCAATCTCAATCTCTCTCAAATTTTTTTCTCTTTTTCTCTCTGTGTTCTCTAACTTGTTTTCAAAAAGACTGATAATACCAATATAATTATACTTACAGACTTAACTGGCAGAACATGGGTAGTGGTTAAGTGCTTCATGGCCTTAACTGCTCCCATATTCTTAAGGCCATGTTTGGTTTGTCACTTAAAAAGCTCCTTTTTCATTTATTTTAATTAACTTACTATTATATAGTTAATTAATGTCACACCCAATTAATCAAATAATCCTATTTAAATAAAATTGCATAATTCCACAATAATTCACATAGTCACATAATTAAAATTCTTGTTTATTAATTATGTCAAATCATTAAATCTCTAATTAATTATTAATTTAATTAGAATAACATTATGCTTATTTAAATAATTTGTTTAATCAAATAAGCTCAATTAAATACATACTTTGAATATAAAAATTCACCACATTAATTTAACTAATGTAACACATATAATTAAATTAATCTACCACAATTTTATCAATTAATTATTTAACTCAATAATTAAATCATCAAAAAATATTTATTTAATTAAATAAATATTCAAATTAAATTACAAAAATCTCGTTCGTCACATTGGAGGCTAGCTCATTGGTAGTGGGAGTGGTGTTGATTCGGGAGATCGGAGGAAAATAGTTCCTCATTTATTATGTCAACCATGCCCTTCGGGATGCAGAGACCAAATATCTGAATCGAGAAGTTTTCTTATGCCTTGATAATGGTCAGTCGGAAGCTTCAACATTATTTTCAAGGAAGATTGATAGTGGTGTATACAGATCATCCTCTAAAAAAGATATTGAACAACACGGATATATCAGGACGACTCACAGCTTGGGAAATGGAATTAACTCAGTTTATTTTGGAGTGCCATCCTCGGACAGCTATTAAAGGTTAGGCCTTGGCTGACTTTGTGGTGGAGTGTTCTTTTTTCAAACTCAACTCGACTGATCAACCAGAGGTGGTGGGTTTGGTCTTGGATATTCAGCCAATTCAGACCTCATGGACATTGTATGTGGATGGATTGTCGACCTCGGATATCAGCGATGCAGAGGTAATACTAACAAGTCCAGAAAGGTTTAAGGTGCAGCAGACTATTCGCTTTGGGTACAAAGCGACTAACAATGAGGCTGAGTATGAGGCGATTTTGGCAAGCTTATGGTTGGCTAAGATTCTTGAGGTTCAGCGGTTGATCTTCGTCAGTAACTCTCAGTTGGTGGTTAAACAGATATCAGGGGAGTATGAGGCCCGGGGGACAAAGATGACCAAGTATCTAGTCAAAGTTAAATATCGACTCCATTATTTTAGTTCTTTTACTTTTTAAGGGGTAGATCGATTGAATAACACCATTGCCGATGTTTTAACCAGGTTAGTCACGATATATGCGAGCTCCTTTAGCGGGTCAGTTTATTTAGAAGTGTTGAATATACCAAGTGTTCAGAGGACAGAGGTGATGGTAGTGGAACGTTCGGACTGTTGGCTTACGCCTTGCATAGACTATCTTGCAGATGGCATGTTACCTTCGGACAGGATGTTAACAAAAAAGATAAAGTACAGGAGTTCAAACTTCATACTTATCGATGGGGATCTCTATCGACGTGCGTTCTCTTCACCCTTATTAAAGTGTTTGGTTACATCCGAAGCTGAGTATGCACTTCGGGAAGTTCATAAAGCATTTGTGGGAATCATATGGGAGTTAAGGTATTGGCGTATAAGGTGCTTCCACAGGGTTACTACTGGCCAATAATCTTCCAGGAGGCAAAAGAGTATGTTCAAAAGTGCCCAAAATGTCAATTAAATAGTCCTATTCCTCATTAATCGTCTGAAGAGTTGTTCCCGATTTTGTCCCCAATCCCGTTCGCAGTCTGAGGGACTGGTATTTTGGGTCCATTACCAAAGGAAAAAGGGATGGTCAGCTTTGTGGTAGTAGATATTAATTACATGACTAAATGGGTGGAGGTCAAAGCCGCTTCGGATAATCATGGAGCAGGAATGTCTTAAGTTTCTTAAAGATTTTGTAGTCTTTCGGTTCAGTATTCCCATACTGTTGGTGTCAAATAATGGGAGATAATTTGTGGGGTCCAAGTTTGAAGAATTCTTGAAGGATTTAGGCATTCAACATCGGAAGACTTCGGTTGCACATCCTCAATCCAATTGTAAGGTTGAAGTCACTAACCGGACTCTACTCAATGGAATTATGAGGAGATTGGATGAAGCGAAAGGAAGATGGACTGAGGAGTTACTCATTATCTTATGGGCATATTGGACCACCCCTTGGACAATGAGAGGAAATTTGTCGTTTAGATTGGCCTACACAAATGATGCCCATGTTCCAGTTGAGATCGGGTCTCCTTCACTTCGGGTCAATCAGTATAAGGAGTTGTATAATGATGAAGGCCTTCACCTTAATCTAGATTTATTGGAGGAGTTTAGGGAGTCGACCTTAGTAAAATTAGCAATCTAGTAGAGGAGAACGACCAGGCATTATAACAAAGGTGTAAAGCTAATGAGGTTTGAAATTGGAGATTTAGTTCTCCGAGAGGTGGAGGCGTCGGCGCCCCAGAACCTCAGAAAGCTAATGCCCAACTAGGAAGGACCATACGAAGTTACTGAGGTGTCGAAGCCAGGTACTTACCGGCTTCGAGTAATGGATGGAACATAAGTCAAAAACACTTGACATGTTGGGAGACTTAGGAAGTATTATCTGTAGTGCATGTTAAGTAGTCTCTTCTTATGACTCTATAAATTTTTCTAAGTTATTAATAAAAATAAATATTTAATTTTAATGGCTTAAACACCGTGTTTATTAGGTCCATAAATGCAGCTGAGGCATTCGTTAGACCAAATGACATCGCCAAGAACTCGTAATGACCATACCGAGTTCTAAAGGCCATTTTCGGTATATCTTCTCCCCTCACCTTCAACTGATGATACCCGCTTCTCAAATCTATTTTCAAGAAGTATCTAGCACCCTTCAGTCGATCGAACAAGTCATCGGTCCTAGGTAAAGGATACCTATTCTTGATCGTAATTTTGTTCAAGCATCGGCCTCATCGTCTGATAAATCCAGGATTGATGGGATGAGGCCAGCAGCAAGCATCCTTTCTTTGTCTTTATCCTAAGTACTCTGTTATCCATCACCAAATTGTTATATGACTTCCTTCAAAAGCTCAGGGGAATTTTGGTATTCTAGGCACACTTGCTGCTTGAGTGCCTCGGTTAGGGGAGGGCCCAAAGCCTTATGTTCGGTGAACTCCTTCTCCAATTTGCTGCAGGTGTTGACTATCTCAGCATATTGCTTGTGCATGGTCAAGAGTTGGTCGTGCATCGCCAGGTTGCCTTTCTTCAGTTGCTCGTTCTTTTTTTTCATTTTTTCCAGATCAGCTGATGGTTCTGATGAAGGGTCTTCGAGTTTTTTTCTTTTTTGTTTTTGGGTTTTGGTTGGTTCGTTGGTTGGCATCGGATCGATGATAATTATTTGTGGAGGTTTGGTAGCAGGTGTAACTTCAAGTTGGGAGGTGGTTGATCCCGAAGGGGTATTTTTGGTGCTTCGGATATGGGTTTTCGATCGGCAGTCTTCACCAGACGCCTTCTTTTTATTCAGAGATCGGTCAAATTTTTCGGTCCTAAAAAAATTGACAAGGCCCATGTCTTGCACAGGCGTTTATGCAAGTTTTATATAATGTTTGGTGAAATTACATATTGATGTAATGAAATCATCTGAATTCATTTGACGATTTATATTTCACAAAAATTGCCTACTATATATAATTTCAAATATATAACAAATAAGCCCATGATTTGCACGACTTTTGCTGGTACTGAATAAAAATGTAAAGAGAATATAACTGAATATTTTGTCATTTTTTAATATGAAAAAACATTGACACATAATCGAGTATTTAATTTAGATAGCCAACCCTACCTTATATACTCCCTCCACTTGTTTTTATTTATATTTTCAAAAATAATGACTTGATTTCCCATAATATCTCTACATTAAATATTTATATATCTATTGTCGACGTCAGAAAAAAATCTGCGGGTCGGGTCACAACCCGAATCTTTCTCTCTTCCTAAGTTATATCTACCCTTACTCTTTTTTATTGGGAAAAAAGTTTTGAACGGTTTTTTAGGAAAAGACCAACATGTATCATGTCGACGATTGAACGTTTTATAGCGTCGCCAGTTAGTAGATTTGAAATGGTTGTACCAACTCAACCGAATTTTGTTTGAAAGAGTCCCAATTGCTGGACACTATCGAAACTTGATTTTTGAAAACAAAGTTTGAGTTCGGGGGCTTGGTTAAGTGTGGAGAAGGTGTTAGGCACCCCCAAAACTCCCGTGAAAATACGATACCGCATCTTTTCAATGTTTCCCTTAAAAAACTAAAGTGTGTATGTGTATGATGTTTGAAAATTGGGCCTATGTTTGATGGAAAGCATGTTTATGCATCGTTGAACCTATATACGAAGGGTTTGATTCGCAAAAAATCTTTGATTTTATTTGCAAAAATGTTTGATTTTGATTTTGCAAAAGCTTCTTTTTCTCGAAAATTTTATTGCATAATGTTTTGAAAAAAGGTTTTCAAACCCTTACGCTAACATAGGAATTGAAACATATCGATACTTCAATTTTATCTTTTCAGCCTTAAGACTTAATTTGAATGGTGATTGTCGGGCTGCGAAGCATCCTCAACCACAACATATATAAAAGAGTCAGTCTCCTCATGGGCATGATAGCCATCGGAGGGACTCTGACACGACAAACCATATTTTCACTATGTTGAGACCTTAAATCTAGATAACCGCTTTAAGGTCTTTTGTATATACATTTTTACAAAAAAACTGGCAGGGTACATCTGTAAAGTGGAGTTTGTCCATCGTGGGAATCAGATTCTAATCAATTGGATCATGAATCCCATGATTCCTAGGCTACTTAGGGAGGCCAATAAACCTGCACAGCTCAAATTTGTACAAAAATATATCCAAACACTATAATGGCCAAGGATCCATCAGTAAATCCTGGCTAGCACTAATCCAAAGCGTCTCGTTACCACTAGATAGCGATCTAAGGGCCGCGAGGTTGCTTTTATAACTGAAACTAGAAAAATGCTAGATTTAAATAAATCTCAGCCATTCTAGCTTCCCGGTTCCGTCTGTACTGATTTTGAACCGTTTGAAAGCTAGAGTTGGCGAGATTTAAATAAATCTATTCAAAGTAACAATTTAATAAAAGCGAGTAAAACAATATATATATGCAATTATATATATGAAAGCTGTAAAGGGCGATGGGTTTTCACACCGGTGCCCGGACTGAAATTGAAATATATATATATATATATATATATATATATATATGAAAGCTGCATAAAAGCCACGGAATGATCCAGGCTGAACAGAATTGAAATATATATATATATATATATATATCTAACAATAAAAAGGGCGATGGTTTTTCACGCCTATGCCCGGACTGAAATATAAATATTTACAGAAACGTAGTCAACCAAGACTGAGAAGATAATCATTATGGTGAATGTTGTGAAAATAGTAAAAAAGCCACAGAATGATCCACGTCAAACTGGAATGTATATATATATATATATATATATATATATATAGACAGAAAAGTAGTTGACCAATACTGGGAAGATAATCTAGTGTGGTGAAGACTGATTATATATGCATATTTATATATAAAAGCAGTAAAAAGGTAACAGAATGATCCAGACCGAACTGAAATATAAATATATATAGAGAGACAGAAAAGTAGTCAACCAAGACTGGGAAGATAACCTAGTGTGGTGAAGGTTGCTTATATATGCATATTTATATATAAAAGCAGTAAACTACCACGAATTTAACATCTGAGCTTGACAGGATTGAAAAGTTAGTATATATACAGTTAAATATATACAAAAAAAAGTCAAATCCGAACTGGGAAGATAACTCAGTCCGACGAAGTTGCTAATAACGAATATGCAAGTATATAAAAGCTGTCGGAAGCGACGAATCGTCAATCTGAGTTGTAGAAATGCCAGAAAATACGTTTATGTACAAAAATGTACCAAAAGTTGACAAAACGGCCACGGAATTTAGAAAATGAAACTTGATATGCAAGTGTATAAAAGTGCGAAGAAGTAATATAAACTTTCTGATCGTAAAAATACTCACAATAGACTGCTACACGGGCTTTTTACCAAATCGTAGGCTTTACACGTCCGAATCTACCGATTATTTTTTGATATGTGGTAGTATGTGGGTATATCTACGTGTTAGAGTGAAAAAATTTGGGTTTGGAAGACAAGAAAGTAGACAAAAAACCAAACGGGCAGGGGTTCGGAGCGTTTTTGAATTCTTAAAATGAGAGGAGGTGCACTTCTATATATAGGCCAAAGAGCCTCCACTCTACCTGCTGCTGCAGCAGGTAGAGGTGTGGATCCACGCGGTGGGGCCCATGTGGCGGGTCTCATCATCTCGAAGTACGTGCACTCCTAGCAACATGAGGTCTGATTCAAAACTTTCTAACTTTTGATCGGAGCGTCCGTTTGAGGCGTGCTATACTTTTCTGGAAAGCCCTCGCCGAGAGTGTCACAATGACATAGGATAAAATATTTTCCGAGTCCAAGAAGACGGGTTCATAACCAGGTCTTTGATTCCCCGCAGTTTGTCCGTTGAGCTGCTTGCGATGTTTGCACTCGGGATCATCGTTATGGTTCGTTCTGACCTTGGTGGCATCAATTCGGCTTGAGTTTGACTGAATCAGCTTAGAGTTGGTAAAATGACCATTTTGCTTCTCCCGGGGTTGCCTTCAGTGTCGACATGGCCTTCGGTTGACTTCTTGGGGCTGTTTCCAAGACTTGGATCCCATTCGAGTCTGTTTGTCCTCAGTGTTGTCTCTGAGGTTGACTTGGTCACTCTAGGCTTTCCTCTAGAGGGGTTGTGATGCTTTAGGATTACTTCTGGAGTTGACCTGACCTCCCGAGTTGAGATCAGGGCTGGCCTGTATTTCCTGGGTTGAGATTGGGGCTAATTTGTACCTCCCAGTTTGAGACTGAGGCTGACCTGTACCTCCCGATTTGAGACTGGGGCTGACCTGTACCTCCCGGGTTGAGACAAGGGCTGATCTGTACCTCCTGGGTTGAGACTAAGGCTGACCTGTACCTTCCGGTTTGAGACTAGGGCTGATCTGTACCTCTCGGGTTGAGACCGGGGCTGACCTGTACTTCCCGAGTTGAGACCGGGGCTGACCTGTACTTCCTGGGTTGAGACCGGGGCTGATTTGACGGCCCGGTATTGAGACCGGGGTTAATTTGATGGCCCGGTATTAAGACCGGGGTTTGTTGGGAATTGCATATTCATATTTGATATTGAAAGTAAATATAAATGCTTGAGTGTACAGTCCTTAAGAGAATTAATGTACAAGAACTTAGATGATAGATCAAAATGTTAGGTTGATCTGATCTTTAATGTTTATCATTTATGTAAATAAATGTATAGAAGAAAAGATCAAATCTGTTAGGTTGATCTATTTGAGCTGTAAAAGTTAAAGCCTTGACAGAATCGTAGTCTGTCAAATGTAGCATTCAGAAGACAAGGCAGAATCGTGGAGTTTAAATGAAGATATCCAGAATCGTAGTCTGCCAAAAGAATCAAGTCTGCAGAGGCCAAGGCAAGACTCGTGGAGCTTGAGTGACTATACCAGAATCGTAGTTTGCCTTAGAAGCCACACTGAGAATCATGAAGAAGATCTTAGCGTCTGCCGAGCCAAGTTGAGAATCGCAGAGTGCTCTCAGAAGTGTGGAGTCTGAAAGACAAGCAAGCAGGTATCATAGTTTACCAAAGAGCTTAAGAGAAATCGTAGTGTTCTCTACGATCAAGTCTGAGTCAAGCTGTGCAAGCCAACACACAACGATTATGGTACAATGATCATAATCATAGTGCTTCTCCAGTCATCATCAAAGATCGTAGTTCTGATGAAGGGAGGAAGAGCAACAAATGAATAAAGGCTAATAGCCGTTGACAATTTAATAGTCCCAATGATTCCATATTTATCCTTAGTTCAAATCGAAGAAGCGTATTGAAGAAGCTAAGGAAAGGACTAAACTGCCTGCAGAAAACACCTTTTCAGGTGTTAGGTGAAGTTGCAGTCTGCTGTGTCAGTGGGCCAGTTGGCAGCGCAGCAGGAAAGCAGGATGTCAACATCAACTGCACAGAAACGTCTGAAGCATTAAATGCAGCAACGGGAGCATTCAAACGGACATATTTTGAATGGCTCTTTTATAAGGAAATCAGACAAGGATTCAGACTATGCAAGCAAGACGTGAAAAGAAAGAATACATTGAGAAAAGCTCAAGAACACTCAACGATCAACTCTACGATCCTGAAAGAGGAAAGCTTGCTCCGCTACTCAGTTCTTCAGAACTGATGCTTAATTGCAACTGAGTAGCACTCCTCAACAACAACTGTCAATCCAAGTGAAGAACCAAGTCAGAGGACTTGAAGAGTTCAAAAGTGAACTAAGAGCAGATCCAAGTCAGAGGGCTTGAAGAGTTAAAAAATGAACTAAGAGAAGTACCAAGTCAGAGGACTTGAAGAGTTCTAAGTGAACTAAGAGAAGTTCCAAGGCTGCTGGCCTTGAAGGAATCTAAGTGATTCAGTTATAAGAGACATCCTTAGTGGATTTCCTACTCGTGGAGTAGAAGAGTGGATTAGGAGTCATGTGTGCTCTGAACCATTTAAAACCTTGTATCTCATTGTCTCTCATTAACTGCTATAACTGTTATATCTGTTATAACTACCATAACTGCTTATCAAACCTTAACTGCAATATCTTGAAGGGGAACAAAACATATATTCTGTTGCTGTCAGTATAATCAATACTGACAAAGTATTTTAAAGAAAGAAATCTTAAAATATCTATTCAACCCCCCTTCTAGATAGCTAACGTGCATTTGGAAACTAACAATTGGTATCAAAGCAGGTTCTCTCAACTAGCATACAAGCTTGAGTAGATCTAATGGCACAACTGATAAGTGAGACCAAGACAAGTGGAGGAAGCAAACCACCTATATGCAACAAAGATAAATTTGCCAACTGGAAAGTTCGGATGCAGGCTTACATGGATTCAATAGAAGATGTTCTATTTGAAAACGTGGTCAACTGCAAAACTGCCAAAAAAGTCTGGGAGGCATTGCTCATCATGCATGAAGGAACTGAAGAAGTTAGAGAAAACAAGCAATCTCTACTGACTCAACAGTATGAGATGTTTGCCCATGTTTCTGGAGAAAATATCACTGCAACCTATGAAAGATTCAAAATGCTACTCAACTCTCTAAGAGCTTATGGAAAGACCTATCCAAATAAAGATCTAGTCATCAAGTTCATGAGGTCCTTGCCAAGCAAATGGGATGCCAAGACCACTACAATTATAGAATTAAAGAATCTGCATGAGATGACAGTTCAACAACTCTACGAAAACCTTCTTACTTATGAGCTAGAACTGACTCAAAGTGCAGAAACTCTGTCAGAAGGAAGAAAGAAGGATAAAGGAGTTGCTCTTAAAGCAAAGGAAGAAATCTCCAGAGCACATATTGAAGATGAATCTGACTCTGAGGAAGATGATGAGGATAATGATAATGATGATGATGAAGCTGTAATGCTGGCCGCAAGATTCAGAAGGCTCATACTCAAACGAAGAAGCAGCAAACCAAAAAGATTCAACAAGAACAACAGTCAGGAGCAAATCAGTGACCTATGCTATAACTGCAAGAAGCCTGGTCATTTCATTACCAACTGTAACAAGCCTATCAGAGAAGAGCTGAAAAGAAAGTCAAATCCAAAGAAGGAGCTCAAAGGCTACAAAAAGAACAAGAAGAAAGACAAAGGGCTTGTAGCTGGAAGCTCTTAGAGTGATTCAGACAATGACACCAATGTTGAATCTGAAGATGATGAAGCACCTCAAAAAGTCAACATATGCCTGATGGCCAAAGATGCACTCAGCAAAAAAGATGCTGAAGCAGTCATAGATGAGGTATTTGATTTCAACTCTTCTGATATAGACATTAATGATTTAAGAACTGGCATTCGTGATATGTCAACTGATCTATATCAAAATATGAGATGGTTAAGAGTCATATCTAAAGATTATACTGATCTTCAAAAGGAGAAAGAGAAAGTTCAGAAAGAGCTAGAAGCAGCTCTACTAAGTTCTGACTCTCTCTCTAAGCTTGAAGCTGAGAATAAAATCTTGAGAGAGATCAATGAACTGAGTATGCAAAGAGAGTCAAATCTAACCTCTAAGATTGAGGAGCTAGAAAAAACTATCTCCACATGGAATAGATCTTCTTCATCCATGGACTCCCTGATATCCAATCAGAGAAGTGTCTCTGATAGAACAGGCTTAGGGTTTGGGGAATTTACCTCAGAACCCAGTGTGGAAAAGATAAAGGAAACTAACATGAGTAGTGCTTCTAATTTAAATAGAAGTATCACATTTGTAAAGTCCACACAGAAGGATAAACCAGTGCAACCTTGCTCTTCTGATCCAAAATATGTTCTTAAACACTACGGATCTCATGCTGGCCAAGGATTCAGAAAGGTGAAGAGTGACTCAGTCACCACTGCCCAACCTCGACGAATCGTAGAGTCAAGTAAAACTGACTCCACGGATCAACTTGGAAGGAATCGTGGTGATGAGGTTTACTTAGCACAAAACCTGAACTCCAAAGCTATATGGAAAAGGAAGATGCAATATAAGGGTAAGGCCAACAAATACCCACACCAGTCCAAATAGAGAAAGAATTCACACACACACACACACACAGTAAATTATATTGGATGCTTTGCATGTGGAAGATTCGGTCATAAAGTTGTATCATGCTTTCATAACATTGTGTATGGGAGACCCAAAGTCAAGCAGATTTGGGTTCCTAAGGGTACTAACATTGCAGGACCCATGCAAGTCTGGGTACCAACATGAAAGCTGAATCTGTCTGCAGGAAATAAGTACCACGACTACAACATGGTATCTGGACAGTGGTTGCTCAAGGCATATGACCGAGAACAAAGCCCTCCTGTCGAACTACACAGAGAAGGAGGGACCAACAGTTATCTTTGGAGATAACAGCTCTGGCAAGACAAGAGGCTATGGATCAGCTGGTAATGGTGCGGTGTCCTTCAGCAAAGTGGCTTATGTTGATGGATTAAAGCATAATCTTCTTAGCATCAGCCAACTCTACGATAAAGGCCATCAAGTCACCTTTCTCAACAATCAGTGTCAAGTCAGAGATCTGGAGACATCCTCTATCAAGCTAACAGGAACAAGAGAAGGAAATGTATACACTGTTAATCTTGCTCAGCTCAGTTCTGATGAGACAGTATGCTTTCTTGCTAAAGCATCTGAAGAAATAAGTTGGCTTTGGCATAAAAAATTATCTCATCTCAACTTCAAGAGTATGTCTAAGCTGGCCTCCAAAGATCTGGTAGCAGGTTTGTAAGACCCCAACTTTTATGAATAAAGATTTAATTTTCTTTATATATTATTTCGAAACAGTAAGGTGTTTTGATAAATATGAAAGTTATGGGTGAAATGTGCAAATATTTTAAAATGAGCAAGTGGTTATAAAATATTCTTGTTGTCGGGGAATATTCGTTTGGTCGTGGAATATTCTTGTTGTCGGGGAATATTCGTACGACGGCGCAGCTATTTGTGGGCCCCACAACAAAATAACTGTCGGATATAGAAAGCGACAGAAATAACCTTTTTATAAAATAACGGCGTAGTTGTTACCGTTAGTACTGTTGAAATACCCGGTGGTTAAAATACAGTGATACGCGGTGTTGCACAGTAGCACACGGTATTGCACAGTATTTCGAAGTATTGAGTCTTACATGAGAAGGAACTTATTCAATTATTATTACAGTAATTACTGTTCAATAGTTTATATTATTGACTCAATAATTGCTACGTTGATATTTTATATTATTGACTCAATAATTGTTACATTGATATTTTATTGACTCAATAATTGCTACGTTACTATTTTATATGATTGATTCAATAATGGCTACAGTTGATAGTTTATATTATTGATTCAATAATTATCACTGCACGGTATTTCACATTATCAACTCAATAATTCATATTATTTGAATAATATTATTAGATAGCATTATTGACAATGTCTAAGGAAGTTCTGTCTAGGAGGGGTTATTTAATTGCCCGCCAGTAAGGAGAAGTCCTTATCGGAAGGCCCCCTCTTTCCTGGGGAACGACCTGGTTGTCAATATTATAGTTCTGTAATATTATTTGTGAATAATTAATTATTAATTTATATGATAAGGAAATATTTATTTTGTGGATATTAAAGAAGGAATTAGCACTGATGAGTTTTTATCAATATTTTGGTGTGAAAAATCATCTGTTTATGGATTTCGGATAATTTATGTTTGGAATTTGGAAAAACTTCCTTCTACAAAGTTGTAGAGAATTAAATTTCCTATGAAATGACATAGAATTTGTATTTTTCTGACAAAGGGGCTATTTATTATGAATTATTGAAGTTTCGAAAAATAAATATTTTTTTAATGGGTGGGCCCCACTTTTGTTGAAAATCTGATTTTTGAAGAGCAGCCGGCGGCTGGAGATTTTTTTAAAAAAATAATATTATTTTATTAATTTAGTCTCCTTTGGCATCCTAAGTTTTTTCTATAAATAGGGTGCTTAGGTTAGAATTAAAATCACACCAGAATCAGAAGTTTTCTCTCTCTATAATATCGAGCGTATTTTTGTGAGTATTTCAATACTTTGAGTGTTGCTATTCAGTACAAGTTTTCTTCGATATTATATCCGATATTCCAGCCAGAAGTGTTATTCTTTTGAGGTAAGGGATGTTATTTCTTTCGTAAATGATGTTATTCTTTTCAATATTATTATACAGAAATATTGTCATGAATTTTATTATGAAATTCTTACTTTTTCCGTCGGGGTTACTATTCACGTATACGGCACTATTCACGTATACGGCACTATTCACGGAAAAATTAAAATTTCTTCTGTTTGTCCAAATTGTCTGTTATAGTTACTATCTTTGATTGTATCCATGTTTTGAGCTCTATTCTTGAATTTTGCTCCACAATTGATTATTACAAAGTATTTTTGAATTGGATAAACTAAAATACGAATCCTTAATCTTTGTCTTTTATCCCACTTGATTCGCTCTTTAAAATGTTTTTCCTCATCCTCAGTCTTAAGTGGTGATATAACTGAATATCTTTGGCCTGTAGAGCAAAGATGAATGATTACCAGATAAATATCTTTGGCCTGTAGTGCAAAGATGACAGGTGTTGAGATGAACATGACCACTGATGATACAAATGAATATCTTTGGCCTGTAGTGCAAAGATGAATATTTGATTCGAGATGTATATTGATTGATGTTACAGGGATAAAAATATTGATGATGGACTTTTAAATCATAGAAGATAGTAGACTTCATTCTCTACTTAACTCTTCTAATGAATTGTTATTTCCGCTGCGAATATTGATCTAAAGTTGGTTGTCCATTATATTTTATCTGATTTGTTGAAGACTAACGATTATTTATTTTCCATTATCTTAGTCATAATATTCTTTACTGAGCTAGTTGAGCTCACCCTTTTCATCTGTTGTCCTCTTCAGGAAATGAGAATGTCGCAGGGACTAGTCGGGGGACAGAGTGATGGTCCGAGTTAGAGCAGTAGTAGTCCTCACTATTTCTGATAAATAGTGTGATAATAATTGTAATGAGGACTTAGTTTGAATATTAATATTTTCTACATATTTGTATTGACACTCACAGTTGTGTGGTCGTATTTTGCACAACCGTATGATATAAAGTTTGTATTTGAATTCTGTACCATGTATTTGGCGACTCAGAATGGGTTGGGTTGACTGGACCTATTCTGGGGGCGTCATAGTTGGTATCAGAGCTTAGGGATATGATCTCTGGCGGAGATCGGGGAATAGAACTAGGAGGGGAGAGACGACTAAATCCTTCGCTAGTGTGTCCTACCTAAGCTTATGTGGTATTTAATTGGTCAGTCGGAGCATAGGGTTAATATGTGATATGTTAATTTATTTAATTAACCCTTATTTTATAGGCAGTATTTGAGAATGGCAACTGAGAATGTTAACAATGAAGTGAATGAGACCGTGGAGACACCTTTAATCACTAACCAGGAGAACATGCAACAAGAAGGCAATGTTCATCCTGAAAATAACGCTGGTCAGACGATAAACGATGAGATGTTTAGAAGTTTTTTGCAGTTCATTCAAAACCAGACGAGGGAGACTCGTGTGCAACATACAGGTGGAGATAATAACAACTCGTGAATTGTCACTACCAAGCAGTTCAAAGAATTGGGACCACCAGAGTTTCTGGGAAAGCCGGATCCGATCAAGGCGGAGACGTGGATTAAACAAATTACCAAGATATTTGATGTCTTGGGATGTACGGAGGAACAGAAGGTTCCATTCACCACGTTTATGTTCCATGGAGAGGCAGATTACTGGTGGAAATCCGTGAAACGTACCCAGCCTACCGCACTCAAGATGTCTTGGGAAGCGTTCCAAAAATTGTTCAATGACAAGTACTTTCCTGAAAGTATTCGTCATATGAAAGAGGTAGAGTTTATTAGACTCGAGCAAAACAACATGACGGTATCCCAATACGAGGCTAAGTTCGCGAAGCTGTCCAGGTTTGCACCTCATTTAGTGGAGAATGAGGAACGTATGACGCGGATGTTTCTAAGAGGTTTGAAACCCGAAATACGTCAATACCTCATTTCTCATAAATTTTCTCTATATTCGGATGTAGTAAACAGGGCCCAGTTGTTAGAACGAGATAATGATTATGTTCAACCGAGGGACCACAACCAAGGTCGTACCGGTGGCAGCAGTCATCGGAGCAATGACAACCAGCGAGGAGGGAAGTATGACAGAAGCGGTAACCACTCCGGTGGTAATCGTGGCCATGATAGTAGAAGAAGCGAATCGAAGGGAGATTTCAAGAAGAGAAGGTACAACAATGAGAACGTGAAGACGTCGACATCAGCACCAGCATCAACTGTTTCTAGGGGAGGAGAACGACCACCGGTCGTATGCTATAAATGCGGGAAAGAGGGACACATCAGCCCAAACTGCCCACAATAATTCAAAGCATGCTATAACTGTGGAAAAAAAGGACATATAGCTCGAGATTGTCCTATTGCGAAACCAAATCCAGCGGGGGTGGTGATTCCAAAGGCGGTTTCGGACAAGTCAAAGTCGGTGATTCCTGGAAGAGCGTTTGTCGTGACAGCCCAAAACGCGAGGAACCCACACGAGGTGATTACGGGTAAGCTAATCATAAACTCTTGCGAAGTTTACACCTTGTTAGATACCGGTGCTACCCATTCTTTTATTTCACCTACTTGTGCTCAACGTTTGAACTTGACTTCTGATAAATTAGACTTTGACTTATCTGTTGAAACTCCATTGGGAGAAACCTTTGTTACATCCACAGTTTACAAATCTTGCTTGATTCAGATTGGTACCCTTACCTTACCTGTTGATCTTATATCTTTGAAAATACTTGCATTTGACGTGATTTTAGGAGTTGACTGGTTAACCACTTACCATGCCAAAATTGATTGTTTTCGTAAGGTTGTTAGTTTTCATATTCCTAATCAACCTGTTGTACGAATCCAAACCACCAAACCACTAAAATCAGTCAATATCATTTCAAATCCCAAGGCTATTCGTTTATTGAAAAACGGATGTCAAGCTTTCTTAGCTCATGTCACTGATCTAAACCAAAATACGTCAGATTTGAATAATATTTCTGTTGTAAATGAATTTCATGATGTATTTCCCGAAGAACTTCCCGGTCTACCCCCAGAACGTGAAGTTGAATTCTTTATTGACCTTGAACCTGGTACAAAGTCCATTTCTAAAACCCCATATCGAATGGCTCCTATTGAACTTCAGGAGTTAAAGATCCAATTACAAGAATTGTTAGACATCGATTTTATTCGTCCTAGTACGTCTCCTTGGGGTGCTCCTGTTTTATTCGTAAAGAAGAAAGACGGGAGTATGCGACTTTGTATTGACTATCGGGAGTTGAACTATGTCCCCATCAAGAATAGGTATCCGCTACCTCGTATTGATGACCTGTTCGACCAGTTGCAAGAAGCGCAATTCTTTTCAAAGATCGATCTTCGTTCTGGATATCATCAGCTGAAGATTAAAACTGAGGATATTCCAAAGACTGCTTTCAGAACTCGGTACGGGCATTATGAGTTCTTAGTCATGTCTTTTGGATTGACTAATGCTCCTGCTGCTTTCATGGATATGATGAACCGTGTATTCAAGGAGTATTTGGATCAATTCATTGTTGTCTTTATTGATGACATCCTCATCTATTCTAAAAGCCGTGAAGATCATGAGCACCACTTGAAGTTGGTACTTCAAAAGCTTCGTGAGAATAAGCTATATGCCAAGCTGAAGAAATGCGAGTTTTGGCTTGAGGAAGTAGCATTCCTTGGGCACGTGGTATCGAAACGTGGAGTATCTGTTGACCCGACGAAGATTGAAGCAATACAAAGCTGGGAGCAACCTAAATCGGTGACCGAAGTACGAAGCTTTCTGGGCTTAGCTGGTTATTATCGGAGGTTCGTAGAGGGATTTTCTCGAATCGCTACTCCATTAACTCAGTTGACTCGGAAAGATACAAAATTCGTTTGGAGCTAGGAATGCGAGAAGAGCTTCCAAGAGCTCAAGAGAAGACTTATCTCGGCACCTGTTCTGACAATACCATCTGGTTCGGATGGATTTGTTATCTATAGCGATGCTTCGGGCAAAGGGTTAGGATGTGTTCTCATGCAACATGGGAAAGTCATAACCTATGCCTCGCGACAACTCAAAGAATATGAGAGGAATTATCCTACTCATGATCTAGAGTTGGCAGCAGTCGTTTTCGCGTTGAAGATCTGGAGACATTACCTGTACGGAGAGAAAGTGAAGATTTATACGGATCATAAGAGCCTTAAATATTTCTTCACTCAGAAGGTACTCAACATGCGGCAATGACGTTGGCTTGAGCTGTTGAAAGATTACGATCATACCATCCAATACCATCCTGGAAAAGCAAACGTGGTTGCTGACGCGTTGAGTAGAAGATCATATGTGGGAACGAGTGCAATGATGTCAAGTATACGCATAGAACCAGCTTTGATTGATAAAGTTAAAGCTGCTCAAGCTACGGATGCGGAGCTGATGAAGATGAAGAAGAAGGTGCAAGAAGGTGCCATTCCAGAAGCAAGAATCGATGAAGAGGGAATACTTCGAGTCAACTCCAGACTTTGTGTTCCTAACGATTCTGAATTAAAATATAGAATCATGATGGAAGCACACAACACACCGTTTGCAATCCATCCTGGGAGTACCAAAATGTATCGTGATCTCCAACATACATTTTGGTGGAGCAATATAAGAGAGAGATCGCGGAGTTTATTATTAGATGTTTGACTTGTCAACGTGTAAAGGCAGAACATCAAGTACCGAAGGGTCCATTGCAACCACTGGAGATTCCAAAATGGAAGTGGGAACACATTACGATGGATTTCGTTACGGGTCTTCCCAAGGTTTCTCAAGGCATAGATGCGATTTGGGTTATTGTTGATAGATTAACCAAGTCTGCTCATTTCTTACCGATACGAGAGACTTATTCCCTTGAACGTCTTGCTCATATGTACGTGAATGAGATTATGAGATTGCATGGCATGCCAGTATCCATAGTTTCGGATCGTGACCCCAGATTTACTTCACGATTTTGGATCAGTATGCAGAAAGCTATGGGCACGGATTTACGATTCAGCTCGGCTTATCATCCTCAAACAGACAGACAATCGGAAAGGACTATTCAAACTCTTGAAGATCTATTGAGACTTTGTGTTCTAGACTTCAAAGGGAGTTGGGATAAGTATTTACCATTGGTGGAATTCTCCTACAACAACAATTATCAGGCAAGTATAGGCGTAGCTCCATTCGAAGCGTTGTATGGGAGAAAGTGTCGCTCTCCAGTATGCTGGAATGAGGTGGGTGAAGCAACATTATTGGGACCGGAGTTGGTACGTATGACTACAGAAAAGATTCAAATGATCTGACAACGGATACAAACCGCACAAGATCGACAAAAGAGTTATGCGGATCTTCATCGAAAGGACGTGGAATTTAATGTTGGGGACCATGTGTTATTACGTATTGCTCCGTGGAAAGGAGTTACAAGGTTTGGGAAGAGAGGAAAGCTCAACCCACGATTCATTGGTCCATTTGAGATTCTTGACCGAATAGAAAATGTGGCCTATAGACTCGCTTTACCTCCAAGCATGTCTCGTGTTCATAACGTGTTTCACATATCCGTGTTACGTAAATATGTGAAGGATCCAAATCGCATTATTGAGTTAGAACCAGACGAGATAGCCGAAGATTTAACATACGACGAGGTACCTGTCAAGATCTTGGATAGGAAGGAGCATGTCCTACGCTCGAAAATTATACCTCAAGTTAAAGTTTTGTAGAGAAACCATGCTATTGAGGAAATGACCTGGGAGTTGGAATCGAAAATGAAAGCGAGGTATCCTCACCTTTTTGACATACCAGGTATGTAAATCAATTTCGAGGATGAAATTTTATAAGGAGGGGAGGTTGTAAGACCCCAACTTTTATGAATAAAGATTTAATTTTCTTTATATATTATTTCGAAACAGTAAGGTGTTGTTTTGATAAATATGAAAGTTATGGGTGAAATGTACAAATATTTTAAAATGAGCAAGTGGTTATAAAATATTCTTGTTGTCGGGGAATATTCGTTTGGTCGTGGAATATTCTTGTTGTCGGGGAATATTCGTACGACGGCGCAGCTATTTGTGGGCCCCACAACAGAATAACTGTCGGATATAGAAAGCGACAGAAATAACTTTTTTATAAAATAGCGGCGTAGTTGTTACCGTTAGTACTGTTGAAATACCCGGTGGTTAAAATACAGTGATACGCGGTGTTGCACAGTAGCACACGGTATTGCACAGTATTTCGAATTATTAAGTCTTACGTGAGAAGGAACTTATTCAATTATTGTTACAGTAATTACTGTTCAATAGTTTATATTATTGACTCAATAATTGCTACGTTGATATTTTATATTATTGACTCAATAATTGTTACATTGATATTTTATTGACTCAATAATTGCTACGTTACTATTTTATATGATTGATTCAATAATGGCTATAGTTGATAGTTTATATTATTGATTCAATAATTATCACTGCACGGTATTTCACATTATCAACTCAATAATTCATATTATTTGAATAATATTATTAGATAGTATTATTGACAATGTCTAAGGAAGTTCTGTCTAGGATGGGTTATTTAATTGCGCGCCAGTAAGGAGAAGTCCTTATCGGAAGGCCCCCTCTTTCCTGGGAACGACCTGGTTGTCAATATTGTAGTTCTGTAATATTATTTGTGAATAATTAATTATTGAATTTATATGATAAGAAATATTTATTTTGTGGATATTAAAGAAGGAATTAGCGCTGATGAGTTTTTATCAATATTTTGGTGTGAAAAATCATCTGTTTATGGATTTCGGATAATTTATGTTTGGAATTTGGAAAAACTTCCTTCTACAAAGTTGTAGAGAATTAAATTTCCTATAGAATAGACATAGAATTTGTATTTTTCTGACAAATGGGCTATTTATTATGAATTATTGAAGTTTCGAAAAATAAATATTTTTTTAATGGGTGGGCCCCACTTTTGTTGAAAATCTAATTTTGAAGAGCAGCCGGCGGCTGGAGATTTTTTTAAAAAAATAATATTATTTTATTAATTTAGTCTCCTTTGGCATCCTAAGCTTTTTCTATAAATAAGGTGCTTAGGTTAGAATTGAAAATTACACCAGAATCAGAAGTTTTCTCTCTCTATAATATCAAGCGTATTTTTGTGAGTATTTCAATACTTTGAGTGTTGCTATTCAGTGCAAGTTTTTTTCGGTATTATATCCGATATTCCAGCCAGAAGTGTTATTCTTTTGAGGTAAAGGATGTTATTTCTTTCGTAAATAATGTTATTCTTTTCAATATCATTATACAGAAATATTGTCATGGATTTTATTATGAAATTCTTACTTTTTCCGTCGGGGTTACTATTCACGTATACGGCACTATTCACGTATACGGCACTATTCACGGAAAAATTAAAATTTCTTCTGTTTGTCCAAATTGTCTGTTATAGTTACTATCTTTGATTGTATCCAAGTTTTGAGCTCTATTCTTGAATTTTGCTCCACAATTTATTATTACAAAGTATTTTTGAATTGGATAAACTAAAATACGAATCCTTAATCTTTGTCTTTTATCCCACTTGATTCGCTCTTTAAAATGTTTTTCCTCATCCTCAGTCTTAAGTGGTGATATAACTGAATATCTTTGGCCTGTAGAGCAAAGATGAATGATTACCTGATGAATATCTTTGGCCTGTAGTGCAAAGATGACAGGTGTTGAGATGAACATGACCACTGATGATACAAATGAATATCTTTGGCCTGTAGTGCAAAGATGAATATTTGATTCGAGATGTATATTGATTGATGTTACAGGGATAAAAATATTGATGATGGACTTTTAAATCATAGAAGATAGTAGACTTCATTCTCTGCTTAACTATTCTAATGAATTGTTATTTTCGCTGCGAATATTGATCTAAAGTTGGGTGTCCATTATATTTTATCTGATTTGTTGAAGACTAACGATAATTTATTTTCCATTATCTTAGTCATAATATTCTTTACTGAGCTAGTTGAGCTCATCCTTTTCATCTGTTGTCCTCTTCAGGAAATGAGAATGTCGCAGGGACTAGTCGGGGGACAGAGTGATGGTCCGAGTTAGAGCAGTAGTAGTCCTCACTATTTCTGATAAATAGTGTGATAATAATTGTAATGAGGACTTAGTTTGAATATTAATATTTTTTACATATTTGTATTGACACTCACAGTTGTGTGGTCGTATTTTGCACAACCGTATGATATAAAGTTTGTATTTGAATTCTGTACCATGTATTTGACGACTCAGAATGGGTTAGGTTGACTGGACCTATTCTGGGGGCGTCACAAGGTTTACCCAAGTTCTGCTTCATCAAAGAAAGACCATGTAACGCATGCCAGCTTGGAAAGCAAACAAGGAGCTCATTCAAAGGCAAAGCAGTCAACTCAATTGACAGGCCCCTACAGTTACTGCATATGGATCTCTTTGGGCCAATTCTAACTGTGAGCCTAGGAGAAAAGAGATACTCACTGGTCGTAGTGGATGACTACACCAGATACACATAGGTGTTCTTTCTTAACTCAAAAGATGAGACAAGCTCCCAACTGATAAAGATGTTCAAGCTAGTGATGAATGAAAAAGGAGAGACTATCAAGGCAATAAGGAGTGATTATAGTAGAGAGTTCGACTTCTCAGAAATGGATCAATTCTTTGCAGAAAATGGCATCAGTCACAACTTCTCAGCACCACGAACTCCTCAGCAAAATGGAGTAGCTGAAAGGAAGAACAGAACACTTATAGAAGCTGGAAGAACTCTACTAGCAACAGCTCATCTGCCTGAATACTTCTGGGCAGAAGCCATCAACACTGCGTGCTATACACAGAACAGATCTCTTGTACACTCTACGTTAAAGAAGACTCCCTACGAGCTGTGGAAAGGAAAAAAAGCCAAATATCAGTTACTTCCATGTGTTCGGCTGTTTATGCTACATTCTCAATAATTGGAAGCAATATCTAACTAAGTTCCAACCCAAGTCAGATGAAGGAATCTTCCTTGGATATGCCACAGACAGCAAAGCTTATAGAGTGTTCAATAAAAAGACACTAAATGTTGAAGTCTCAATCCACATCATCTTTGATGAAACAGACTCGGACAAGTCTGCACCACAAGACACTACGATTGAAGATACCGACACTACGAATGAAGTGGTCGAGCCTAACACTACGACAGTTAGTTCCTGAAGAAAGAATCATAGTGTCCGAAGAAGAAATCATAGAGAGAGCTGAAATAGACAACGATTCTGACCAACAAGAACCAGAAATCAATCTTGAGGAGTTTAGACAAGAAGGCACTAGAACTGATGTTCCAACAGAGAACAGATGGGCAAGGGATCACACTCAAGATCTGATCATTGGTGATCCAACAGCCAGAATCAGAACAAGATCTGCAACTCAGAATAATGCTTCTATTTGAGTTTTCTGTCTCAAATAGAGCCCAAGAAGATTGAAGATGCAATGTTAGATGCAAGCTGAATTGAAGCCATGTAAGAGGAACTAAATCAATTTGAGAGAAGCAAAGTCTGGAGATTAGTTCAAAGACCAAAGAATCACCCAGTCATCGATACCAAATGGGTCTTCAGAAAAAAGATGGATGAAGATGGGGGTGATCACAAGGAATAAAGCAAGACTAGTGGCCAAAGGTTATTCTCAAGAAGAAGGCATAGACTATGATGAGACCTTCGCACCAGTTGCCACACTTGAAGCAATCAGAATATTTCTTGCATTTGCTACTCACATGAAGTTCAAAGTATTCCAGATGGATGTCAAGAGTGCATTCCTTAATGGTGAACTTCAAGAAAAAGTATATGTGGAACAACCCCCAGGTTTTGTCAATCCAACCCTCTCTGATTATGTCTATAGATTAGATAAAGCTTTATATGGACTTAAACAAGCACCTAGAGCATGGTATGAAACACTAACAAACTTTCTTATTGAAAAAGGATTCACTAGAGGTAAAGTAGATACTACACTATTTCTTAGGAAGCACAAAGATAAAGTTTTACTAGTTCAAATATATGTAGATGATATTATCTTTGGTTCTACTGATAAAAATTTGTGTAAAAGATTTGCCAAGCTTATGCAGAGCAAGTTTGAAATGAGCATGATGGGTGAGCTGAACTTCTTCCTTAGACTGCAAGTAAAGCAAACTGATGAAGGTATCTTCATAAGGCAAGCCAAGTACATTAAAGACTTACTTAAGAAGTATGGCATGGAATCAGCTACTCCCATGAAAACACTAATTGCTCCAGCAACTAAGCTTGACAAAGATAAGAAAGGTAAAAGTATTGATATTACTCAATACAGAGGTATGATAGGCTCCCTTCTCTACCTAACTGCCAGTAGACCAGATATAATGTTTGCAACATGTATATGTGCTAGATTTCAAGCTAATCCTAAGGAATCACACTTAACTGCTGTAAAAAGAATTTTCAGGTATCTCAAAGGTACACCCTACTTGGGTCTATGGTATCACAAGGAGTCCTCATTTGAACTGACAGGATATTCAGATGTTGACTTTATAGGATGCAAAATAGATAGAAAGAGTACCAGTGGCACTTGTCAACTGCTAGGAAATAGACTAGTGTCCTGGTTCAGCAAGAAGCAAAACTCAGTATCAACTTCAACAGCAGAAGATGAATACATTGCTGTAGGCAGTTGCTGTGCTCAAATCCTATGGATGAAGAATCAGCTAGCAGATTATGGGTTTGATTTCAAATCTATACCCATACACTGTGATAACACAAGTGCTATAGCAATAACAAATAATCCTGTCATGCATTCTAGGACCAAGCATATAGAAATAAGATATCATTTTATTAGGGATCATGTTTAAAATGGAATAATATCTTTGCAATACATCCCTACTGAAAATCAACTTGCTGATGTGTTTACTAAACCCTTAGATGAATCCAGATTTAATAAATTAATAAGTGAGTTAAGTATGTTAAATTTGCAACCATGACTTCTATGCTCTAGATGGTACTAACCTTGCAGATATAAAGGCTAAGTCTAAATCATAGAGATGACAAAGAGGAATCACGATCTTGGAGTGATCCAGCCAAAGTAGAAAAGCTCATAGTGATAGCAACATCATCACGCCAAGCAACCCTTCTGATAAGTATCTCAGGGACAAACCTGATCCTTAGTGTCAAACTAAGAGATTGGCCCTTCCTGAGCAATCTTAATCCAGAAGGGATGTCAGTTCAGAATGTATCACAAAAACCGTAGAGTCAATGGTTGAATAGCAAGCAAAGTATCGAACTCAACAATCGTGGAGTGGTTCTCTACTATCGTAGTTCTCTCACAAGGACTCACTAGCTCAGGGGGAGCTAAGGGCAAAATGAAACTTTCCACATAACTTAAAATCGTGGAGTCCTGCAGAACTTGACACGTGTCCCACGATGCAAAACATGGAGGGAAGTTTTTAAATCAATTTTAAACTGTCATTTGTTAGTTTACTTTTTGAATTCCAAACGATTCTATCTCTCTCTCTCTTTCTCAAACTAAACCCTAAGTTTCAGAAAGCTAATGTCAATCCGTTCATTACAGGAAAATCAATCTACATCAATGGCTGCTTCCAGAGTTGTCTCAGGTTACCAACTATGTTTTGACGGATTCGAGAAGGCTGGCCAGAAATTCACAAAGTTTTTTCTCTGTTGAAGAAAGCCGAACTCGAAGAAGCCCTAAGCACCAGCACCCTGATCTTTACGAGACTAGTGAAAGAGTTCTACATCAATGGAATTATTAAAGGAGACTCCATCCGTACCAAAGTCAAGGGCGAGCAAATAAGATTCAACGCCGAGAGCATAAACCTAGCCCTGGGTTTCAACAATGAAGGTCTTCCGTCACTGGAAAGAATTGATTTTCTTGAAGGCCTAAAGAAGATGAAACACGTCAGAACTGAAGGAAAGAGTGGCTATAGGAAGAATGAGTTTCCCCAAGAATATGAGTTCCTTGCTGATATTGTTGGCAAATGCATATGTTGCAAGGGCTCAGGCCACGATACTGTCAATGAGAAGCAACTAAAACTCATGACAGCCATCCGGTACAGAGTTCAACTCAACTATAGAGCTCTGTTGATAAATTGGTTTGGGAAATGGATGGAAAGCTCCAAGAAAACCAAGAGCACTGCAAAGATGCCCTATGGAAGGTTTATCAGCATCATCTTAGAAGCTACTCTGGGGGACAAGATTGAAGATAAGGAAGGCATCTCCATTATTTCCAACAGAAAGATAACCCAACAGTTGTTTCAAAACTGGAAAAGGAATCCAGCTAAAAATGTCAAAATAACGTTTGCAGCCTCATCTGCTGTAAAGGAGGCTGAGGAGGATGAAGAGGTAAACCAAGAAGAATGTGACGCCCCCAGAATAGGTCCATTCAACCCAACCCATTCTGAGTCGCCAAATACATGGTACAGAATTCAAATACAAACTTTATATCATACGGTCGTGCAAAATACGACCACACAACTGTGAGTCTCAATACAAATATGTAGAAAATATTAAGATTCAAACTAAGTCCTCATTACAATTATTATCACACTATTTATCAGAAATAGTGAGGACTACTACTGCTCTAACTCGAACCATCACTCTGTCCCCCGACTAGTTCCCGCAACATTCTCATTTCCTGAAGAGGACAACAGATGAAAAGGGTGAGCTCAACTAGCTCAGTAAAGAATATTATGACTAAGATAATGGAAAATAAATCATCGTTAGCCTTCAATAAATTAGATAAAATATAATGGACAACCAATCTTAGATCAATATTCGCAGCGAAAATAACAAATCATTAGAAGAGTTAAGTAGAGAATGAAGTCTACTATCTTCTATGATTTAAAAGTCCATCATCAATATTTTATCCCTGTAACATCAATCAATATACATCTCGAGTCAATATTCATCTTTGCACTACAGGCCAAAGATATTCATTTGTATCATCAGAGGTCATGTTCATCTCAACACCTGTCATCTTTGCACTACGGCCAAAGATATTCATCAGGTAATCATTCATCTTTGCTCTACAGGCCAAAGATATTCAGTTACATCACCTTTTAGGACTGAGGATGATGAAAAATATTTTAAAGAACGAATCCAGTGAGATAAAAGACAAAGATTAGGGATTCGTCATTTAGTTTATCCAAATTCAAGAATAATCCATAATAATACTTTGTGGAGCAAAATTCAAGAATAAAGCCCAAAACTTGGATACAATCAAAGATAGTAACCTTAACAGACAATTTGGACAAATAGAAGAAAAATAAATTTTTTCGTGAATAGTGCCGTATACGTGAATAGTGCCGTATACGTGAATAGTAACTCCGACGGAAAAAGTAAGAATTTCAACATAAAATCCATGACAATATTTTTGTATAATGATATTGAGAAGAATAACATCATTTACGAAAGAAATAACATCCCTTACCTCAAAAGAACAGTATCTCTGACTGGAATATCGGATATAATACCGACGGAAGCTTGTACTGAATAGTAATACTCAAAGTATTGAAATACTCACAAAAATACGCTCGATATTATAGAGAGAGAAAACTTCTGATTCTGGTGTGATTTTTAATTCTAACCTAAGCACCCTATTTATAGGAAAAGCTTAGGATGTCAAAGGAGACTAAAATAATAAAATAATATATTTTTAAAAAAAAATTCCGCCGCCTGGCGGCTAAAAATTTCAAATTTTTCAACAACAAAAGTGGGGCCCACCATTTTATTTTAAAAAAAAATTATTTTCTGAAACTTCAATAATTCATAACAAATAGCCCCTTTGTCAAAAAAATACAAATTCTATGTCCTTCCATAGGAAATTTAATTCTCTACAACTTTGCAGAAGAAAGTTTTTCCAAATTCCAAACATAAATTATCCGAAATCCATAAACAGATGATTTCTCACACCAAAATACTGATAAAAACACATCAGCACTAATTCCTTCTTTAATATCCACAAAATAAATATTTCCTTATCATATAAATCAATAATTAATTATTCATAAATAATATTATAGAACTACAATATTAACAACCAGGTCGTTCCCAGGAAAGAGGGGGCCTTCCGATAAGGACTTCTCCCTACTGGCGCGCAATTAAATAACTCTTCCTAGACAGAACTTCCTTAGACATTGTCAATAATGCTATCTAATAATATTATTCAAATAATATGAATTATTGAGTTGATAACGTGAAATACTGTGCAACGACAATTATTGAATCAATACTACAAAATATCAACTGTAGCCATTATTGAATCAATCATAAAAAAATAGCAACGTAGCAATTATTGAGTCAATAAAATATCAATGCAGCAATTATTGAGTCAATAATATAAAATATCAACGTAGCAATTATTGAGTCAATAATATAAAATATTGAACAGTAAATACTGTAACAATAATTGAGTAGGTTCCTTCTCACGTAAGACTCAATAATTCGAAATACTGTGCAATACCGTGTGCTACTGCGCAACACCGCGTACTGTATTTTAACCACCGGGTATTTCAACAGTACTAACGGTAACAACTACGCCGTTATCTTGTAAAAAAGTTATCTCTGTCGCTTTCTATATCCGACAGTTATTCCGTTGTGGGGGCCCACAAATAGCTGCGCCGCCGTACGAATATTCCCCGACAACAAGAATATTCCACGACCAAACGAATATTCCCCGACAATAAGAATATTTTATAACCACTTGCTCATTTTAAAAATGTTTGCACATTTCACCCATAACTTTCATATTTATCAAATCAACACCTTACTATTTCGAAATAATATATAAAAAAAAATTAAATCTTTATTCATAAAAGTTGGGGTCTTACAACCTCCCCTCCTTATGAAATTTCGTCCTCGAAATTGACGTACGTACCTGGTATGTCGAAAAGGTGAGGATACCTCGCTTTCATTTCCGATTCCAACTCCCAGGTCATTTCCTCAATTGCATGGTTTCTCCACAAAACTTTAACTTGAGGTATAATTTTCGAGCGTAGGACATGCTCCTTCCTATCCAAATCTTGACAGGTACCTCCTCGTACGTTAAATCTTCAGCTATCTCGTCTGGTTCTAACTCAATAATGCGGTTTGGATCCTTCACATATTTACGTAACACGGATATGTGAAACACATTATGAACACGAGACATGCTTGGAGGTAAAGCAAGTCTATAGGCCACATTTCCTACTCGGTCAAGAATCTCAAATGGACCAATGAATCGTGGGTTGAGCTTTCCTCTCTTCCCAAACCTTGTAACTCCTTTCCATGGAGCAACACGTAATAACACACGGTCTCCAACATTAAATTCCACGTCCTTTCGATGAAGATCTGCATAACTCTTTTGTCGATCCTGTGCCGTCTGTATAAGTTGTTGGATTATTTGGATCTTTTCTGTAGTCATACGTACTAACTCTGGTCCCAACAATGTTGCTTCACCCACCTCATCCCAACATACTGGAGAACGACACTTTCTCCCATACAACGCTTCGAATGGAGCTACGCCTATACTTGCCTGATAGCTGTTGTTGTAGGAGAATTCCACCAATGGTAAGTACTTATCCCAACTCCCTTTGAAGTCTAGAACACAAAGTCTCAATAGATCTTCAAGAGTTTGAATAGTCCTCTCTGATTGTCCGTCTGTTTGAGGATGATAAGCCGAACTGAAGCGTAAGTCCGTGCCCATAGCTTTCTGCAAACTGATCCAAAATCGTGAAGTAAATCTGGGATCACGATCCGAAACTATGGATACTGGCATGCCATGCAATCTCACAATCTCATTCACGTACATATGAGCAAGACGTTCAAGGGAATAAGTCTCTCGTATCGGCAAGAAATGAGCACACTTGGTTAATCTATCAACAATAACCCAAATCGCATCTAAGCCTTGAGAAACCTTGGGAAGACCCGTAACAAAATCTATCGTAATGTGTTCCCACTTCCATTTCGGAATCTCCAGTGGTTGCAATGGACCATTCGGCACTTGATGCTCCGCCTTTACACGTTGACAAGTTAAACATCTTGAGATGAACTCCGCGATCTCTCTCTTCATATTACTCCACCAAAATGTATGTCGAAGATCACGATACATTTTAGTACTCCCAGGATGGATTGCAAACGGTGTGTTGTGTGCCTCCATCATGATTCTATACTTCAATTCAAAATCGTTAGGAACACAAAGTCTGGAGTTGACTCGAAGTATTCCCTCTTCATCGATTCTTGCTTCTGGAATTGCACCTTCTTGCACCTTCTTCTTCATCTTCATCAGCTCCGCATCCGTAGCTTGAGCAGCTTTAACTTTATCAATCAAAGCTGGTTCTACGCACATACTTGACATCATCGCACTCGTTCCCACATATGATCTTCTACTCAACGCGTCAGCTACCACGTTCGCTTTTCCAGGATGGTATTGGATAGTATGATCGTAATCTTTCAACAGCTCAAGCCAACGTCGTTGCCGCATGTTGAGTTCCTTCTGAGTGAAGAAATATTTAAGGCTCTTATGATCCGTATAAATCTCCACTTTCTCTCCGTACAAGTAATGTCTCCAGATCTTCAACGCGAATACGACTGCTGCCAACTCTAGATCATGAGTAGGATAATTCCTCTCATATTCTTTGAGTTGTCGCGAGGCATAGGCTATGACTTTCCCATGTTGCATGAGAACACATCCTAACCCTTTGCCCGAAGCATCGCTGTAAATAACAAATCCATCCGAACCAGATGGTATTGTCAGAACAGGTGCCGAAATAAGTCTCCTCTTGAGCTCTTGGAAGCTCTTCTCGCATTCCTCGCTCCAAACGAATTTTGTATCTTTCCGAGTCAACTGAGTTAATGGAGTAGCGATTCGAGAAAATCCCTCTTCAAACCTCCGATAGTAACCAGCTAAGCCCAGAAAGCTTCGTACTTCGGTCACCGAGTTAGGTTGCTCCCAGCTTTGTATTGCTTCAATCTTCGTCGGGTCCACAGATACTCCACGTTTCGATACCACGTGCCCAAGGAATGCTACTTCCTCAAGCCAAAACTCGCATTTCTTCAGCTTAGCATATAGCTTGTTCACACGAAGCTTTTGAAGTACCAACTTCAAATGGTGTTCATGATCTTCACGGCTTTTAGAATAGATGAGAATGTCATCAATAAAGACAACAACGAATTGATCTAAATACTCCTTAAATACACGGTTCATCATATCCATGAAAGCAGCAGGAGCATTAGTCAATCCAAAAGACATGACTAAGAACTCATAATGCCCGTACCGTGTTCTGAAAGCAGTCTTTGGAATATCCTCAGTTTTAATCTTCAACTGATGATATCCAGAACGAAGATCGATCTTTGAAAAGAATTGCGCTCCTTGCAACTGGTCGAACAGGTCATCAATACCAGGTAACGGATACCTATTCTTGATGGTGACATGGTTCAACTCCCGATAGTCAATACAAAGTCGCATACTCCCGTCTTTCTTCTTTACGAATAAAACAGGAGCACCCCAAGGAGACGTACTAGGACGAATAAAACCGATGTCTAACAACTCTTGTAATTGAATCTTTAACTCCTGAAGTTCAATAGGAGCCATTCGATATGGGGTTTTAGAAATGGGCTTTGTACCGGGCTCAAGGTCAATAAAGAATTCAACTTCACGTTCTGGGGGTAGACCGGGAAGTTCTTCGGGAAATACATCAGAAAACTCATTAACAACGGAAATATCATTCAAACTTGACGTATTCTGATTTAGATCAGTGACATGAGCTAAGAAAGCTTGACATCCGTTTTTTAATAAACGAATAGCTTTATGACTTGAAATGATATTGACTGATTTTAGTGGTTTGGTGATTTGGATTCGCACAACAGGTTGATTAGGAATATGAAAACTAACAACCTTACGAAAACAATCAATTTTGGCATGGTAAGTGGTTAACCAGTCAATTCCTAAAATCACGTCAAATGCAAGTATTTTCAAAGATATAAGATCAACAGGTAAGGTAAGGGTACCAATCTGAATCAAGCAAGATTTGTAAACTGTAGATGTAACAAAGGTTTCTCCTAACGGAGTTTCAACAGATAAGTCAAAGTCTAATTTATCAGAAGTCAAGTTCAAACGTTGAGCACAAGCAGGTGAAATAAAGGAATGGGTAGCACCGGTATCTAACAAGGTGTAAACTTCGCAAGAGTTTATGATCAGCTTACCGGTAATCACCTCGTGTGGATTCCTCGCGTTTTGGGCTGTCACGATAAACGCTCTTCCAGGAATCACCGACTTTGACTTGTCTGCAACCGCCTTTGGAATCACCACCTCCGCTGAATTTGGTTTCGCAACAGGACAATCTCGAGCTATATGTCCTTCTTTTCCACAGTTATAGCATCCTTTGAATTGTTGTGGACAGTTTGGGCTGATATGTCCCTCTTTCCCGCATTTATAGCATACGACCGGTGGTCGTTCTCCTCCCCTCGAAACAGTTGATGCTGGTGCTGATGTTGACATCTTTGCGTTCTCATTGTTATACCTTCTCTTTTTGAAATCTCCTCCCGATTCGCTTCTTCTACTATCATGACCACGATAACCACCGGAGTGGTTACCGCTTCTGTCATACTTTCCTCCTCGCTGGTTGTCATTGCTCCGATGACTGCTGCCACCGGTACGACCTTGGTTGTGGTCCCTCGGTTGAACATAATCATTATCTCGTTCTAATAACTGGGCCCTGTTTACTACATCCGAATATAAAGAAAATTTATGAGAAATGAGGTATTGACGTATTTCGGGTTTCAAACCTCTTAGAAACATCCGCGTCATACGTTCCTCATTCTCCACCAAATGAGGTGCAAACCTGGACAGCTCCGCGAACTTAGCCTCGTACTGGGATACCGTCATGTTGTTTTGCTCGAGTCTGATAAACTCTACTTCCTTCATATGACGAATACTTTCAGGAAAGTACTTGTCATTAAACAGATTCTGGAACGCTTCCCAAGACATCTGGAGTGCGGCAGGCTGGGTACGCTTCACGGATTCCCACCAGTAATCTGCCTCTCCACGGAACATAAACGTGGCAAATGGAACCTTCTGTTCCTCTGTACATCCCAAGACATCAAATATCTTGGTAATTTGTTTAATCCACGTCTCCGCCTTGATCGGATCTGGCTTTCCCAGAAACTCTGGTGGTCCCAATTCTTTGAACTGCTTGGCAGTGACAGCTAGCGTGTTGTTATTATCTCCACCTGTATGTTGCACACGAGTCTCCCTCGTCTGATTTTGCATGAACTGCAAAAAACTTCTAAACATCTCATCGTTTATCGTCTGACCAGCGTTATTTTCAGGATGAACATTGCCTTCTTGTTGCACGTTCTCCTGGTTAACGATTAAAGGTGTCTCCACGGTCTCATTCACTTCGTTGTTAACGTTCTCAGCTGCCATTCTCAAATACTGCTATAAAACAAGGGTTAATTAAACAAGTCAACATATCACATATTAACCCTATGCTCCGACTGACCAATTAAATACCACATAAGCTTAGGTAGGACACACTAGCAAAGGATTTACTCGTCTCTCCCCTCCTAGTTCTATTCCCTGATCTCCGTCAGAGATCATATCCCTAAGCTCTGATACCAACTGTGACGCCCCCAGAATAGGTCCATTCAACCCAACCCATTCTGAGTCGCCAAATACATGGTACAGAATTCAAATACAAACTTTATATCATACGGTCGTGCAAAATACGACCACACAACTGTGAGTCTCAATACAAATATGTAGAAAATATTAAGATTCAAACTAAGTCCTCATTACAATTATTATCACACTATTTATCAGAAATAGTGAGGACTACTACTGCTCTAACTCGGACCATCACTCTGTCCCCCGACTAGTTCCCGCAACATTCTCATTTCCTGAAGAGGACAACAGATGAAAAGGGTGAGCTCAACTAGCTCAGTAAAGAATATTATGACTAAGATAATGGAAAATAAATCATCGTTAGCCTTCAATAAATTAGATAAAATATAATGGACAACCAATCTTAGATCAATATTCGCAGCGGAAATAACAAATCATTAGAAGAGTTAAGCAGAGAATGAAGTCTACTATCTTCTATGATTTAAAAGTCCATCATCAATATTTTATCCCTGTAACATCAATCAATATACATCTCGAGTCAATATTCATCTTTGCACTACAGGCCAAAGATATTCATTTGTATCATCAGAGGTCATGTTCATCTCAACACCTGTCATCTTTGCACTACATCCAAAGATATTCATCAGGTAATCATTCATCTTTGCTCTACAGGCCAAAGATATTCAGTTACATCACCTTTTAGGACTGAGGATGATGAAAAATATTTTAAAGAACGAATCCAATGAGATAAAAGACAAAGATTAGGGATTCGTCATTTAGTTTATCCAAATTCAAGAATAATCCATAATAATACTTTGTGGAGCAAAATTCAAGAATAAAGCCCAAAACTTGGATACAATCAAAGATAGTAACCTTAACAGACAATTTGGACAAATAGAAGAAAAATAAATTTTTCCGTGAATAGTGCCGTATACGTGAATAGTGTCGTATACGTGAATAGTAACTCCGACGGAAAAAGTAAGAATTTCAACATAAAATCCATGACAATATTTTTGTATAATGATATTGAGAAGAATAACATCATTTACGAAAGAAATAACATCCCTTACCTCAAAAGAACAGTATCTCTGACTGGAATATCGGATATAATACCGACGGAAGCTTGTACTGAATAGTAATACTCAAAGTATTGAAATACTCACAAAAATACGCTCGATATTATAGAGAGAGAAAACTTCTGATTCTGGTGTGATTTTCAATTCTAACCTAAGCACCCTATTTATAGGAAAAGCTTAGGATGCCAAAGGAGACTAAAATAATAAAATAATATATTTTAAAAAAAAAAATCTGCCGCCTGGCGGCTAAAAATTTCAGATTTTTCAACAACAAAAGTGGGGCCCACCATTTTATTTAAAAAATATTTATTTTCCGAAACTTCAATAATTCATAACA
Organism: Panax stipuleanatus; assembly: GCA_020205555.1. Taxonomy (NCBI): domain Eukaryota; kingdom Viridiplantae; phylum Streptophyta; class Magnoliopsida; order Apiales; family Araliaceae; genus Panax; species Panax stipuleanatus. The sequence continues at coordinate 29,423,373 of CM035124.1, forward strand.
AATAGCCCCTTTGTCAGAAAAATACAAATTCTATGTCCTTCCATAGAAAATTTAATTCTCTACAACTTTGCAGAAGAAAGTTTTTCCAAATTCCAAACATAAATTATCCGAAATCCATAAACAGATGATTTCCCACACCAAAATACTGATAAAAACACATCAGCACTAATTCCTTCTTTAATATCCACAAAATAAATATTTCCTTATCATATAAATCAATAATTAATTATTCACAAATAATATTATAGAACTACAATATTAACAACCAGGTCGTTCCCAGGAAAGAGGGGGCCTTCCGATAAGGACTTCTCCCTACTGGCGCGCAATTAAATAACCCCTCCTAGACAGAACTTCCTTAGACATTGTCAATAATGCTATCTAATAATATTATTCAAATAATATGAATTATTGAGTTGATAATGTGAAATACTGTGCAACGACAATTATTGAATCAATACTACAAAATATCAACTGTAGCCATTATTGAATCAATCATAAAAAAATAGCAACGTAGCAATTATTGAGTCAATAAAATATCAATGCAGCAATTATTGAGTCAATAATATAAAATATCAACGTAGCAATTATTGAGTCAATAATATAAAATATTGAACAGTAAATACTGTAACAATAATTGAGTAGGTTCCTTCTCACGTAAGACTCAATAATTCGAAATACTGTGCAATACCGTGTGCTACTGCGCAACACCGCGTACTGTATTTTAACCACCGGATATTTCAACAGTACTAACGGTAACAACTACGCCGTTATCTTGTAAAAAAGTTATCTCTGTCGCTTTCTATATCCGACAGTTATTCCGTTGTGGGGGCCCACAAATAGCTGCGCCGTCGTACGAATATTCCCCGACAACAAGAATATTCCACGACCAAACGAATATTCCCCGACAATAAGAATATTTTATAACCACTTGCTCATTTTAAAAATGTTTGCACATTTCACCCATAACTTTAATATTTATCAAATCAACACCTTACTATTTCGAAATAATATAAAAAAAAATTAAATCTTTATTCATAAAAGTTGGGGTCTTACAAAGAACCTGCAGCTCTGGTCAGAAAGAACAAAGGGAAGAAGATGATGAATGAAGATATGCAAGTGGCTGAGAAACCCCAAGGCTCAACCACTGATGCACCTCAAGCAGACCCCAATGCTGAAATAGAACTTCAAAGCTTAATGCCTGATAGAGTTATTACTCCTAAGGAAACTCAAGCACCAGAGGAGGGGACTCTGAAAGAGAAGAAGAAGAAGAAGAAGAAGAGGGAAATAAGTGAGGACAGGGCTGAAGGTAGTTCTGAGCCTAAGAAAAAGAAGAAACGAAGCCACAGATCTAAGAAATCTTCACTAACTACGATTGTAGTGTCTTCATCAATAGTCGAGTCTAGACTGGCTGCCACTGCTGAAGGAGAAACTACAACAGCTTCTCAGCCTAAACAAGCCATCAGGGCTGAAGCTGGAAAAGGATCTAAGGCTATAGTCAAGCCTAAGAAAAGGAAAACGTTGGTTAAGAAATACATTCTTGCCAATGAGGAAATACTAAAGGAAGAGGACAGAAAAAGGGCTCCCTCAAGCATCTGGTCTAAACCCAGAAGAGACCAGACCTACTGAAGAAGATGATCAGACCACGATCAGTCAGGCAAAAATCATTGCTAACCCTGATCAGGTCATGGACAACGCTGAAGAGGAGCTGACTAGAGGTGTTAGTCCTTCTGAAAAGATTCTAATGGAAGAAGAAATGGTTCTATCTGAGGAAGAAACGCCAGAAGCACTTGAGCAGAGCCAAGATGAAGTATTGAACGAAACTCTAGAAACTCACATTGGAAAGAGTGCTACAGCTGAGGGGGAGCTGTTAAAAGCACAAGAGCCAGAGCATGCAGAAATTGAGGGGGAGCTGCCTACGAAGGAAGAAAACGTAGTCTCCTCAGTTAATGAAGAAACTGTAATGTCTACTGATGCTGTGATGGTGGATGTTGAAGATGATGATGTGTTGGAAGATATGGTGGAAAATCTTGATGAAGATGAAGACGATGATGAAGAGCTGAATGATGATATGGAGATCTTAGCCATACGCAGGAATGCAGAAAGGGCAGCTAATTACACAAAGTTGTTCGACTACTTGCCTATGATGCCTTATCATAGAGCTCTGATCGTCAGCAGCTGGGATCATATATTCTGGACCTTCAAAGCATATCCAGCAATCTTAGTGCTTGTCAATGGTTTCCCAAGAGAGAGGAAGTTTGCTCAGAAGCTGATTTCAAATAAATCAACTTCAGAATCTAAGTATGAGGTACATTTCACTCCCCTCTCTTTTATTGTCAACCATTCTCCATCATCGCACTTCAATGAGTTCTATGAATTGCCTAAATGGATGGAAGTGGTTCTTCACCCACTCGACCAATTTCCAATCACAGAGTCCCAACACTCTGTGACTGACGAACCAAACAACCAACTTATGCTCGATAGCTCAACCATTGAGACATCCACTCAGGACGATGAACAACGATCTATGCCTAATGTTCAATCTAATTCGGCAATAGTAGAGTCACCAAAATTACTCAACGAATCAGAGACACCTGAGCCAAACACTACACCTATACAGTAAACGCCAACTCAAACCCCTCTAACCCAAGCTGATATTACATCATCCTCTAACAACGAGTATTTTGACATGACACTTGCCCTCGCAAGCATGTCAAGGAGAGGTGAACACACTACGACAACCCCTCCTCCTCCTGGAACACAATGAATTCTAAATCAAATGGGTCTAATGCCAACTATGGAGGAGCTGACTGAAACATTAAACCAAATGGGTTCAGAGTCTGAAGAGATTCTTGAAGCACACTCACTTGCGCTTCACTTGAGATTCGACCACATCATCGACTCTGTTAAGACTCTTCCAAGACACTTGGGAACTGAATTGTCCAAAATGCTGAGGGAGATTATCAAAGAAATGGCTGCAAGCCTCAAGGCAAGGGATGTAAGACCCCAACTTTTATGAATGAAGATTTAATTTTCTTTATATATTATTTCGAAATAGTAAGGTGTTGATTTGATAAATATAAAAGTTATGGGTGAAATGTGCAAACATTTTTAAAATGAGCAAGTGGTTATAAAATATTCTTGTTGTCGGGGAATATTCGTTTGGTCGTGGAATATTCTTGTTGTCGGGGAATATTCGTACGACGGCGCAGCTATTTGTGGGCCCCCACAACGGAATAACTGTCGGATATAGAAAGCGACAGAAATAACTTTTTTACAAGATAACGGCGTAGTTGTTACCATTAGTACTGTTGAAATACCCGGTGGTTAAAATACAATACGCGGTGTTGCGCAGTAGCACACGGTATTGCACAGTATTTCGAATTATTGAGTCTTACGTGAGAAGGAACCTACTCAATTATTGTTACAGTATTTACTGTTCAATATTTTATATTATTGACTCAATAATTGCTACGTTGATATTTTATATTATTGACTCAATAATTGCTGCATTGATATTTTATTGACTCAATAATTGCTACGTTGCTATTTTTTTATGATTGATTCAATAATGGCTACAGTTGATATTTTGTAGTATTTATTCAATAATTGTCGTTGCACAGTATTTCACGTTTTCAACTCAATAATTCATATTATTTGAATAATATTATTAGATAGCATTATTGACAATGTCTAAGGAAGTTCTGTCTAGGAGGGGTTATTTAATTGCGCGCCAGTAGGGAGAAGTCCTTATCGGAAGGCCCCCTCTTTCCTGGGAACGACCTGGTTGTTAATATTGTAGTTCTATAATATTATTTGTGAATAATTAATTATTGATTTATATGATAAGGAAATATTTATTTTGTGGATATTAAAGAAGGAATTAGTGCTGATGTGTTTTTATCAGTATTTTGGTGTGGGAAATCATCTGTTTATGGATTTCGGATAATTTATGTTTGGAATTTGGAAAAACTTTCTTCTGCAAAGTTGTAGAGAATTAAATTTCCTATGGAGGGATATAGAATTTGTATTTTTTTGACAAAGGGGCTATTTGTTATGAATTATTGAAGTTTCGGAAAATAAATATTTTTTAAATAAAATGGTGGGCCCCACTTTTGTTGTTGAAAAATCTGAAATTTTTAGCCGCCAGGCGGCGGAAATTTTTTTTAAAAATATATTATTTTATTATTTTAGTCTCCTTTGGCATCCTAAGCTTTTCCTATAAATAGGGTGCTTAGGTTAGAATTGAAAATCACACCAGAATCAGAAGTTTTCTCTCTCTATAATATCGAGCGTATTTTTGTGAGTATTTCAATACTTTGAGTATTACTATTCAGTACAAGCTTCCGTCGGTATTATATCCGATATTCCAGTCAGAGATACTGTTCTTTTGAGGTAAGGGATGTTATTTCTTTCGTAAATGATGTTATTCTTCTCAATATCATTATACAAAAATATTGTCATGGATTTTATGTTGAAATTCTTACTTTTTCCGTCGGGGTTACTATTCACGTATACGGCACTATTCACGTATACGGCACTATTCACGAAAAAATTTATTTTTCTTCTATTTGTCCAAATTGTCTGTTAAGGTTACTATCTTTGATTGTATCCAAGTTTTGGGCTTTATTCTTGAATTTTGCTCCACAAAGTATTATTATGGATTATTCTTGAATTTGGATAAACTAAATGACGAATCCCTAATCTTTGTCTTTTATCTCACTGGATTCGTTCTTTAAAATATTTTTCATCATCCTCAGTCCTAAAAGGTGATGTAACTGAATATCTTTGGCCTGTAGAGCAAAGATGAATGATTACCTGATGAATATCTTTGGCCGTAGTGCAAAGATGACAGGTGTTGAGATGAACATGACCACTGATGATACAAATGAATATCTTTGGCCTGTAGTGCAAAGATGAATATTGACTCGAGATGTATATTGATTGATGTTACAGGGATAAAATATTGATGATGGACTTTTAAATCATAGAAGATAGTAGACTTCATTCTCTGCTTAACTCTTCTAATGATTTGTTATTTCCGCTGCGAATATTGATCTAAGATTGGTTGTCCATTATATTTTATCTAATTTATTGAAGGCTAACGATGATTTATTTTCCATTATCTTAGTCATAATATTCTTTACTGAGCTAGTTGAGCTCACCCTTTTCATCTGTTGTCCTCTTCAGGAAATGAGAATGTTGCGGGAACTAGTCGGTGGACAGAGTGATGGTCCGAGTTAGAGCAGTAGTAGTCCTCACTATTTCTGATAAATAGTGTGATAATAATTGTAATGAGGACTTAGTTTGAATCTTAATATTTTTTACATATTTGTATTGAGACTCACAGTTGTGTGGTCGTATTTTGCACGACCGTATGATATAAAGTTTGTATTTAAATTCTGTACCATGTATTTGGCGACTCAGAATGGGTTGGGTTGAATGGACCTATTCTGGGGGCGTCACAAGGGATGCTATTCATTTTGCTGCAACAAAGAAGCATAAGGAAGCTATGGAACTAATGCAAAAGAATCAGAAATTCCAAAATGAGCTGATGACCAAACAGATCTCAGAACTACGTGTCTCACTACAACAATTTCAAGCCTGCAGTGTAGCTCAAATCAATCAAAATAACACTGCTATGGAGCTACTTCAGAAACAAAGAAGAGACACTGAGGCTATAGTTGCTGAACAAAGCAGTGACATCTCTCAAAACCGCTCTCAGATGTGTGAGCTGGTAGAAGGAGTCAGACGCCTCTCTGAAGATATTTGAACCCTTGATGCTGACATAAAGGGGAGAATAATGAGCAAGGAGATAGAGGCAGAGGCACCAGCAGCAGCAAAGGTGGAAGACAGAGGCAGACATACATTCAACCACCACCTCAGTAGGGAAGACAAAGGCAAACTCAAGCTGGTCAGTCGTCGGGTGGCAACTCCAGGAGTCCTGACTTTTTGACTCCACGATCTGATCAGCAGCGCCTTCCCGTGGCTATACCTCTTGAAAGAAGTCAAGGTCAAGCTTCTGGTTCACAAGGCATGACTTCTACTCATCAGCTATCTCGAGAAGAGCTTGAAGACATTGCCTAGAGAGATGAGTAAACCAGAAGGATGAGAGCTGCAGAGTATGACTCTCAAAGAAATAAGAGACAAAGAAGATAGAGATAAGTCTGAGCTTAACTGCATATTGATGTTTATATGCTAGATTGTAATATCTGTTCAAACATCAATAAATTCATACTTATTCTCTAGAAATTTCAGTTGCTCACTGAAACACTAAGCCATATTTACTTTCTAGCACTCTGCATTTAGAAAATAATGCTATGATCTAAATCTCCTTGATTATGTCAACATCAAATAGGGGGAGATTGTTGGGAATTGCATATTCATATTTGATATTGAAAGTAAATATAAATGCTTGAGTGTACAGTCCTTAAGAGAATTAATGTACAAGGACTTAGATGATAGATCGAAATGTTAGGTTGATCTAAGCTTTAATGTTTATCATTTATGTAAATAAATGTATTGAAGAAAAGATCAAATCTGTTAGGTTGATCTATTTGAGCTGTACAAATTAAAGACTTGATAGAATCGTAATCTGTCAAAGGTAGCATTCAGAAGATAAGGCAGAATCGTGGAGTTTAAATGAAGATATCCAGAATCGTAGTCTGCCAAAAGAATCAAGTCTGCAGAGGCCAAGGCAAGACTCATGGAGCTTGAGTGACTATACCAGAATCGTAGTCTGCCTTAGAAGCCACACTAAGAATCATGAAGAAGATCTGAACATCTGCCAAGCCAAGTTGAGAATCGCAGAGTGCTCTCAGAAGTATGGAGTCTGAAAGACAAGCAAGCAGGAATCGTAGTTTACAAAAGAGCTTAAGAGAAATCATAGTGTTCTCTACGATCAAGTCTGAGTCAAGCTGTGCAAGCCAACACACAACGATTATGGTACAATGATCATAATCGTAGTGCTTCTCCAGTCAGCATCAAAGATCGTAGTTCTGATGAAGGGAGGAAGAGCAATAAATGAAGAAAGGCTAATAGTCGTTGACAATTTGATAGCCCCAATGATTCCATACTCATTCTTAGTTCAAATCAAAGAAGTGTATTGAAGAAGCTAAGGAAAGGACTAAACTGCCTGCAGAAAACACCTTTTCAGGTGTTAGGTGAAGTTGCAGTCTGCTGTGTCAGTGGGCCAGTCGGCAGTGCAGCAGAAAAGTAGGATGTCAACATCAACTGCACAGAAACGTCTGAAGCATTAAATGCAGCAACGGGAGCATTTAAACAGACATATTTTGAATGGCTCTTTTATAAGGAAATAAGACAAGGATTCAGACTATGTAAGCAAGATGTGAAAAGAAAGAATACATTGAGAAAAGCTCAAGAACACTCAACGATCAACTCTACGATCCTGAAAGAGGAAAGCTTTCTTCGCTACTCAGTTCTTCAGAACTTATGCTTAATTGCAACTGAGTAGCACTCCTCAACAAAAACTTTCAATCCAAGTGAAGAACCAAGTCAAAGGACTTGAAGAGTTCAAAAGTGAACTAAGAGCAGATCCAAGTCAGAGGGCTTGAAGAGTTCAAAGGTGAACTAAGAGAAGTACCAAGTCAGAGAACTTGAAGAGTTCTAAGTGAACTAAGAGAAGTTCCAAGGCTGTTGGCCTTGAAGGAATCTAAGTGATTCAGTTGTAAGAGACATCCTTAGTGGATTTCCTACTCGTGGAGTAGAAGAGTGGATTAGGAGCCTTGTGTGCTCTGACCCACTTAAAACCTTGTGTCTCATTGTCTCTCATTAACTGCTATAACTGTTATATCTGCTATAACTGCCATAACTGCTTATCAAACCTTAACTGCAATATCTTGAAGGGGAACAAAACATATATTCCGCTGCTGTCAGTATAATCAATACTGACAAAGTATTTTAAAGAAAGAAATTTTAAAATATCTATTCAACCCGCCTTCTTGATAACTAACGTGCATTTGGAAACTAACAGGGTTGAGTTGATGGCCCTGTATTGAGACCGGGGTTGAGTTGACAACCCGGTATTGAGACCGGGGTTGAGTTGACTGCCCGGTATTAAGACCGGGGTTGAGTTGACGACCGAGTACGTATTGAGATCGGGGTTGAGTTGACGACCCGGTATTAAGACCGGGGTTGAGTTGACGGCCCGGTATTGAGTCCGGGGTTGAGTTGACGACCCGGTATTGAGATCGGGGTTGAGTTGACTGCCCAATATTGAGACCGGGGTTGAGTTGACAGCCTGGTATTGAGACCAGGGTTGATTTGACGACCCAGTATTGAGACCGGGGTTGAGTTGATGGCCTGCTATTGAGACTGAGGTTGATTTGATGGCCCGGTATTGAGACCAGGGTTTAGTTGACAACCCGGTATTGAGACCGGGGTTAAGTTGACTGCCCGGTATTGAGATCGGGGTTGAACTGATGACCCGGTATTGAGATCGAGGTTGAGTTGACGACCCGATATTGAGACCGGGGTTGATTGGAAAAGACAATCTTGCCCTCCTACAGTGTTAATAACAAGGACATAAAATTTCTAGTGTCTACATCTATTTTAATGAATTTTAAAATGTCAATAGTGATATTTATATCCAGTTTAATCAATCCAACAAAACATTAATTATATTTCTTAATATTTAGATTTTTTTCATCTTAAACATCAATTAAAATAATGAAAAGAGCACCTGGACTAGATATGTACAACAAATATGGATAGAGATAATAATAATGATAATAATAATAATAATAATAATAATAATAATAATAATAATAATAATAATAATAGATAATAATAATAGTAATAATAATAATAATAATAATAAAAGGGAATAATGGTCATACACATCTGTGTATACTAGTTGATAGCCCGTGCAATGCACGTGCTAGTTTAAATAATGAATTTAATAATTTGTCAGACATTCATGTCAAAAAAAGACTCGAAATACACAATCCATATAATTACTTGATATGTTACAATTTAAAGGGACAGAAGTGTCATTCAACAGTTTAAAAACATATAAATTAGTTAAATTATTGTAAGCATAAAATTAAGAGATTGATGAATTCCATCAACAACATTCAGAAAACAATACAATTTGAAACAACAATCAACACACTATAAATTATGAAGTAAAACATTTCATAATTCAGTAATTAGTTTGGAGAAACCAAGAATGAATACCATTTCTAAAAATTACCTTCAAAGCCAATATCTAGGTTATTTTTCCAACTTTGGTATAGCTTTAGTAGCCTAGCCACCTGAAAACACCATCAACTATGACTTCAAAATAATATATATGAGCCACCCTGATATAAAGTTTATTTTGTATTTTTAATCTCCCAATAGGGAAACTACGATTAAGAACTTGTTTACTCAAGTCATTAAGTTACTCTTTTTTAATATTCTCCATTTCGGTCATACCATACCTATGGCCACATTTAACGAAAATTAAATCTAAAAGTGAAATAAATTATTCAAAACTTTCACACCCGATGAGTAAGCAGAATTGAAACATCACAATTATGCAATTAAACCAATAACAACGCTAATCATCTTTAACAATCAAAATCAAAAACTCAAAACTAAATAATTCATCCTTCACCCTCAAAACCAAGTAACGACCGAAAGTTCAATCAACAAACAGTACGTCAAAATCAAAGTTCCCAGTGAAATTACTTATTTAATAGACAACAATAGACCATTAAATTATAAAAAACAACACAAAATTTAGAGAGAAAATTAAATTAATATACCTCGTGAACGAAGGTCTCCAATTCAGGTTTTGAGATGTCGGAATGAAACCAAACTTGGTAACCTACAATTAACAAATAAATATCTTGCTTTCAGAAATATAATATCTAACAAAAATAGTTCATAAAGTGTCTTGCATTAGATATATAATCATTGGGGAATTTTAAAAACAAAGTTATTCATGAGGACTTCTGGGTAGCATATTCTCTATGCACTGAGAAAACAGAGTCACTACAAAGCATTATAGTTCAAGCAACTTAATCATTGAAAAATAATACCACAATTATGCCTCAACAATTAACAAAAAATTAAATCTAAAACTGAGACAAATTATTTAAGACTTTCACGCCAAATGAGTAAGCAAAACACACACCTTCTTCTGTCCAAAAATGAATCTTTTTTACATTTTTTCTATCCCACAATTAGAGTCTCATTCGTAGAGTTAACTAAAAATTGACATATCAATTCAATATTGTTATTTTAAATGTGAAAATAACAACTGTTCTTAAAATGTATACATACAGACTAAATAAAAGAAGATACTAAAACAAACAAATTCACATTTACTTGAGCAAATGTTACTAATTGATCAAATGTCAACCAAAACCCAACATTCAAACAACCCAGAAGAGAAAATTGAACAAATCCCAGATAACAAATTCGACCAATCGTGCTAATCAAAAAAAAAAAAAGAAATCGACCCATCAGCAATTGAATTAAATTGCATACATACATCGAGTTCAAGTAGAATCCACTCCTTGGTATTTGTGCCAGTAAACCAATGACTCCGAGTGAACTCAATTTTTATAGACACTTGATAAGTTATCTTTTAAAAGCATAAAAATATATAAACTATTCAACAACACAGCCGCAAATTACAAATGGGTACATCAATAATTCAGAGAAATTGATAATATGAGCTGAGATAAGTGAGAGGATCAACACAAACAATTATTGAGATACAAATGTGTGTTGATATACGACTGTAATTAACATAGAACAACTGATTATAGGGATTCCTAAATCTTTAATCCATCTATCAATCTTTAAATTTCACAAAAAAATATAGGGATTAATTCACAGAAAAGAAGTTTGGAGGTACCTCGTAATCTTCTTCTGGGTTTGATCCGTTTCTAAGCTTTTCCATCTCACTCGACATTGTTGCCGTCTTTTGTTTTTCATATCTGCTGCAAAAGAATAAAATTTAACATAATATAAACCCAATAAATCCACATAAACATACACATGTACAGATACATACATACATACATACATATATATATATATATATATATATATATATAGAAGTGAAAGAGGGAGGGGGGAAGTGGAAGTGAAAAGGCAACTGGATTGCAATTTTGAAGAGGAAGCTGAATCAGGCATATATTTTAATTATTAACAAATTCAATGCACAATTTTGAAACTATTTTATTTATTAATGCTTTTATTAATATCAATTGTATATGAGATTTGGAATACAAAACGTTGAATACTCATCCACTCAAAGATTGGCAAAAGTAAATCAATCGATTAAAATTGAGTGTGTTAATTAATTAATTGAGTTAACTCTGTTGGAAATCAAATTGGAAGCCAAATGAATTTCAAATTAAGTGAGTTGACTCACCCAATTATGCAATTTAAAGGATCGGCTGTGATGCCTTTATATATAAAGGTATTGATTTTATTTGTGCAAAATCTGTCAAAACTACGTAGTTTTGACATATTTATTTTTGATTTTTGATTTGGAAGTGGAGAAGCTGTTTTTTTAAAGAAATAAATATATCAAAACGATGTAGTTTTGACACACTGTGCACAAATAAAATATATACAGTTGTGTATGACTATATTGCCCATAATATTAATACAATAAATGTAAAGAATAATTTTGGATAATTTAAAAAATATAAAATGCTATAAATGTGTGTGCTAAATACAGATAGAGATAATAATAATAATAAATCTAATAAATGTGAAGTCATATAATTTTTGAGAATTGATATTTTTACGAGAGTTTTAATAGTTATACAACCCTTTCCTCTCAGATATTTTGTGAAAATATTAAATTTACTTATGTAATTAACAATTTCAAAAAATATTTTTTTTATTTGTTTTAACACTATATATATAAATATAAGATTGGGTGTCTAATTTGATACTTGGTCCCACAATCCTTTTATACATGTGAAGTGTAAATAACAATTTCTTAAGATAATACTCCATTCATTTTAAATTATAAGATTATTATTAACTTTTGAAAATTAATTTAATATATTTCTAAACTAAAATTAAAATAATTCATTAAAAATAATGAAAAAGTAAATTGTACAATGAATAGCTTATTTGAGGTAGTTTGTAATATTTATTATTGTATTAATTAAAATTAAAAAAATTATGTCAATTTTAAATTAAAAATATTATAAGTTGACTATAAAAAGTATGATCTTATAGTTTGAAACGGATATAATATTATATTTTGAAATAATCTTTCCTCATTTCTCATGATAAAGATAAATCATCATTGCATTTAATGTTAAAATACCAAGTAAATATAAAATATATACATTTTTTTAATTCGTTCCAAAATTAGAGATACATTTTTATTTTAGAACTATAAAATGAAATGATATTTTTAATTCACTATTTTGTTTTTACTATCATTTTTAATATCATATTCCATATTTGAGGATATAAAATTATTCTTAAAAGCCGTTTTATAAATATATTTTTAATTTTGAAATGAATACGGTATAAAATAACATTTTTGTAATTATGATGCAATAAAAAATAATCCTTCAAGACAGCTAATCAGCACATTTTACCTCCAAGATTCTCTCCCCGACGAGCAAAAAGAAAAAGCAGACGTTTTGTTTCGCTCCCCAGAAAAGGCAAGTATCTCCGATCACTTTTCTATCTGAATTATTAAATTACCAAAACCACCCTCCATTTCCCTCCAAGTTACAGCTCAACTGTAAGTCCAAAGGGTAAATCAGTCTTTTCATCTTACAAAACGGTACCGTTTCGCAAACCCCTAGCCGGCGTTCGAATTCCTTATTTTGTTCTTCGGAGTGTACTAATTAAAAAATCGAAAACCGATTCTCTTTCCTCATATGTATTATATACATATAATAAATTCCCATTTGTGTAATCTGATTATCTAATTGGGTTAAATCAACAAAAATTGTTCTATAAATTCTTATTTCTGGTGTTGATTTGAGTATATGTGAAAATTGGGTTTGAATTAAAACCCTAGTTCTGTGTGAAGATTTTGTTTTGGATCTGATTTCTGGGGAGTTGAAGTTAGGGATGGATCAAGAAGATGAGGATTTGCAGATGGCATTGAGGATGAGTATGAACGAGCCCCCGGAGCCAAAGAGGAGTAAGCCGAGGGAGAACGTCGCCGGAGGCTTGGTGGAGGAGTCGCCGGAGAAGAGCCGGAAGTCGCAGCGGGAGTTGATGGCGGCGGCGGCGGAGAAGCGAATGATGGCTGCGAGAAACGCGGCTGCCCCAGTGGTGGTAAGTTCAGCTTCGTCTTCGCATTTGCGAACGAGTGTGCCGATAGAGAAGGAGGTGAATTTGGGGAAGGAAGTGAATTTGGGGAATGAGCTTTTGCTGGCAGAGGCAAATCAGTTGTTTTCGATGGTTTTTGGTGCTGGAGTTACAAAGGACATTCTGGCACAATGGAGTAATCAGGGAATTAGGTATGGCACAATCCATTTGATCATATAGTCTTTCTTTGATTGATTCACCAATTTTATGTTCTTTGAGTTTGTGTTTATAACCACTGCTTTGAATGTTGTGCAATTCAAGTGGCCTGACGTCTTGTTACCTATGGGCATATAATTTTATAAAAGGGTATTTTTACATGTATTTTTGATATTTTTATTTTTTTCACATAAAAGTGAGTCCCACAAAAGAGGGTCCCACTTTATGCTGATGAGTGAGAATATGTGAAAATATAAAAAACACAGGTTGAAATATCAGTTCCCTTTATAAAATCTTGGTATCTATTACTTTGGTATCTATCTATTACTTAAAATAATAGCTGCATTGTATTTACTTTTTACAATTACTTATGTGACCCATCTTTCTTATGCTGTGTTGATTTATCAAGTGAATGAATTTAAATATTTCTTATGTTTTGTTAGTCAAACAATTGTTTTGCCACAACCTTTACATATACAAATCATTGGCCTTCTGTTTTTATGCTTTCTAGCATTACTGCTTGAAGATCAACATTTTCTTGAACTGGATTTCTTGCTTCTGTCATCTACAGTTGTCAAAAGTTATAAAAACATCTTTGAGAAGCTTTGCAATTTTTACTATGTTATTGTTTATTGGGTAAAACAATTCCAATATAAATTTTGATTTCTTTGAAACAAAATTTTTAATTATTATTGCCCTTTGTGAGAGCTATATTTCTCCCTTGTTCCATGTCATCTTACATATGTAATTGCATTCTGCTGCCTCTCCTTATGTGATGAATATGAAGCTGAAATGCATGTAATATAAAGAGTATTGAACTTAATTTCAATACATATTATATTCTCATCCTGTTATGTGGTGCTGATATTGTGCATTTCTTCTAACAATTTATTTTTCATTTGGTGTTACTTTTGAGTTTGGTCTAGAAACGTCTTTGGCAATATCGGAGTTTATTTATTAAGCACTTTAATTAATGTCGAGTATCATTTAGAAGCAACTTGGGACATACTATAAGTAGATTCATCTATCATTTTCGAGGTAAGAGCATATATTCTAAAATATGAGCCAGTGTTCCAATTATTGGCATTCTCTGATACAATTCCTATATAGCATCTAGAATTTCTTGCCATGTAATTATAGGGAGCAAACAAATACTTATTCAAAAGTATAAGAATATACCATTTCATTCAGATAAATAGGAAAAATTGTGAATAGGTAAACCAGAACTTGATAAAATGGGAATAAACTTAAAATATGACAACATTGTCAAATTCCATCCTAATAACTCAGTTTTTCCTTCATTTGAACCAGTCCAAACTATTAGCATCTTGTTCATTTTATGTTTATGTGAATTATCAACTGTATAGAATTGTTTGAGTGGTATCTAAAACTAGGATAGGATGCTTGGATATGCTTGATGCTATATCTAAGTACTTAATAGCAGCTATGAAAAGAAATTTAGTGTAATACTGTAATTATGGTTATGCGGATAATGCAATAATGTCATGCATAATAGCATATCCCGTATAACAAAATACTATCATACATACCAGTGTTCAGATGATAAAAAGAAGTTTATATGACCTCTCATTGTTGGAGGTGACAACTGATGTGGGCTAAATTCGTGATCCAGTGAGAAAGCGACATGTTCGGACAAGCAGGGTAAAAAGAGATGTATCATGTAGATCATTTACAAAGTAAAATCCTAGGGTATGATTGTCGTTGTACAACCCAAACCCTATTTTGATTCAAGTGTTTTAACACTTATTAAGCTCCTAATACTAAGTAGACTTTGAATTTACCTTGGTATAACTAGGTATAGATACTCATTACCAGAAAAGAGATAGGAACATTTGACTCGTTAACTTTTCCTACTTTTGCTTGTAGCTCTCTTCTCACTCCATTATTACTTACTATAACTTAAGCTTGGGAGAGTTTTAGCCAATTCTGGAAAATCCCTTAATATTTACTTGCTACCAAACAAGAGGTAGGAACTTTTGGCTCATTACTTTTTCCCACTTTTGCTCTCTCTCTCTCTCTCTCTCTCTCCCTCTTCTCCATCCTCCTTTATTGCTTAACTAACATAAGCATCAGGGAGTCTCATGGAGTAAACTTTGATGCATCTTCATAGCCTCTTTCTGTTTCCAAGTCCCGGAATTTCCAAAAGAAAAGAATAAATGAAAAGAATACAACTTACATGCAATATATCTTGGTTAACAAACATTGAACTTTTTTTTTGGGGGTGGGGGTGGGGGGGGGGCAAAGGAGTGCCTATGTAGTAAGCTACTACTTTATTTGTGTCCCAATGCATGCCACAGTGGTTGTATTCTACACATTAATCTACTCCTGTCCTTATGAATGATATGATTTTTGCTAATTTCCAGCTGGGAAAATAAATAGTAAATGAACCTTCTATTTTACGTGTGCACATGTTGAGCATGCTGACATAGTACCTGCGTCTTGTTCTCCAATTTAGAATCTCTGTTTTCTCTGGAATGTTTTATTATGTTTCTTAAAAAGTCCTTTTCTTATTCTTTCTCACTCTGTGTGTGTGTGTCTGCAAATATGAAGTTTTAAATCCTCAGTCAGAAAAACATTAATCCCTTCTTTTGCTAACATTCTGGGATTTTTTGGGTGCAGGTTTAGTACTGATTCTGAAACATCTATGGGTTTAGTGCAGCATGAAGGTGGGCCTTGTGGTGTGTTAGCGACAATACAAGTAAATTTCTTGAAACCTCTCTTTATTTGCCATGTGAATGTAAACTGTAAAAAGTGTGTACTTTTTAGAGATAAGTATCATGTTTCACACTACATATGACTAAATGAGCTAACTTTAATCTACCTTCTAATGTTTTAAACAGCTAAGTTTTGATACAATTTGTAAACATTTTGAACAACTTGTTATTCTTTTAACCGGACTTTGTTTAGTGTAGTCACTTAGGGAAGTAGAGTTCACTTAGGTATTTTCATGACATTAATTTTGACTTTGATTGGATGTCACTTTTCCGAAAGTGGAAGTGGTTACTGAATATAATTGGCTATGTGAAGCTTACAGTCGTAATCAATTTTTCTTAGTAATGCTTCATTAAAAGACAGCATAGTATAGTGATGCTATTATACCTATTACACCTTTGAGTCTTTGGCATGTGGCCGCGTAAGGCAACAAGAAGAAACCCTTCTAAATTTGTTCATGTTAATATACTTCTAATAGGATTTTGCTTATACTTACAAAGTAGGATGTTACTTGTGATAACATTATTGAGAACTTATCAAATTAAAATAAGATAAGTTAGGATGGTATGCATCTTTTGATTTTTATTTTTAAAGTTGTCGAGGGAGAGATAGAGAGCAGTTTCCTTCGTAGGTTGTTAGGATTTGGTAGCATTTATTAGTTTATTATCTCAAATGGGCTGTGAAGGGGTCCATTAAATGAATAATTAGCAAATAAATTTTTTCTGTTAGTTTAAATGGTAAAAAGAAGAGTAATTCATAGCTGTTATGGGGCATCGAATAACCTTTTAACTCAACTCAGCTAAGCCTTATTTCCAAAGGGGTCGGCTACGTGAATCCTTTGCATTGCGTTTCTGAGTTTTAAATTGGAAGGAAAAGAAAAGAAAAGAAAAGAGAAGGATAAAATTTTTGAGTTTTTTAATGAGCAGAAAAGAAAAGGACAGAAAACTAACTTTTCTTGCCAAAGTTTCTATCAAAAAAATGGACGGAAAACTAAATAACATATGTATTATAACCTCTGCATACAACCACAACAAAATTAATATAATGGTAAAACGGTAATCAAAATATGAAACCTATGTTTTCTTTCCTTTTTCCTAATTCCTTTATAAACTCAGTATTAGTAAGAAATAAAATTTGTAAGTTTTTCATTCTTTCTTTTCAATCCTAATTTAAGTTTTCTATCCAAAACTCAGAAGCGTAACGTTGATGCGAAAACGAACTCATAAAATAACCTTTGAATTTCTTACACAGCTCAGAAAATACGATTTTAAAAATTAATTATTTTGTATAAAGTAAAATCTATTATGACTTTGCTTGGGGAAAGTAATACAAAGATACTGATAAAATGACATTTAATATTGCTAACAAAGAAATGTAGACTACTGTCCCAACCAAAATATTTAATGTCTTGTTGTGGTGTTGGATTGTCCTACTATCACTTCATATGTAGCTCCAGTCATTCTATATTCATAGTTAGTATGAAACACCCGACATTTTGCTTTTCATCTTCTAGTGTATCTTGTGATTTGATTTGCAGTGGTAACTTTATCCATCACATTTCCAATCGTAGTTGTCAAATTTTGAATCGTGTCTTGTATCGAAAATTCTCATATCATGATTGTGTATTGTATCATAAGATTCAGAAAGGACATGTAAAACACAATAATTATATATTTAAACATATAGAGAACTCGTTTTATTACACAATTAAATAAATTAGCTTAAGTGTAACGTTAAAATAGTAAAAAATAAAATAAAATAAAAAGCCTATAAACAAACTTTATATTTTCAAATTATAGTTCGAAGAGCTTATTAGATTAGAAGTTTAATCAATAACCAATATTACTTGAGTAATATTTATCAATGAAGAAGAGAAAAAATGGCTTTCCTTGAGCATATAAGTGTCATACCAAAGTGAAATTAAGCCTCAAGTTGCGAAGTTTAGAAATGTAAAACTATTTATTTATGTCTGCATAGAATGAGACGTGGAAAAAAGAAAGTGGAGATAAAAGTCTTTCTAAAAGATTAGAAATCCTAGAAAGATCGAGTAAACACCTGTTCAGCCAAAGAAAAAGCTTTAATATATTATTTCAACTCTTATCAGGTTAGTCTGTAACTTAAAAATGTATCATTCGTATAGTAAATCGTACCATATCGCAGGATACATGCATTGTATTGTAAGATACGTATCACTTTATGCTACACTAGTGATATGTATCGATTTGCTCTTGTATCGTGTCGTATCGATACTGTCAACTACATCTCCAATACGTTGTACACTATTTATGGTAATAATACATTTCTCTGATCTTATTCTTTTTTATTGGTTCTGTCAAAATCTGTTGTTAGATTGCTTACCGAACATTCTGTTTGATTGTACAGGCATTTGTTCTCAAATATCTTCTATTCTCTCAAGAGGAATTAGGTAGAGCTACATTAAACATGCCAATGAATTTGGAACCAAGGAATTTAAAAAGTGAACGTGTAGACCCAGACATATTTGCATCTCTTACTGAAGAAAGGAAGTCAAGGTGAGTAATCTTGCACTGCAGTTTCACTTAGCTGCACCATATATTTTGGTGGAAAAGGAATCAATGTAGTAGCCAACTTAAAACCATGTTGGGTTCCCCCAAACATGTGGGGCATGCCACTTACATCAAGGAAAAAAGCAGCATTATAAAAATTCCCACCAAGGTTCGATTAATCCGATCCTCTACTGACTCGATTTGGCTGGACGCCTAAGCCCCTGCCTAGGCAGAATCAAATCTCTACCTTAAAGCTCTACTATACTTAAATGAACTTGTTAAGCCTTAAAAGAATTATTTTTTTTGGGTAATGTTTCATGTCAAATTTTAAAAAAAATACATTTACTATATATTTTCTATAGTTAACAAGTATGTACAATAAAAAATAAATAAATGAGAACGCCTAAGAAAACGCCTAGGCATTCCCTCTGCCGCCTAGGTTTGCCTAATGATTTTCAGAACATTGGTAAAAAGTCTCTGTTGAAACAGAGACTTCTCAGATGGGGGAGTTGACATAATCATTAACTCCATTATGTACTCCTCAAGAGGGTCAACAAAAAAAGGAATGATTTTTTTCTATAAGCACAATACAATGGAATCATATCTGTAGTCTGTACTATATTAACCCAGGGCATGATTCTTTACATGGGTAGTTTCCAATTTTTTCTCTGCAAGCGAGATATACATTCGTTACAGCTTTGCCATAGGTATTACCATATCCTATTTTCTCTATTTAATCTTTCTCACTTACTTGTTAGGGGTTTGGTGTTTTTTTTTGGAGGGGAGGGGAGGGGAGGGGTGGGGGTGGGGGACGGCTCCCCATAGTTGGCATTTGATGGTGTGTGAATTCTCTTTATAAGTTACTTATTATTTAAATTTATAGTATTTAATATTTAAAATAATCCTTCTGTATATATACTTCATTTAAATTCATTTTACAACATAAAATGATTGCGCTTAAACATGTCTAGAACCACTGTAAGACATGGCTAAGGTGCAAGCCATCTTTATTTTTTTGTGCCAGCTATTTTAGTGGCCCCAATGCCCACTACTTCTAAACCATGGAAATTTGTTATCACCTTAATTTCTTATTAAATTCTTCTATAGGATCACTTATCCAAAAATAAAAGCCTTTTAAAGGAGCTGTGCCATCCCCATAAAAGGAGTGTTTACAATAGTTGGTGCTTATATTATTATTATTCTTCTTCTTACTTACAAAAATATCTATTTCTCCTTGCATGGGTTTCCTATTTACAAGGTTATGACATTTTCACTGTGCAAATAAATCCAGTAACTAAAATCTTATTAATTCTGTTAGTTAGATGATTAGATTCAGTTTTTCTTATCAACCTGCGTTTAGCTTGCAGCAAAGCCTTGTTCCCTAAATACCTGGACTAAAAATTTTGGGCATTAAACTCTGTGACAAAAGATAACATCTTTAACATTAAAGAGTTTGAAAATAATGTTTCTTCATGTGAGAGATCTTGTTTTTCTTTCAATAATTTATCAATATGTTTTATTTTGATTCTGACAACTCTTTTTAAATCTTAATTCTATATTTTGTAGAGCCTTGGTCAGAAGTTTAGGTGAGATGTTGTTTCTTTGTGGAAGTAATAAGAGGGCTGTGATTGCATCTCTGAGTATTCTTGATTTTGACATTAAGGGGTCTGGCAGCAATTTGATAGACGAGGTACAGTTTTAAAAGGTCGATACTTGTGCAGTTGTGCATCAATTTTGGAACTGGATTGATATGAAATCCTCATGTCTGTGCACTTACGCGCAATAGATTTTCCGCATGTAAAATTCTCTGACAAATGTGTATATTCTTGCAGAGCATCACAAAAGCACTAGAAGGTCTTTCACTTGAATCAGATTATGATTTGCATAAAATTTTGAGAGTTAACACATACACCTCGCTGGAAAATGCAATTCAGAGGCTTGAAGAAATGATTCCTGTTTTTCGAAGTCGTATGGGGGCAATGCTATTCTTAATATCTGCTTTGCTTTCTCGAGGACTGGTAAGTTTCGACGGCTATCTTTTTCTGGGTGCTATCTGTTCTTTCGTACTTCGATTTCTCCCCCCCCCCCCCCCCCGCCATCCCCAACCCCCACAAAAAAAATCCCCTCTCATCTTGATATGCCTCAGTTTGATGTGTGAGAATTAGAGAATTGACTGCTTTCCATCAGCTTACATAACTTTTGTCTTCTGTAAGATGCACATCTATCAGATACTGGATACTATTATAGATAACTTATTAACTGCTAATATTTTCTGGACTAACTGGAAATATACATACTGAGGGGATAACTCCTGTTGCTATAGGATTTGATAAATAGTGTTGTGTCTCGTTTAAGGGCTTACTTATTTAACTTTTACTCTACCTTTCCCAATTATTGAAGCTTAATTTGTTTCCCTGGGTCCTTTTCTTCTTTTCTATATTCATGTGTAGTTAGTGTACATGTGTTGCAAGGCCCGGTCCTAGTTCGTTTTATATAGGTGACTAGTTAAAAGATTTTTGTATAGGTGACTAGTCAATGGTTTGAGTGCTATTAGAAATTTTCTAAGGCAGTTGTCTGCTATTTATACATGCCTATAAATTTAATGGATAAGTTAAGAAGTTTACCGATGAAAAAAAGAAAATATTGTGTGAAGTATTTTCCATGAATGGCATGTGACAAATGGCATATGTTTGCCAGTTAGGAGGACTAGTGAGGAGCAGATAGGTATTGAACATTCTCTGTTCATGTTCTAATACATCCTGGTCCTTCTGGAAAGATAACAAGGTCACAGTTTGAACTTTGAAATCATTGCTAGCATCTTTAGATGAATTGCAAATTTGAACATTAGATAAAATTCTCGTCAGGAATAAATTCTGTATCTCTAGTGCCATGCTTATCTTTCAACAAAACAGTTGATGTCCTTGCTTTCCAATGGAGAAATATTGAGCTACCTGTCAAGTGCTCGTGTCAGCTGTTCCCATCTAAGACAATTTTGCAGCTCAGTTTGATAAGTTGGTTCAAGAATGTCCAGCATCCCAACTGAGACATGTGGATTATGTAATCATAAAATTTCAATTCTGTTGAGTTTGACATGCTCGCATAGTTGCAACATGCAACTGTTGTACCGGAGTTGTTGGTTTTGTGGGGTGTTAAAAGTTCTGTTAGTTCTAAGAAACTGTGGTTCTATAGAGTTTTTCTGGTTTTGTTTGCTTTAGCTAGTCTGACTTGATGGTGAATGAGCTGAAATGGCACTGTGGCATCCTGGTGAACTGATTTGGGATTTGTTTGTTTCCCATTAAAAGGTGATTTGTTTGAGGTTTTGCAAAATAACTGTCACCCTTTTGTGTGCAGTGAAATTGTTGATGCAGGAAAGCATCAGAAAATTGGTGAGTGGAAGTGAAAATTGATTTAAGATTAGGAGAAAGTCACACTTCCTAGTTATGTAACGGTTAGCTGTTAGGAGATCTCTTACAATATCGACTACATATTGTAACTGGAACTGTGCATAGCCGTAACAACCCACTTGCCACTCACTAAAGTTGTATTTTATCGATATATACTACCTAAACTGTGGATATAGGTTACCACATACTTGCTACTCACAAAAAGTTAGCTAAGAATCAACAAAGGTTCCTTATAGAAGTTGCTCATACTTCAATTATGCAAACGTTTCTCTTAGCTTGTATGCGTGTAGGTTAGATTCTCATCTTTCTTCCCTAAACATGCAGAGTATGGTTGAAATATTTGCTTTTGTATGCGCTATTATGCATATTCTTTTTGGTCCAGGCTTCGTGGTGAGGTTCAAAAACTCTCTGGTTTGGCAAAAATAAGGAAAAAGAAGTTCCGATAATATTTTTGTTGCATAGGTTGCTATAATTGAAGTTGCAGTTGAGTTGATATGTATTGTCATTTAAACCATTGAATAGAGATAAGATAAAGGGATCTATGCATCGGTCACTTGGGACCTTCAGAAAAAGAAAAGAGTGAAACTAGGAGCTAAAAGCAGGTGTGCTCCTATTATAAGATAAAATGATACCACCCCCCACTTTTGGTTGTGCTATGCGCTAGCGCTTGTTGAGGGTCGCGCTATAGCTTTCTTTGCTTTGCTTACTTCCATACTTTTCTTTTTCCGGTGGTATGACCCTAATAGAAGTATATGTAATTAGATATGGACATGCTTTAATGTGTGTTACTGACCTGCTCAAGCAGCTTGCAATGGCAAAATAGGAAAGTTTATATTTTCTTGATCAAAATTAAGGACAATCGGATGGCATACACCATGTACGCAAGGATTATTTTTTTCATACTTGAAAAGCATAATTGGTGTGATGGGCGGCCACACTTCCGCGCACATCATTTTCACTTTCTTGCATTTTTTTGCTTTCATGTACTAGTAGACCTATGACAGCTTAGAACATGTCCTAACTGCAGTTTTGTTACCACTGGGATTTTTTATTTATTTCAGGACAATGTTCAATCTGACAGAGATGATCCAAGTCAACCTTTAGTCACAGCTCCATTTGGACATGCTTCACAGGTATTCAGAATCAATTAAGATCCAATTTCTTTATTAATTAGGCATTTCAGTATTAGACTGTATTAGATGCTGTCCCTAGTGATAATTGTTATTGATTCGGTTGAGCTATTATAACTTTGATTGTCATGGAGCAGGAGATAGTCAACCTACTGCTTTCGGGGCAGGCTGTTGCCAATGTATTTGACGGAAAGATGGACTTAGGTGGTGGCATGTTTGTGAATGGCATTTCCACCAATGTGGAGGTTGGATTCCTGACTCTGCTAGAGTCCCTCAACTTCTGTAAAGTTGGTCAGCATCTCAAATGTCCAAAATGGCCAATCTGGGTTGTTGGAAGCGAGTCTCATTATACTGTCCTGTTTGCTCTTGATACCAAAGTACAAGAGGAGAATGAATTTGAAGGTAGAGAAACACAGATCCGCAGAGCCTTTGATGCACAAGATCAGAGTGGAGGTGGGGGATTCATTAGTGTAGAAGGGTTTCATCTAATCCTACGGGAAACAAATATCAACCTTCCTACAGAGAAGCTTGACCACCTCTGTGGTGCAGGCTTTATTGTCTGGAGTGATTTCTGGCAGGTTCTTTTGGATTTGGACAAGAATTTCGGAGGCCTCAAGGATTCAACTGGATTGATGGGGAAGAAGGTGTTTGATCTTTACCATTTTAATGGGATTGCAAAATCAGTTCCAAATGGCAGCCAAGTATTTTCTGGAGGAGAGACTCCGATACAAAGACCGCGACTTACAAGACTGAGAGTTTCAGTTCCCCCGAGATGGACTCCTGAGGAATTTATGGCAAACGTTTCACTGCCCTCTGCATCCACAGGAAATGACCCTAGTAACAAAGATGCTGTTGTTGAAGTTACTAAACCCGAGCCTGCTCAGCACGCACCTTTGGTCGACTGCATCAGAACGCGCTGGCCTCGTGCCGTTTGCAACTGGGAAGGGGACCCACCAAGTATAGTTTAATAATTGGTTTGATGATTTGATTTGGCATTGGTTGAATGTGCCTTGTTGTCAGAAATACAACTCAAAAGCAAATGCAGATGAAGCTGGGAGGACAAACGTAACAGGGTCTGAGACAGAATTATCTGCTTCGTTTAGTTCAAGATACCATGCAACACCATTATAAACTGTGTATGAATGTGCCGAATACATTCTAATTTTGTTTGAAATTTGCATTCCAATGGGGAGAGAACTAATAGTGTGGTATTAAACATGTAAAATTCTTTGAATTTCATTGCCTGCCTATGTTGTTGATTAGGAAAGTATGTCCCGCATCAGAAAGGCCAGTCATGAATAAGCATCGAATGTGTCGTTGCTTTGTTGTAACTATAGGGGCTCTCTCCCCCTTTGTTCTTGTTTATCAGAATTTTTTTTTAAACTGCGCGGTCTTTCTTTAGTAAACATGCAAATTCTTTTTTTCCCCCTCTTGTTGTTTTGCCATTAGTTAGTCTGGTAGTGAGATTGGATTGTCAAGTCTTGAGCAAGTCTCTACTGACTAAAGAGATTCAGCAACTTGGATGAAGCAGAGAATTTGCACTTGAATTGGGATGTCCAGGAAATATTTCAGTTTTTTATTGTGACTACATATTGGTGGGAGTGGTTAGTACGAAGTTTATTTTTTGGTAAGTTGGTCAATTGGCCAATAGAGTGCTGACACGCAGGCGGGGAGATGTTCTCTCTCCCTACGTGTCAACACTCTATTGGTCAATTGATCAACTTACTAAAAAATGAACTTTATACTAATCGGATCCCATATTGGTGTCCATCAAGTTTTGTAGGTCTAATAAAAAGCAATAGAGCTTTTGTTGATTAATGGATACTAAAAGTGGATTGATTATCCAGATGTGTATTTTTGCGATTGGTTGTGGGAATTGATATTTTCATATGTATTTTTAATATTTTTACATAATCCTCTCTCACATGAGCATACAGTAAGTCTCACATTCTTTCTTTATCTAACACAACAAAAAAGAAAAAAATCTGAAGTCTTTTTCTTGCTTCGATGGAAAGATGTACTTTATTGTTTTGAGCATAAAGATTCTACTAACATGTAAAAAGTGAGAAGGAATCATGTAAAAATATTAAAAATACACGTGGAAATAGTGCTCCCCTTGATTATAACTATAAGATCAACTCATGTGTGGTCATTTACCACTCAACTACAATTTGATACATCATTATGTAAATTACTTTTTGAAATAATTTTTTGTATTTGTTCCTTTTAAGTGAAAATATAAAAATTAAGAAATGTATTTAATGTTTTGTCTAATTGATCATATTTATTACAAAATCTCAATACCACCCTTCTAAAATTTAGCGAAAAAGATGAAAGAAAACAAATAATTTTAATATACTAAGTTATCCGTGTTTTCTTGAAATCTATAAACGAAAGAATAAAAAAGAACAAATTTCAATCCTTAAAAAGATAGATAAAAAAAGGAACAAAGGGAGTATTATAATTTTAAGCAATAAGCTAATTAAATTTTAAGCTCAGATTGACATCTTAAAATTAAAATTGGATTTGTTTGGTAGTGTGAAGAGTAATAAAGATTAGTTTTTTTATATTATCTAATATTTAAGTGTGCTTAAGACATTTTTACTTGTAACTTATTAATGTAAAATTTATAAGTAATATAAAAAATAAAGAAAGTTGCCTAAATTGGTAAACTTAATTGAACCCGAACTCATCTGGGCCAAATATTTGGATTGGCTTATAGACATCCTCTTGGATCATACACATTTTCTAAATTTGTCCGGAAATTGTTTAAACATGTTCAATTGTTGAACATCTCAGTGCACCGGGAACTTTTTAAATATATATATAGGGTCAGTCTCTCCAGCGAACTATAGAGAGCGAACTAAAAACGAACTGGCTATAGCGACGGTTTTTTCCATCGCTATAACATAGAAAGCCGGTTTTTTATGTTATAGCGACAAAAAAAACTGTCGTTATAGCCGGTTCATCATTAGTTTGCTCTCTATGATTCGCTAGAGAGATGGACCCTATATATATAGGGGCCTAATCCATAGCAACCGGTTGCTAGGGGGTACTATTCAGCAATCATAATCTCCACCATTGATCAATAAAATTAAGTGTTGAGATTGAAAATAAAAAGGCTCAGCCGCTACTCTTTCTACCGGCTGTTACATCAACTTTTTCAGCATAGTAATTTACCAAAATGTCCCTCATTATTAATATTATATTAATTATATTCAACCGAAGAGTAGCGGCTCCTAACTCTCTCTCCTCTTTATATGCTTTGTCATGCACTCTCTCTCCTCTTTATATATTATATATTATATTCTATAATTATTATAATATTCTTTTGACATTATTATATTATCATAAGAAAAATGATTTTATCAAAATATTAAGTGTCATTTAAAATATTAAGATGTAATAATTTAAAAATATTAATAAATATTTTGGTATGAGAATATTTTTATTATAACAATATTAATAGTCTTTTTTTAATGTATGTAGTACGAAATTATAAATTTTAAGACATATTTAAAATTATAAAAATATTAAGATGTCTTAATGTAGTACGAAATTATAATATTTAACAATATTATTTTCAACAATAATATTGTTAAATATTATTTTTAATATGTTTTATATTTAAATATTATATTAAAAAAAGACTTGAAATAATGTTAAATATTTTTTTTTTAATTTTGTAAAAATTAAATTAATTTTAAGACATCTTAATATTATTTTTAAATATTAAGATGTCTTAAAATTTATAATTTCGTACTACATACATTAAAAAAAGACTATTAATATTGTTATAATAAAAATATTCTCATACCAAAATATTTATTAATATTTTTAAATTATTACATCTTAATATTTTAAATGACACTTAATATTTTGATAAAATCATTTTTCTTATGATAATATAATAATGTCAAAAGAATATTATAATAATTATAGAATATAATATATAATATATAAAGAGGAGAGAGAGTGCATGACAAAGCATATAAAGAGGAGAGAGAGTTAGGAGCCGCTACTAAGAGTAGCGGCCGGTTGAATATAATTAATATAATATTAATAATGAGGGACATTTTGATAAATTACTATGCTGAAAAAGTTGATGTAACAGCCGTTAGAAAGAGTAGCGGCTGGGCCTTTTTATTTTCAATCTCAACACTTAATTTTATTGATCAATGGTGGAGATTATGGTTGCTGAATAGTATCCCCTAGCAACCAGTTGATATGGATTAGGCCCCATATATATATATATATATTCCACGAATATATACCCCTAAAAAACAAGTTAGTTTAGTAGAATGGAATGGGTCTATCAGTAAAAAGTGGACTCTTTTTGTGAAAAAAACAAAATTGACAAATCAGACCCTTTTCGTGGAACGAATGGAGTAAAGGAAAGCAATTTACAAAAAAGATTAACAGATTCAGGTATTTGTTGGTTTATAAAATCCTTTCTGAGCATTTTGGGTGGTCAATTGTTAACCTTTGTGTAACACTTAGCTGGATTAGACATGAGAAGAAGATAGTAAGAAGGATTTATATGATATTCAATAAGGCAATGTAAAGGCGATAAGAGCCCCACTGGTAGACTACACGGCAAGCTTGCGTGAGGTGATCGTCGTTCGGATCGTTTCTAGTAAAGTTTTTCAGTAAAACACGCTCGACACCTCAATCCAACGTCTATATTAACCCAATGTCTATATTGAGACAAGAACCTTGGCACAATGGATAGTGCAATGCAGTTGCGTTGAATGGACATTAACGACACTTAAACCCCGTACTTATAAGAAGCAGGAACCACGGTACAATCAACGATTGATGTGGTAGAAAATGTCACACACAACCATGAATTGTTGTATGATAAGTCAAAATTGAATATCAAGAAAACTAAGAACTAACTTAAAGAATTCTTAAAGAACCAAAATATGAGAAAACTCATAAGTATTTTATTGAATAAGAATAATGTTATGAATTACATCAACTTAAGCACTATTTATACTAGTAAAGAATACCTAAAATTTATAGGAAAGGACTATTAAGTAACAAATCAACTTGGAAATAAAATCCTATCTAAATAGCATCCTAATTATATTAGAATTGGAAAAATATAGTTAAAACCCAAAAATCCCGCACAAATCCACGTCCAATTCTCCAAAAACGCATCAAAGCTACTAAGACCAGGGACTAAAGCGTCGTGGTTCCTTAATGGAGCGTCGCGGCTCTGGAATGGAGCGTTGTGGCTCCTGAAGGGAGCGCCGCGGCACTAGACCTCTTGTCCTCGGCCGAAAATTACTCCTTTGTTGCTCTTTTCTCGCTCCTAAGTCCTGAGTTTGATTCATTGCTTGGGCCTTTCACTTGCACCAAATTAACTGTTGTATTTTATGCAAAATAATATATTACAAAGTTAATTAAAAATAAATATATATACATATTTATTTGGTAATGTTACCATTAAAAGAGTTTAATGTGTAAATTGAATGAGTTATAATTTCTATTTATTTATAGAGATTTTAAACAGTTTTAATAATTGATTTTGGGATATTTATTTAAAATTTATTTTCAGCATTGATGGTAAATGATGTTACCGTTCCCTCTTTGTTACCGTTGTTGTCCTTTTCCCTATATAAAGAAGCTGAGCTTATTGAGTGACATACTCATTCTCTACTATTAGGAAAAGTTGCTTCAGAAAGCTACTAGCTAGTCTATTGTTATCATTATATCATATATATATATATATATTCTATTACAACCAAACTTGCAGGTTCTTTATCATACATATATATATAGATTACCGATTCTGGCTACTTTATATAATAATATATAAACAATTTATTTATATACTATTGTTATTATTATTATTTATACACGGTTTAATATTGAGTTCGAGTAAGAAAAAATTAGAAGTTGTTCCTGGGTCATTCAATTATTTCAAGTGCTGATTAATTGGGTGAAGAGCCGTTGAATCCTGAAGTAAGATTTCGTCAATGACCTTAGCACTGAGAAAAGTTCTCCGAGGGGCGAAATTTCTACTTAAGGACAATGCACTGCATGCCTCTGCTCAACATTATTCGCTATAAATCGATAAGTTCAATTTCTGTCCTTCTTTTGTTTTATAGTTGAATCCATATTTTATTCGTATTATTCCAACAATCTTAAGTAGAAATTCCTATGGATTCTGCTATGTTTACCGCCACTAAATCTGTCCCTAATTTGACCAAAGTTGAGCCTTTTAATAGATCTAATTTTAAACGATGGCAAATCAAATTACTTTTGATTATTGACATTGCTAAAGTTGACCATGTTTTAAACAAACCAAAACCACTTGAACCTAAGGATGCTACCGATGAACAAAAGAAAGAATATGAATCTTCTATTAGTACTTGGACTTCTGCTGATAAAATTTGCAAGGATATCATTCTCAACTCATTGTCCAATGAACTTTTTGATATCTATTGTCTATACAAACATGCTGCTGAAATTTGGGATGCATTAGTTTTGAAATATGTTGTGGAAGATGCTGGTGTCAAGAAGTATGCAATTGGTAATTTTCTGAATTTTTGCATGACTGATGATAAAGATGTCTCCTCCCAAATTCATGCTTTTCATCTTGTCGTAGCCGAACTTAGTAATGAAGGCATGACTTTACCTGCTCCTTTTATTGTTGGCTCCCTTATAGAGAAATTGCCTGATTCTTGGAAAGATTACAAGAACACTATGAAACATAAGAGGAAAGACATGACTTTAGAGGAGTTAATTGTTCATATTCGTATTGAGGAAAAGAACAAAAATTTAGATAAAACTGCCAAAGCCAAGGAGATGTCTTCCCAGGCAAATTTGGTTGATGACCGCAAATCTCGCAACCCGTTCAACAAACATCCTAAACATGAGCATAAGTATAACCCCAGCCCGAAGACAAAACCAAATCAGTTCAAACACAAAACCTCAAAACCCAAAGGTGAATGTTTCGTGTGTGGAAGGTCAGGTCATTATGCTGCCCAATGCAAGTTCATAAAGGAAAACAACCAGTCTGTTCCTCCGAGAGCTAACTTAGTTGAGACAGATTATACTATTGTAGCGGTTGTCTCCGAGGTGAACATGGTGACTGACAAAGAGGCATGGGTAGTGGATTCTGGTGCTACCAAACACATTTGTGCGAATCGTGGTGCATTCATCTCTTACACTCCCCTTGAGGAAAAAGATGAACATGTTTACATAGGCGATTCGAGACCTGCACCAGTGATGGGTAAAGGGAAAGTAAATTTAAAACTGACTTCTGGGAAGATCCTTTCTCTTACCAATGTTCTTCATATTCCTGAGATTCGCTACAATCTCGTATCTATTGGGATACTTGGGAAAGTTGGGGTTAATGTTATATTCGAATCTGATAAGGTTGTGTTAACCAAAAATGGGGTGTTTGTGGGAAAAGGGTATCTGAATGCTGGTTTATTTCATTTGAATGTACTTGAACTCATGATAATAATGCTAAGTACCTCTTTTGCTTACTTGATTGAATGTGATGATATTTGGCATGCTAGATTAGGCTATGTGAATTATTCTTATATAAAAATGATGAAAGATTTGGGAATTTTAAAAGATGTTAAAATTTCAAATACCAAGAAATGTCAAGTGTACGTGGAAGCTAAAACTAAAAAGACTTGTAAACCGATACTTGTTAGAGAATCTGAACCTCTCGGTTTAATTCATTCAGACTTAGGTGATATGTCTAGAAATACTTCTAGAGGTGAAAAAAATTATTATGCGACCTTTATAGATGATTATTCTAGATATACTAAAGTTTAACTTCTCAGAAATAAAAGTGAAACTGAAGATAAGTTTTTAATTTATAAGGCCGAAGTTGAAAATAAATTAGATAAGAAGATTAAAAGACTCAGGTCTGATAGAGGTGGAGAGTACAACTCTGGACCTCTTAGTAAATATTGCGAAGAACAAGAGATTATACATGAGGTAACACCTCCCTATTCTCCTGAATCTAATGAGGTAGCCGAACGAAAAAATAGAATACTAAAAGAAATGATGAATGCTATGTTAGTAAGTTCTGGGGCTCCACCATATTTGTGGGGGGAGGCTTTTCTTTCTGCTTGTCACCTTACAAAATAGAATCATTTATTCCCTTATGTGGCCAAATTAATGATTGTAAGCATTATGTTTTATATATAAATAAAACATGGGTGCCTGGAACTAAATATTCTAGCTTTTCTGTTGGTTCCTTGCATCAGTGTTAGGCGATATGGGAAAATAGAAACATTTCTCATTTCAAGTCTTAAGTCTTCATTGATTGCTATTCTTTCATGGGGTGATGCATTTGATGGCGAAGCTGCTGTTGTGGAGGAATCAAAGATGGAAGAATGTGAACAAAAATCTGCACTGTTTGTTGTTACTCTTAGCCAAATGGGACTTGCCTGTGTGCAACTTTACGTGTGTAATGAGGCTACAGAGTTGTTTGAAGAAGCAAGGACTATTTTGGAGGCAGAATATGCTCCACATCATCATGTTATAATTGAAGTCTATAGTAATCTAGTTACTGATACTTATGATGCATGTGGGAAGGATAAACCTTGGGACAATGAGCAGGAGCTTAAATACTATGCCATAGCTGTGAATTATTTCTTTCTTTTAAGTGGGCTGGAGATTTTGTTTGATGACAAGAAAGAAGTTATGAAATTCATAATGTCAAAATGGAATATTGGTACAACTGGGAAAGCTTACTTGAGAAGGTTTGCAAGTATGTTTGCTACTCTAAAAAAGGGCATTATATTGATCCAGAGGGGATACTTTTTTTAACCACTACTGGAGAATGCAAAAACACTCTTAAATGTCACCTTGAGGACAAGGTGATTTTTG
Organism: Panax stipuleanatus; assembly: GCA_020205555.1. NCBI lineage: Eukaryota > Viridiplantae > Streptophyta > Magnoliopsida > Apiales > Araliaceae > Panax > Panax stipuleanatus. The sequence goes on from CM035124.1 coordinate 29,455,494, forward strand.
GAGAGCGGAGTACTGTTACGCACCTTGACATTGTGCAGCTAAAAGGTGCATTGGATAGATTAGTATTAAAATAGTTAGTAAAAAAGAATGGCTAAGATTAGAAATGAAATGAAAGGCTAGGATTTATTTGGTATGTAGGGTATTAGTTATGCCTATAAGAGGACTTGGTTCTGTACTGAAATGGATTATCAAATGAAATGAATTAAAACTTGTACCCCAATCTATTCTCATTCTCTCTCTATTTTTCCTACAATTCTATTCAAAGTCTATCCGAGACTATAAATCGGTAACATTGGTGCTTTCATTGAGAGCCCTACTTGGCAAGTCGGGACTCGTAAATGGAGCGACCTGTGGAAAGGGCTATCTAGATGCCGGATTAAAATACTGATAGGTGCAAATGGCGTCGGATCAATGTCGCTAGGATGAAAGCCATCATAGCTGGGTAGATGGGCCGACGAGGACGTCGACTTTGCAAGGCGGGTGTATTGATGCGAACTCCATACTAGACCGTAAGAAATAGTCTCACATCGGTTGCGAACGCAACTTGATGTGGATTGATATAGGACTTAGTCTCTCCTCTTGGGTAGCTAGCTTTTCAAGGTCGGTCAAAAGGGCCAAGGTTTGTATCACATTTTGAACTTAACCTTTTAGATATATAGCAGAAAGAAAATGAACGAAAATCAATCTCTGGTCATATGGCCCTTAGACGATTTTAAAAATAGTAATCTTCTACCTAAAACACTGAATGTTGTTTCCCTTCATTTTATGGTACTTTGTGAAAACAACCTCTTTATATATATATATGTTAGAGATAAAATAGATGTATTGAATATTGTTTTTGTGTAATTACAAAGAGTACTAAAACCTTATATATAGATTACTTGTTGAGTAGTTGGTGACCTAGTATGTGGGGGCACCAAACAAATTTGTTATTTTTCTGTTATTAATTTTCTGCATTCCATTAACGATATGTCAGTTAGCTTTACGAATACCTGTTTACAAGAGATTAACATCATGGAGTTGCTTTTGTGCAGCATATGTAGGATAGGGAGATAGTGTTGTTGACTTAATTCTTGAACTAGTGTAATGCGTGATTTCTTTTTATTTGTTTTTTGTGATTCAAAATAATTCAAAATGTTTGGTTGAAATATTTAATAATAGTATAAGGATTACGTGAACAAATGAAGATATTGTTTGAATTGTTTTATTTACCTTTCTATTTTTAACTTACATTGATTGGTTAAGATTTTCTATTTCCTGAACATGGCTACTTCTTGTTAAAACAATGAATAACATAAATCTATATCTAGTGTTTTAATAATTCTATTTATTTATTTATGGATGAGAATTATTCCTTGTTCTTGTTCCAGGGCTGCTTTGTCAAATCATCGGCTCGGCTCGGCTCGGCTCGGCTCCACAGTATGTATTTTGCAATGTCCCATTTTCATCTTCTTAGCACGAAATCGTAGATGGGTAGTCAATAATTAATCAGATCAAGAACATAATCCTAACCAAGTAGCATCAGTCAAGTTCAAGACTCTCAACTGGCTTAAAAAGTATCATTGTTGCTTTGAAATTTATCTAGAGAATGAACACTCAACAGAAGGATCAGGGAGGTGGCATATTGGATTCAGAAGAAAGAAAACGATTCTATGGAGTTCTATTTGATGCCTATGGAGATGCTACCATGCATGAGACACTAGCTAGTGATCAGCATTGCAAAATATGCAAGTGGCTTTGCTGCTGATTTCTGCAAGTATTTTGGTCTGGGATCTTTTGATGATGTAAAGGCAATTAACCCTCACCTTCTGAATGGAGTTAAGCTGCAGCCCTTGTTCTTTTAGTGCTGAATCTTTGAAGAAAATGTGAAACCATCCTCTTTGCAAGTTCCAAGTATATGTAGCACTTTGAATGTATATCCTCATTCTGTTTCAGCTCCACTGAATGTGCTCTAAAGTTGTATAAATTGTAACTAGCTAGTTTATATAAATTCAAGATCAATCCAAATATCTTTTGTGACCAGCTCTTCGTTTGTCACCTCACCTTCTTCAGTATTGAATCCCAATTGTACAATTTGGAACTGATCACACCTTTTAGTCCCATCATTACTGCATACTAAAAATTCCCAAAAAGAAAAAAACATTATCAAAATGGCAGCAAGGAACCAATTTGGCCATTTGTGCTACAAATCTACACAAATGGCAAATGACAATTACATCGATAAATATTAATAATAATTTTTTTCAAAAAAATGTGTAATAAATAATAAATATTTTTTTTCTAAAACCCTCATATATTTCCAATCAATCTCATAGATCAATAAATTTCCTCAATTATAATTCAACATAAATGTATCAGCCCAACTCATTTCAAGTGGATGAATAGACTAGGCACTTTCAGGTTCTGAGAAGTAACCAAATCCAACTAGTAAAATTCTTTACCAAATATTAACAATCTTGTCACTTAGAAATTGTCTAAACCTCTAGATTATGATGCAGCATCACTCAATAATTCAGGTCATTCTATTTATCACATGATTTGCTCTTTCTTAGCAATGCATATTGTTCAATCCCCGATTGAAATTAATATAACCAAGTACATTAATCCAAAAATGTTCAATGAAAATCAAACATTAAAGCACAACCAAAGGAGAAAAGAAAGAAGTACAGATTACAAAATGAAAAATAGAGCACAGAAAAGTAATTAATCACCAAAATGAAAGAGTTGCATCTCCAAATTCATCAAAGCCAAAATTCACAATACTAGAACTATTTTCGACACAAACCCTAAGTAAACACCCATCATCATAACAAACACCTAAGCCCTCTCACCCCTAATTCTCCTAGCCAGCTGAATGTCTTTGGGCATAATCGTAACCCTTTTGGCATGAATCGCACACAAATTAGTATCCTCAAACAAACCCACCAAATACGCTTCAGCAGCCTCTTGAAGAGCTGCAACGGCACTGCTTTGAAACCTAAGATCTGTCTTGAAATCCTGAGCAATTTCTCTCACCAACCTCTGGAATGGAAGCTTTCGGATCAAAAGCTCAGTGCTCTTCTGGTACTTTCTGATCTCTCTCAGAGCAACAGTTCCGGGCCGGAATCTATGGGGCTTCTTCACTCCTCCAGTCGCCGGAGCTGATTTTCTGGCAGCTTTGGTTGCTAGCTGCTTCCTTGGGGCCTTGCCGCCAGTGGACTTGCGGGCAGTTTGCTTTGTTCTGGCCATTTTAGAGAGGGAAGGAAAGGGGGGAAATGGAATTTTTAGAGAGAGAAAGATGGGAGATTTTTGTATATATGAATTGATAGATGTAAAGAGATAGAAGAGATAGGTATGTATATATATGGGAGGAGAGAGAGAGGGAGAATGAATTTTGAAATTTAGAAATGGGAAAAAGATGGAGAAAGTGTGGCGCGAATAGATCTGCTCCGTAGGATTTTGAGATGAACGAGAGGTCAGCATTAGGTTGTCTATGAGCACACGGATCGGTATCCGCCTGCTTTTGGTAGATTGAGTTGATATGGTGTGATGGAATCTGCCTAATTTTGGCAGGTTTATTTTAGTCTGAACTTTGTCTCGACTGATTATATTTTCAACTTTCAAATCAGTTAATAAATTTCACATATAAGAATTCGAACCACTCGAATCTGTGTTAGAAATCGAACTACTAAAATCGATCTTGAACTTTTCAAACCGAACCGAACCATTCACGAACACAGAACCGAACCACATGTTTTGCGAACTTATTTGATCGAGCAATTGAACGTGAAATCATATGCAAACTCGACTCGATAAGACATCAAACTTGAAATTGAACCGAATCGAACCGAACCGGTTCACGAACAGTTCAGTTCGTTTGCAGACCTAGTTGAATTGATATGGCAAGTGTGATGGAGAAGGTTACAGCCGAGAAAAAAACGAATAAAATCTAAAAATCAAATTGAACAAAAAAAATTCAACCGAAATATTTCGATTATTCAGTTATTTTATACATTTCGATTATAACCGTTTTAATATTTGGTTGTTCAATTTTGATTATTGAATTTTTGTTATTCGGTTAACCGAATAACCGAATTTAACACTCCAAAAATCTAACACTTTCCATTTCATTTCCCAATCTTTTCAGTCTCTTTCCTTTCTCAGTTCTCAACGAGCTTTTCTCTCTCCTCAATTCAATTCAACTCCTTCAACATTTAGACACATAAATTGTCAGTAAGCTTTCTAGGGTTCCATTCAAATGACATGTTACGAACCATGATCCGAGCCTTGTTAAAAGAGGGATTGGGTAAGAATGAAGGGCTACGATTAAGAGTTACTTATAATAATCAACGGCTTGGATAGTTTCTCTAGTTATATTGTACTTTTCTTCCTTCAAAAGAGCTGAATGTATGCATTAGAGATTATCAAATGAAATGAATTAAAACTTATTCCCCAATCTATCTTCTTTCTCTCCCTATTTCTCCCTGTAAATTCTATCAAAGTCTATCTGAGACTTTAAATCGGTAACAATGGTGCTTTCATTGAGAGATGAATCCAAGGAACGTGATCCTACCATGGATGCTTGGAACAAATTCTTGGAGAGATTTTCAGAATCTATGACAAAATTTGCTGATTAATTTGTTGAAGATATGAAGCAAACTCGCCTGAAATTTGATACAAAGCATGACCGGAAAGTGTTAATTTGTGGTTATACTAAGGAGGAGGATTGCGTATGTATCGAAGCAAGTTCCAAGTGGTCAGTATGTAATGATATTGATGATGACAATGGTGTCTCTTTGGTTTGTGAAGAGGAAGAAAGATCTTCCATTGACAACCCAATCAAGCAGTCACTCAAAAATTCAAAAGAGCAAATTGTAGAAATGGATGAGCGAAAGAGGTTCGATGAAATGACTGAATGTGAGGGTGACTATGAGGAAGATGATCACGAGGAATTCTAGGCCAAAATTGATGATCCAAATCCACCTGTTCATCAATTGCGCAACGAATCAGTTCATGATATGCTTCCCAAGTAGGCAGATAACTCTATGGTACTGGAGTTCTGTGCAAATAAAAAGGGGATTCATATTGCCAATAAGATGTTCGATAAAATTACAAAAAGAAGGCAATACATTGCTTCCTTTAATCCAGATCCCCCTCATGATTATGATCAACATACTACTGGTGGGACAATAGAGCAGCTGGATCTAACGCATTTATGGTTGCAGCGAGTAGAAATTTTAAAATCAGGTAATGCTTATGAAATTAGAATGGCTCACAATGAATTTGATGAAATGCTTAAAAGAGATGCCTTAGCTTGGAATGTTATGATTTTCCATAATCTATATGAGAATTGTTTTTGTGTTGTGATGAATAATCCAAACAAGCCTATGTACAATGATAGTAGGGGTAAAACTATGGATATTCATAAGATAAATTTGAGTGCGGATGATGTGGGACGAAAACTATCAATTGCTGAAATCTCAAACATAAACAAGCATTTAGCCTCTACAGATGATATTGTTGATCTAGGTACTGAATTGGGAAGTTATGTGGTACAAGTTGAACAAATCCACCTTTAGGACAAGGTGCAATTTGAAGAGGGGAATATGTGGATAATGTTGGATTGGTGTAATGATAAATCACTATTGGAGGCTAAGGTCGCTCATGATATTAGAAATCACTATTGGATTTGGTGGAATGTCAGCAAGTCAAATATGTTTGAGCCTTCTGTTAATGGAAAGACATTCGATGAAAGTTTGGAACAGGAATGGAATAGTTGGGATGATGTAATGATCAATATCAAGGCTTCAAGGTACTTTTCAAGTGTGTATTTGATCGACACTGACTTTGAAGAATTTTCACTATAAGGTACTTTTGCTATTTGGGTTTACTCTAGTGGCTTGCTCATATATCGTCATGTAGCTGCATTGATTGCTTTGATTAAACACAGGGATAGTGGGGAATTTGTGTCCATTGATAAGAATATGGTGTTGAGCATAACTCATGGGATAAAGTTCAGTTCATACACTGAGATGTGCTCCAAACAATTTATTGAGGCCAATTTAATGAACATGGTGGGTTACAATTTGAGTTTGGTGGCACTGGGCTGCTGCTCTCTTCCATTTATAGTTGGGTGTTCCAAAGGTGTTGAAATTTATTTCGTTGCTCATGAGTCTACTGCTACAACTGCTTCATGGTGTTTGAGGATTATCGCTATACATGCAGAATGGCAAACTAAACGCATGCTAGGTTAAAATTTACTCCTGCTTGTCCATTCTTTATGCTTGCCTTATGAATTTTTGAAGAATTTAATAGGTGATTTAAAAGAATGGTGGGAATTTAAACCAAAGCATATGGACAAGGCTCTAATTTTTAAGATGGGCAAGTTTAATGAGTTATTGAGAATGAACAAGTCTATTTCTGGACTCTGCAATTTTCTTAAAAAAATGGAAATATTACCTGCAGAGGTCAAGTATTGGACATGGTATAATATTTTAGCAGCCTTAGAACAGAAAGCAATGTTATCTCATGTTTTAGTGGGGCTGTAAGACCTCAATTTTTTATGAATAAAATTGAATTTCCTCTATATATTATTTTAAAATAGTAAGGGGTTGATTTGATAGATGTGATAAGTTATGGGTAATATGTGCAAATATTTCTAAATAAGCAAGTGGTTGTAAAATATTTATTATTATCGGGGAATATTCGCTTGGTCGTGGAATATTCTTGTTGTCGGGGAATATTCGTACGACGGTGCAACCATTTGTGGGCCCATAACGAAAATCTGTCGGATGAAAAAAACGACACGAATGAGTTTTTTTAAAATAAAGGCGTAACGGTTACCATTAGAACTGTTGAAATACCCGGTGGTTAAAATGAAGTAATACGCGTTGTTGCACAGTAGCACACGGTATTGAACAGTGTTGTATATTTCAATAATTATTGCTGCACAGTATTTCACATTATCAAATTAATAATTCATATTATTTGAATAATATTATTAGATAGCATTATTGGCAATGTCTAGGAAGTTCTATCTAGGAAAGGGGTTAGTTAATCTAATTGCGCGCCAGTAAGGAGAAATCTTTATCGGAAAGCCTCCTCTTTCCTGGGAATGACCTGGTTGTCATTATTGTGATTCTGTAATATTATTTGTGAATAATTAATTATTGATAAAAATAATAAGAAAATATTTATTTAATGGAGGAATTTTTAAAGAGACAATTATTGAGAGTTGATATTTTATCTTCTTCGATAAAATATTCATTCAAATATATTATTATAATATTATATCATAAGTGTATGATGTAATAATATAATAATATAATAATGGTGATATTTTTACAATAAATGCACGATATATGAATAAAATGAGGAGGAAGAGAGCAAATTGGGTACGTAGTATTTTTGTTATAAAAAACATGTTAAATATGTTGGTGGGCCCCATTTTTAACTGAAATTTGATTGTAGCCTACAAGTTCATACGTATGTAGATTTGGGTCATTATTCGTTTGAAATTTAGAAAATATTTCTTCTACAAAGTTGTAGAGAATTAAATTTCATATGAAATGGACATAAGGTTCGTATTTTTCTGATAAAATGACTATTTATTATGAAGTATTAAAGTTCCGGATATTGGGTCTGAATTGATTTTTGTTACAGAAAATGTTTAAAACATTTTTGGTGGAAGATTTTCTAGAAGAGTGGGCCCCACTTGTATAATGCTGAAAATTTTGAGTTTTTTCAAAGTTTTCATCCGTAAGTTTAATAAATTCAGCTTTGGTGTGCTAAGCATTTTTTTATAAATAGGGTGCTGAGTTAGAATTGAAAATCACACCAAAATCAGAAGTTTCTTTCTCTATAATATCGAGCGTATTTTTATGAGTATTTAGATATTTTGAGTGTTGTTAAACAGTGCAAGTTTTCTTCAGCATTATACATGTAACACCCCTTCCCGAAGTAGAAAGAGAGGTTACTCAAAACACGACAAAACTAAACGAAAGCTCTATGCTACAAAGGAATAATCTTTATAATCAATAAATATCAAAACGGCAAACCAGAATAAATGCCAAACCGGCCCAAACCATAATCTGAAATAATTATTACAACTCCGAACAAACTAATGTATCACAACCTAAATAGAATATATCTAAATCATTGGATAAAAGGGAGCTCTCATCACACTTGCCCTTGATCCCCCTGATTACCTGCCGGAAGAAAAACACAGCATGAGCCAAATGCCCAGTACGGATATAGAATACAGAAATAATGAAACGAGATAACTAACTCAATAAGAAGAACTAAACTGAACTGAAACGAATAAAACTAACACAATGAAATGCTAGGCTGAATCAAATGGCTGGGTGTTATTTCATACTGAGCTCAAAATAAACAAAAATATACCTTGCAACACAGGCAAGTCAAATAATGCCACACAGGCAAGTCACACACATTAGACAGTGAATCCAATGCATGCAAAATCGAAAGGCGTGTTTGGCACAAACATCGCCACTTCGCAAAACAGAACATAAAACTAGCCTCCGACAACAAAACACCAAATGGCCAACTCCCACCGGAGCACAAAACGAAGATGCCGTAGACTAATCACACTGTCATGGAAAGTGTCATGCCTCGGTGCCAAGAGGACATGTATGTGGTACCCCCACAGGTGGTTATAGCTCAGGTATACCCTACGGTATATTCTAACAAAAATATCATGTCACAACATATGCGACATAATACCAACAAAAGGGTTCTATATGTACATGTTGAACTAAATCAAATCACAATCTCAAAGTCTCAAAAAGAAAGTAACAACATGTACCGCTCTATAATTATCAAAATAAATACTAAACATGATAACTTAATTCAAAGAGTACAATTTTGAATCATATGAATCAACTCCAAAACGAAACTATTATATGAATTTCACAAGAATAATTATGTGAAATAATAACGAAATTTAAAATACGGAACAAAACGAATCAATCAATTTTAACAAGAGTATCGCTGAAAGAGTACGGAATCCGTACCTGAATTAAGCAATGTAATACCTGAAATTATATTCCAAAATTATTCGTTAAACTCCTTCCGTTCAAACTAATTACATAATTTAACAAACAAAATATAAATCACTAACTGTAAGTTAAATTACTAATTACTAATTACAAATTATAAATTTACTTATTTTTCCAAAACTATTATTATTATTATAAGATAACCCAACACATACACAATTTGGGGCTGATTATACATACTGCATTCCGTTTTTTTTCAAATTGATAATCAAGCTTTTTTTCCTACTTTAGTTACAGTACATATCCTATATATATACTTTGTTAGTTCCCAGTAGGCACACAATAGATCTAGAAGGGGGGGTTGAATAGATCCTTTGAATTTTTAAACTCTTTTCCATTTTATTTTGTATAGCTAAAAAGTTAGCATATGACAAACATAAGAATCATTTCAAGCACAACGGAATAAGTTAAATCTCCCCTTCATTGATATATTGATAAACATTGATACATTGTTCTTGGAGTTAGTTTAGTTGTAAGTAGTTAGTACATACATAGCAGTTATAGCAGTTAAGTACATAATGTAAAGACATAAAGTAAATGACAGAATGTAAAAGACACAAAAGGGTTTTAAGTGGTTCAGAGCCAACTCGACTCCTAATCCACTCTTCTGCACTCCCGCAGAAAATCCACTAAGGAATGGGCTGCACCCTGAATCACTAAGATCCCTTCAAGGCCAGCAGCCCTGGAACTTTAGTTCACATTTGAACTCTTCAAGCCCTTTGGCTTGGAACTCCTTTAGTTCACTCAGAACTCTTCAAGCCCTTTGGCTTGGAACTCTAGTTCACTAAGAACTCTTCAACCCCTTTGTCTTGGAACTCTAGTTCACTAAGAACTCTTCAAGCCCTCCGGCTTAGAACTCATTTAGTCCATCCGGACAAGGACCCTTTGGCCCTGGCTACTTGCAGTTGTAGTTGTTGTTGTTGTTTGTGCTTTGCTACTAAGATGTCTTGAAGCTTGATCATCTTTGTACTTAGCAGCTAGGCTCAGTCCTCAGTATTCTGCTTTGAGTCTGGACTTCTTTTCTGGTGCAGCTTATCTTTAGTCTGTTCAGCTCATCTTCACTTGCTGTCAGCTGTGCACCATCACCACATAGGACTGCTAAGGCTTTTTATTGTGGGTCACTTTCTGCTGACCCTTAGCAGCCCTTGAACCCTTGTTGAATGATATGCAGACATGCTTCTGCATCTTCTCTTGTTCAGCTTCTGGTTCTTTATAGTGATCCGTAGAGTGGCTCTTCTGATCTTCTTTATACTCAGCCACCTTCTTGAATGCTATCTTATTGGCCTTCTCAGCTCTCAGCTTGGCTACCATCTTTAGTGGCCTTCTCATCCGTATTGAGTGAAGCTTTAGTCTGTTTAGTCCTTCTTCAAGTCTGCTTTACTTCCACCTTCGTAGTTTCACTGCCACTGAGACTTGTTCTCTTCAGCTCTAGTGGAACTCATAGAGTCAACAATGTAGCATTCCAATAACTCGACGAATCTACAATATAGCAACAACTCTTATCTTTGAAGCTTGTCCTTTAAATACCCTTTCATGATCTTCCCATTGGAAAGTAGCCGTTGGAAGCTATTTGAATTGCTTCGCAGATCTCGAGTTATTTGGTGCAGACTGCTGATGTGACGTGACAGGTTCTTTTTGACTTAACTGACACAGCAGTCTGCTTTCTCACCTACCGCCTCAGAGATGTCACTGTTCCGTGTCAGGCTGGTAGTCTTCTTTATTTCTCCTTTCTGATTCTTTGATTCGAATCCTTAGTAGTTGTCCTTTTGCGTCGATGCTCTCAATTAGCAACGTTCGGATGTCAGTCTTCATGTTGATTCATTGCTAGTGCTTCAACACTCAGATGCCCGAACTCCACAATTCTGATGCATATGTTCTTGGACCTTTATCGTAGTGTGTCTTTGTTGACTTTTGCTATTTGACTGGCTGAGATAATACTACGATTCTGAAGAGTGTTCTTGGATCTTCAATGTGGAACACTTCTTCCTTTTCTTGTGCAGTGCTTCAATACTTCTGTTTGCCTTGACTGATCTCAGGAACTGATATCTTGACTTGTCATTCTGACCTCTTCTGAATAGCAAGACACTTCAAATTTGTGGCATACCCAGCTCCTTTCTCCTGGTGATCTCCCGTTCACCTATCTTTAATGGTCGGACCCATGCTTAATCACTTCTGTCTTGTTTATCACAAGCTGGCCGATATCTCTGTAGGTTGTATTAGTTCCTCCTTTACTTTGGCAAACACTACGATCTTGAGTGATTCTCAATATCATTGTTTTCTGTTCTCTTGACAGCTACTGCACTAGCTGACTTTCTCTAGTTAGTCACTTAGTATGAAGTCTTCTTCTGATTGGCTTGTGGAAGACTTCATCTCGAATGGCTTCACAACTCAGTCTGCATGTTGATAGAGTTGATGCTTAGATCTTCTGTTAGCTTGCATGCCTTTCGGTGAGTGCTCTCTGATACTCTTCATGTAGGATGTATCTTTGTAGCTTAGACCAGAGGCTTCATGCTTTGGATATATTGGGAGTGCCCATTTGATGAGAATCGTGTTGACACTATGATTCTTCCCTTAGCATTGTATAGCAACCTTTGTGGAAGCTTTAGTTCTGCAGACTACGATTTAGCTTTGTTGCTGCAGACACTACGATTCCGAGGTCAGACCTTGACAGTCTACAATTCTGCCTTCATGCTTGCTGTTTTCGTCTGATCTTACCTGACTATGATCTCTGCCTCTAATGATCATTAGACTCCACTACTTTAAGCGTGATCTATGATTCTTGACTTAGCTCTGGCAGTTTCTCGGTCGGCTCATAGACAGGCTGTCTCTTCTATTCTGAACATGACTTCCTCAGCAGACTACGGCTTCTAGGAAGTACTTCTCGACACACTACGATCCTTCCTCATTTTTTTTGGTAGACTACGAACTCCGAGATCTACTATCCTGCAGACTACGTGTGACGCCCCCAGAATAGGTCCAATCAACCCAACCCATTCTGAGTCGCCAAATACATGGTACAGAATTCAAATACAAACTTTATATCATACGGTCGTGCAAAATACGACCACACAACTATGAGTGTCAATACAAATATGTAGAAAATATTAAGATTCAAACTAAGTCCTCATTACAATTATTATCACACTATTTATCAGAAATAGTGAGGACTACTACTGCTCTAACTCGGACCATCACTCTGTCCCCCGACTAGTTCCCGCAACATTCTCATTTCCTGAAGAGGACAACAGATGAAAAGGGTGAGCTCAACTAGCTCAGTAAAGAATATTATGACTAAGATAATGGAAAATAAATTATCGTTAGTCTTCAATAAATCAGATAAAATATAATGGACAACCAATCTTAGATCAATATTCGCAGCGAAAATAACAATTCATTAGAAGAGTTAAGCAGAGAATCAAGTCTACTATCTTCTATGATTTAAAAGTCCATCATCAATATTTTATCCCTGTAACATCAATCAATATACATCTTGAATCAAATATCCATCTTTGCACTACAGGCCAAAGATATTCATTTGTATCATCAGTGGTCATATTTATCTCAACACCTGTCATCTTTGCACTACAGGCCAAAGATATTCATCAGGTAATCATTCATCTTTGCTCTACAGGCCAAAGATATTCAGTTATATCACCACTTAGAACTGAGGATGATGAAAAATCATATAAATAACGAATCTAGTGAAATAAAGGAATATTAAGGATTCGTATTTTAGTATTCAAAAATATTTCGTAATAATCAATTATGGAGCAAAATTCAAGAATAAAGCTCAAAACTTAAATCCAACAAAAGATAGTAACCTTGACAACAATCTGGACAAATAGAAGAAAATTTAATTTTTTTCCGTGAATAGTGCCGTATACGTGAATAGTGCCTCCGACGGAAAAAGTAAGAATTTCAACATAAAATCCATGTCAATATTTTGGTATAATGATATTGAAAAGAATAACATCATTTATGAAAGAAAATAACATCCCTTACCTCAAAAAGATAGTACCTCTGACTGGAATATCGGATATAATATTGAAGGAAACTTGCGCTGAATACTAATACTCAAAGTATAGAAATACTCACAAAAATACGCTCGATATTATAGAGAGAGAAAACTTATGATTCTGGTGTGATTTTCAATTCTAACCTAAGCACCCTATTTATAGAAAAAGCTTAGGATGCCAAAGGAGACTAAAATAATAAAATATTATTATTTTCAAAAAATTTCCGCCGCCTGGCGGCTTTTCAAAAATTTGAATTTTCAACAAAAGTGGGGCCCACCCATTACATAATATTTATTTTCCGAAACTTCAATAATTCATAACAAATAGCCCCTTTGTCAGAAAAATACAAATTCTATGTCCTTCCATAGGAAATTTAATTCTCTACAACTTTGCAGAAGAAAGTTTTTCCAAATTCCAAACATAAATTATCCGAAATCCATAAACAGATGATTTCTCACACCAAAATATTGATAAAAACTCATTAGCGCCAATTCCTTCTTTAATATCCACAAAATAAATATTTTCTTATCATATAAATCAATAATTAATTATTCACAGATAATATTACAGAACTACAATATTGACAACCAGGTCGTTCCCAGGAAAGAGGGGGCCTTCCGATAAGGACTTCTCCTTACTGGCGCGCAATTAAATAACCCCTCCTAGACAGAACTTCCTTAGACATTGTCAATAATGCTATCTAATAATATTATTCAAATAATATGAATTATTGAGTTGATAATGTGAAATACTGTACAACGACAATTATTGAATCAATCCTACAAAATATCAACTGTAGCCATTATTGAATCAATCATAAAAAAATAGCAACGTAGCAATTATTGAGTCAATAAAATATCAATGCAGCAATTATTGAGTCAATAATATAAAATATCAACGTAGCAATTATTGAGTCAATAATATAAAATATTGAACAGTAATTACTGTAACAATAATTGAGTAATGGCTTCTCACGTAAGACTCAATAATTCAAAATACTGTGCAATACCGTGTGCTACTATGCAACACCGTGTATCACTGTATTTTAACCACCGGGTATTTCAACAGTACTAACGGTAACAACCACGCCGTTATTTTGTAAAAAAAGTTATTTCTGTCGCTTTCTATATCCGACAGTTATTCCGTTGTGGGGGCCCACAAATAGCTGCGCCGTCGTACGAATATTCCCCGACAACAAGAATATTCCATGACCAAACGAATATTCCCCGACAACAAGAATATTTTATAACCACTTGCTCATTTTAAAAATGTTTGCACATTTCACCCATAACTTTCATATTTATCAAATCAACACCTTACTATTTCGAAATAATATATAAAGAAAACTAAATCTTTATTCATAAAAGTTGGGGTCTTACACTACGATTCTGCCTTGATAGCTCTCGAGTCTCCTTTGTCTCTCCTGACAGACTACGATTCTGATGTAGTGCTTCGACGATCAGACAGGCCTATCTATTACATTATAAGATCAACCTAACAAGCTTGATCTTTCTATCTTTATAATCCTTATATATCATATCTTTTTAAGGACTTTACAAAGCTATTTTGCTTATGTAGGATCAACCTAACATATTTGATCATTTCAGTCTAAGTCCTTGTACATATATTCCTATTATCTATCAAAGGACTTTACAACTTTTATCAATGCAAGCATACTTGCATATTCATTCATTTATATCATAATCAAATCATACATAAATAGGAATAACATTCTTATGTATATTCCTAACAATCCCCCCTATTTGATTATGACAAAAACAATCAGTGCATATGCATGAGATGAATGAATCTTATATACAGTGAGCAGCTGTATTTCTAAAGCAGATAATCATGAATTTCATTGATGATAATATGAAATTACATATTCTATGACACTCTACATTCTGGATCCAGAACATACTTAATTAGATAGAGATGTACCTCTTCTGCTCCCATGTATGTCTCCAGAATGTCTGTTGATCAGTTTCTGCTGCTGCTCATCTTTCTTTCTTCTTTTTCTTCTTTCCCCTGCTCCCCCTCAGATGCATGCTTCACTTCTTTGTCTAACCAAGCTCTGGTCCAGTTGCATGCTCTTCTTCTTTGTTTAGCTCCCCCTCAGATTCTGTGTTCATGGGGTCATCATCTTTTGGCTCCCCCTCAGATGATGATTCTGCTTCTGCTGCTGCTTCCTTCTTCTTCTTTGCCTTTGTCCTCTTGGCCTCTATGATCTTCATTGAGTGCTTTCCTCTTGAATGTCTCTTTTGATGTATCTTTTTCTCCCCCTTTTTGTCATTAATCACTTGTGAAAGCTACTCCACGTTTGACATAAGCTGCTCCATCATGTGAGATGAGTTACCAACCTCAATCTTGAGTTCTTGTTGGCTTAGCTCAAGCTGGAGGGAGAGAGACTATTTTAGATCGTCAATCTTGTCAGAGAGAAATAGGATTTGGTCTTCATTAGCCTTCTGAACTTGTAGAGCTTCTTTCTTCTGATCACTCATGGCCTTCAGAAATACTTGATCCCTTAGATGAAGCTTTAGGGATATATCGAAAAGTCTGTCTTGAAGCCTTTTGGACAGCTCATCATCTTCGTTAGTTGATATATCCTTTATTTCTGTAGTGATTTGAGAAATCTCCTTAACCAGTTCTTCAGAGTTCTTCAGTAACTCTTGCTCTTGAGGAGATGTGGTATCAGGTTGTTTATCCTCTTTCTGAGTATATGGTTGATCATCCTCCCACTGAGTATCAGGGTGAACTCCATAATTTTCACTTTTGGATAGATTTTCAAAGGTAGCGAGAATCTGATAAACCGTTGAGTTCCATGCTGCTTGGGCAGAATACAACTTCATAAATTCGTCTTGATCTTCTTCAAGGATAGAGTGAGATGCCTCCACGATTGTAGATATGGGCATAATCCTTCTTCCATCTGAGTCTGCTCAACAATCGTAGGGGATGTAATGGTTTTCAGCATGTCTATAAACCTTCAAGTGAGACTGGTCTTTGATCAGCAGGGTTGCAAACTTCTTCACCCTTGGAAAGTTCTGTGCCACTAGTTCTAGGTTGGGGAGATGAGATAAGCACCACGAGAGATAGATGTTGTCTCCAGTGAGGGATGCCTTTGCCCATGGCATGTGAGGATAGAACCGACTTATTGCATGATCTTTGATCTCAGGCTCATATTTCAGCATTGAAGTATTCAATTTCATATCTTCATAAATATTGAGAAGATCATTTGAGGTTACTCTTACTACGTTTGACCTTTCATTACCATGATTATCCCGTATGCCTGGCAGTGCAGTATTTTGTGGTTCTTCCTCAATTTCGACCACAATTCTCCTCTTGTATTGAATAGGGCAAGGAATGTGAGACTCTTCTGGGACTTCATCCTCAGGATTGAAGTCTCTTTTACGTTTGTCCTGTCCTGAGCTGGAGTCAGACTTGTATAGACTTCCTTCAACTAACTCATCAGTTAGTTCATGCATTTGATCATTATATTCAGCATTTTCATCATCAGAGCTTGCCTTTGCAAACTCACTGGTCTCTTCTTGCTCTGCAGTTTTCAGCCTTTTGTTGCCATCCTTAGTATCTCCTCCCTTTGATTCAGCTTCATCATCACTGATTTCAATTGTCTTTGGAGACGATTTTCCTCTCTTTGAAACCATCTGAGCAATCAGTCTATTGCTCTTTCTTCTTCTTAGAAGCTCAGCTTTATGAGTTTCAGACTCTTCTTCATCTTCGAAACTTGAGGTTTCTGATTTATCAGACAGACTTCCTTGAGATTCAACAGCAGGAGTGACAGATACTTCTTCTTTAGATTCTTCATCTTTTGCTTCATCAGATGGACTTCTTGACACTTCTGCACTGGGAGATCTAATTGCTTTATGTATAGATTCTCCCTTATCAGCAGAATGGCTACGTTGAGGATGAGCCACAGGACTTGTATGTTCTTTTTCATCACCAGATTTGCTCCCCGAAGGTTCACCTTTGGACTTCTCAGTTCCCATCTCATTTTCTGACTCCACGTTTTCTTCTTCAGTGGATAAACTTCTTTGGGAACTGACTTCTGCCTCTGCACCACTTTAGCTTTCTTCTTCAAAGGCTTTGTAGACTTGGGCTCTGGGATAATTGCACCTTCAGAGGATGAAGACTCTTCTTCTTTCATGGCACTTGCCTTCCTCTTCTTTGATGAACTCTTGCTGCTGCCGCCATATGTTAGCCGTTTATTCTCCGTTGGATTCTTCTTCCAGTTTGCAAACAGTTGTGTAGTCATTATCTTATGGCTATTAAGGACTTCACCCTCTTCATCCTTAATTTTGTTCTTCAGCCTCTTCTTCAGAATGATAATCAAAAACCTTCCATGGAAAACCTTTGTGAGTGGTTTTCTTGATAGCCTTTTCTTCTCCGCCTTGTCCAGCAATTTAGACATTTGATCAAGCAGGATAGCTCCAAAATTTATCTGCTTCTTCAGAACTATGGCAGACATAATCTTCAACTGCTGATCACTCACAGTATCATGTGTAGTGTCCTTGCATAGTATACATTTGCCTACAATCTCTGCAAGGAACTCAAATTCTTCAGTAACTCTTTTTTCTTCATATCCTTCAAACTGGGATTCCTTTTGTATCCCATAATCTTCTTGGCTCCTTTGATATCAACTTCATCAAGGCTTTTCAGTCCTAGGTCAGGAAAACCTAAGCACTGATTGATATCAGAAGGCTTCAGCTTCAGAATCTGCCCTTTTACTTTGGTAGAAAGAGTTCCAGAACTCATAGTTGCATTTGAGTGAAATTCTTTAACCATGTCAACATATATCCGAGTGTTTGACTCAAGGCATTCTGAGAATCCAGCCTTCTTCACCAGGTCAAGAATATCTCTGAACTTCTTCTCAGATTTCTCGAAAGGCTTGGTTCCGAGCTGAATGCCAGTGATTACTCGCCAATTTTCCATTTGAAGAGTTAGGATTTTCTGAGTATAACTCTGTGAGGATCTTGTGAGATGTCAGGGAGCGATTCAAGGTTTGATAACTGTTTGAGAGGATCTTGGTTGTTTGGAAGTATTTAGGTTTTGGCTTTGAGAGGATAAGTGTATGGATTTGACAGGTTTGCAGCTTTTGATGAACTCGCTAAAGTGAAACTGTCAATTATTTGAAATTCCCTCTTGTAACTGTTCCCTTCACATTTCTTAGTGGGACAGCTGTATGTTGCTGATAGGTCACAATCTGTGACTTCTCCATCGTGTCAGTTAACCAGATTTGACTTTTTCTTCTATTGACTATTGACTTCTTCAATTCGTGGAGTGACTTGTGTCTTTTCTTAGTACTCCACGATTTCCCTGACTACTCTACCATCTTTGCTTCTTCTTCGATGATCGTAGTCTATGGTCATGCTTCAATAGACAACTTCTCCATTAGACTCTAAGGGATTGGCAATTCTCATCTGCAGCTTGTAATCTTCTGAGGAAATGCTGCTTGCTTCAGCAGAGAATCTTGCAATGGATTTCATAGTAGCATTCCTTCTAAAGTAAGGTAGCTCAGGAAGGGCCAACCTCTTAGCTGAATTCTAAGGATCAGGTTTGTCCCTGAGGAGCTTACTAGATGAAAAGCTTTATACATGATTAGTATTGACATCACATTTGACCTTTCTGCTAGGGAGTTCATCTTCCAACTCTGGATTTTCATTGGCGTTGGATTTTGTAAAGGTTATGATCGTGGTGTCCTCCTGCTCATTTGCTATAATCAGATGGTTGATCATAGGTACTCCACGATTTTGAGATGGGTGGCTGATAGGGTTATCAGTAGCATATTTTGGGACATTACTGCTGACTATAATGGATATTCATTTGGTTCATCACTCACAGAGTTTTGGGATTCTGTAGCTGGAATCTTTCTATTTTGGTTTAGCTCCTGTTTATCTCACACCTCTTGGCAAGAACTCTATTTCTTCATTTTGCTCCCTGAGCTGCACCATCTCTATATTCCCATTTATTCGTTTGCAATTTCTACCATCTTCAATTTTTCTTTCTGTCAGCAATCCTAATATCATCTTTTTCATTCGCCAGATCAAGCTTCTGGATAAATCTCCTGAGCCTTTTCTTTGATTTGGATACATTCTTCATACTTTCTCCAAATTCAGTCCTAATAACTGTTCAAGCTGAGAGGCTGCTGCAGTTTCTCCATCTGTAGTTATACTTTGTCTGGATTCTACGATTGGTGATAGCCCTACAATCGTAGTGAGGAAGAACTTCTTTGTTCTGTGACTTCTTTTCTTCTTCTCCTGAAGTTCACAGCTTCTTCAGCTTTTCACTTGATCTTTCTGAGTTAATCAACTTACTATCTTTTCATCGAAGCACGAGTTCTTCTCCATAATTTTCAGAAGATAGCCTTTCAGATCTTCTTTTGACTGGAATTATCTCTATCAAATAAGCTTCCTTGATTCATGGAGAGAGATATCTTCAGAACTAATCACTCCACGATTGTTGACATAACTACGAACGTAGTCTCCTTCATTTGACACCTGACTAGATATTTCGGCTGCTCGTAGTCCTTCATTAGAATCTTCATTATGAGTGGAGGATTCCTTGAGACTATCAACTTGTCAACATCTATCAGCCTTTCTTCAGTAATTTGTAATTCCTCCTTAATCAGAACTGGAATCTCTGATGCTGATTTGAGAAGCACTACGATTTTGGTCATTGTGACACAATCGTCGTTTGTTGACATGCACAGGCTTGGCAAGGTCTTGATCGTAGAGAACACTACGCTTTTCTTTCAGCTCCTTGATAGACTGCATTCGTGGAGTTCTGCTTCTTTGGTATTTCCTCTGAGTAAATATGCTTTGAACGGATAAGCATAGAGGATCTTGTTAATCTCGGCATGACTGACCAGCTTCCATATGGTGATCAACAATCTTGTGAGCTTCATTAATGTGAGCTCAACAAGTCTTCAAGAATAAGCTTCGGCATAGAGTAATTTGTCAAGCACATTGCTGAAATATCTTGAGCCTCCAGCTGGTTAAGTCCTTGTGACTGAAGCCATCTGCTTCAGTATTCCTTAGTGTGGTCGAGTAGACTAAGTACCTACAGGTTTAGATAATTTCTATTTTGGTATCCAATTTTGATTGGATCCTGCTAGGTTAGTTTCTCAAAAATCCCTATTCCTCATATAATAGATTTTACATCCATTTTAGCATCAATGAACATATCTATGCATGAATCAGATTTAGATATGACATTTGTCATGCATAATTGTGAGTGTGTGCAAAATTAGACATTTTAATAAGACACTCTTTTTCTTTGATGGTTTCATCCTTTGCTTGGTTATGTTCACAGGTTTTGAAGGTTTGCAGAGTAGGAATCAACTCTATTACTTAGTTGTATCTGTTTGATTCATGGAGATGATCAGTTTCTAAGAATCTTTAAGATACTCCTCCAGAACTGAGCATACTCTACGTATTATCAAAAATTTAGAACATAGGTTTGTACATATATACCAACCTTTCAGCAAGGATTACTCCACTTAATCTTAATTAGATCTTGATATGCTTATAACCTATTTTAGACTTCTTTCAAGATGTTATCTTTAACCTAAAACTTGGGTGAAGAGAAAGTTTGTTAGCAATTAAGTTTCCAACCTCAATGTACTTTCTCTCTTCCCCTTTTTGGGTAGAGTATGGTCTCTTGATAGAATACTATAATAGTACATAAGGTGATGCAACATGATGTACACATTTATATTAATGAGGAACCGTACCTTTACACTATCAGTTTCTTGACAGTTATTTACCTTACTAGAATGAGGTTAGGTATTGATGTGCTTATCTTTACATTTATTTCTAACTGCTTGTTGCTCTAGTTGTCCTTCAGTCAATCAGTCATAGCCTTGAAGAGATAAGCTAGGAAGATCTTGGCATTTATAGTTCTTTAACTCTTTTGAACCTCAAGGTTCACATCCAACTACTGGTTGGCCATAACATAATTGAGAGAATCTTCTTTCTCCTCTGTATAAGCACTTCTTAGCGTATATGGCCTTTCATCTTTCAGAATGGAGGGTGCTTGATTCTTTGTTGTAGATACTTCTTGACTTCCCAACTCTAGTCTTCAGACTACAAGAATGACTATGGACAAGGATTGGTCTTGATGCTATGGTATTTAAGAACTGGACCAATTTGAGTAGCTTCAAGTGTATATACACATCTACCTGTACACATTATGTCCAACGTGTGAGCTCATCTGCATTTATAAGTTACTTACTACTAAACTAAGTTTAGAACAATGTTTGTGCCTAGGATCAAACTCAAAGCGATTAGCTTTTGAATAGCATGAGGACCTGCTCTGATACCAATTGTTAATTCCCAGTAGGCACACAATAGATCTAGAAGGGGGGGTTGAATAGATCCTTTGAATTTTTAAACTCTTTTCTATTTTATTTTGTATAGCTAAGAAGTTAGCATATGACAAACATAAAAATCATTTCAAGCACAGCGGAATAAGTTAAATCTCCCCTTCATTGATATATTGATAAACATTGATACATTGTTCTTTGAGTTAGTTTAGTTATAAGTAGTTAGTACATACATAGCAGTTAAGTACATAATGTAAAGACATAAAGTAAATGACAGAATGTAAAAGACACAAAAGGGTTTTAAGTGGTTCAGAGCTAACTCGACTCCTAATCCACTCTTCTGCACTCTCGCAGGAAATCCACTAAGGAATGGGCAGCACCCTGAATCACTAAGATCCCTTCAAGGCCAGCAGCCCTGGAACTTCAGTTCACTTTTGAACTCTTCAAGCCCTTTGGCTTGGAACTCCTTTAGTTCACTCAGAACTCTTCAAGCCCTTTGGCTTGGAACTCTAGTTCACTAAGAACTCTTTAAGCCCTTTGCCTTGGAACTCTAGTTCACTAAGAACTCTTTAAGCCCTCCGACTTGGAACTCATTTAGTCCCTCCGGACAAGGACCCTTTGGCCCTGGCTACTTGTAGTTATAGTTGTAGTTGTTGTTTGTGCTTTGCTACTAAGATGTCTTGAAGCTTGATCATCTTTGTACTTAGTAGCTAGGCTCGGTCCTCAGCATTCTACTTCGAGTCTAGACCTCTTTTCTGGTGCAGCTGATCTTCAGTCTGTTCAGCTCATCTTCACTTGCTATCAGCTGTGCACCATCACCACATAGGACTGCTAAGGCTTTTCATTGTGGGTCACTTTCTTCTGACCCTTAGCAGCCCTTGAACCCTTCTTGAATGATATGCAAACATGGTTCTGCATCTTCTCTTGTTCAGCTTCTGGTTCTTTATAGTGATCCGTAGAGTGGCTCTTCTGATCTTCCTTATACTCAGCCACCTTCTTGAATGCTATCTTATTGGCCTTCTCGGCTCTCAGCTTGGCTGCCATCTTCAGTGGCATTCTCATCCTTGTTGAGTGAAGCTTTAGTCTGTTCAGTGCTTCTTCAAGTCTGCTTTACTTCCACCTTCGTAGTCTCACTACCACTGAGACTTGTTCTCTTCAGCTCTAGTGGAACTCGTAGAGTCAACAATGTAGAATTCCAATAACTCGACGAATCTACAACATAGCAACAACTCTTATCTTTGAAGCTTATCCTTTAAATACCCTTTCATAATCTTCCCGTTGGAAAGTAGCCGTTGGAAGCTATTTGAATTGCTTCGCAGATCTCGAGTTATTTGGTGCAGACTGCTGATGTGACGTGACAGGTTCTTTTTGACTTAACTGACACAGCAATTTGCTTTCTCACCTACCGCCTCA
The DNA here is from genome assembly GCA_020205555.1 of Panax stipuleanatus. Taxonomy (NCBI): domain Eukaryota; kingdom Viridiplantae; phylum Streptophyta; class Magnoliopsida; order Apiales; family Araliaceae; genus Panax; species Panax stipuleanatus. Next base: position 29,478,317 of record CM035124.1, read on the forward strand.
AAGATGTCACTATTCCATGTCAGGCTGGTAGTCTTCTTTATTTCTCCTTTCTGATTCTTTGATTCGAATCCTTAGGAGTTGTCTTTTGCATCGATGCTCTCAATTAGCAACTGTTCGGATGTCAGTCTTTATATTGATTCATTGCCAGTGCTTCAACACTCAGATGCCCGAACTCCACAATTCTGATGCATATGTTCTTGGACCTTTATCGTAGTGTGTCTTTGTTGACTTTTGCTATTTGACTAGCTGAGACAATACTACGATTCTGAAGAGTGTTATTGGATCTTTAATGTGGAACACTTCTTCCTTTTCTTGTGCAGTGCTTCAATACTTCTGTTTGCCTTGACTGATCTCAGGAACTGATATCTTGACTTGTCGTTCTGACCTCTTCTGAATAGCAAGACACTTCAAATTTGTGGCATACCCAGCTCCTTTCTCCGGTGATCTCCCGTTCACCTATCTTTAATGGTCGGACCCATGCTTAATCACTTCTGTCTTGTTTATCACAAGCTGGCCGGTATCCCTGTAGGTTGTATTAGTTCCTCCTTTACTTTGGCAAACACTACGATCTTGAGTGATTCTCAAGATCATTGTTTTCTGTTCTCTTGACAGCTACTGCACTTGCTGACTTTCTCTAGTCAGTCACTTAGTATGAAGTCTTCTTCTGATTGGCTTGTGGAAGACTTCATCTCGAATGGCTTCACAACTCAGTTTGCATGTTGATAGAGTTGATGCTTAGATCTTCTGTTAGCTTGCATGCCTTTCGGTGAGTGCTCTCTGGTACTCTTCATGTAGGATGTATCTTTGTAACTTAGACCAGAGGCTTCATGCTTTGGATATATTGGGAGTGCCCATTTGATGAGAATCGTGTTGACACTACGATTCTTCCCTTAGCATTGTAGAGCAACCTTTGTGGAAGCTTTAGTTCTGCAGACTACGATTTAGCTTTGTTGCTGTAGACACTACGATTCCGAGATCAGACCTTGACAGTCTACGATTCTGCCTTCATGCTTGCTGTTTTCGTCTGATCTTACCCGACTACGATCTCTGCCTCTAATGATTATTAGACTCCACTACTTTAAGTGTGATCTATGATTCTTGACTTAGCTCTGGCAATTTCTCGGTCGACTCATAGACAGGCTGTCTCTTCGATTCTGAACATGACTTTCTCAGCAGACTACGGCTTCTAGGAAGTACTTCTCGACACACTATGATCCTTCCTCGTTTCTCCTGGCAGACTACGAACTCCGAGATCTACTATCCTGCAGACTACGATTCTGCCTTAATAGCTCTCGAGTCTCCTTTGTCTCTCCTGGTAGACTATGATTCTGATGCAGTGCTTCGACAATCAGACAGGCCTATCTATTACATTATAAGATCAACCTAACAAGCTTGATCTTTCTATCTTTATAGTCCTTGTACATCATTTCTTTTTAAGGACTTTACAAAGCTGTTTTGCTTATGTAGGATCAACCTAACATATTTGATCATTTCAGTCTAAGTCCTTGTACATATATTCCTATTATCTATCAAAGGACTTTACAACTTTTATTAATGCAAGCATACTTGCATATTCATTCATTTATATCATAATCAAATCCTATATAAATAGGAATAACATTCTTATGTATATTCCTAACATACTTGATTCAAATTATATATATATATATATATATATATATATATATATATATCACATGACCCATTCATTATTATGCAGCAAGATTTCCAAAAGATCAAAGACAAGAAGAAAAGTACCTGCTAACTCATAATTTCTTTTTATTTTCAGCAATAGGCGGCGACTTCCTCTCTTCTTCTTCTATTATTTTTTTGATATCAGACGAATAATGATCTAAGTACAATATAGGGTATGTGTTTTAGTGTTTTAGTTATTTATTTATATATCTTATTAACTCTCCAAATTTTAATAGAATTTTAATATTTCACAATTATAATTTAGACCCAATAAGTTTTAAGGCCCAATTAATGTAGTCCACATACTTAAATACATATTGACCCAAACTCTAAGACCCTCGAATTTTATAAATAAAGATTTAATTTTTTTTATATATTATTTTGAAATAGTAAGGGGTTGATTTAATTAATGTAGTAAGTTGTGGGTAAAATGCGCAAATATTTCAAAATGAGCAAGTGGTTATAAAATATTCATTGTTGTCGGGGAATATTTGTTTGATCGTGGAATATTCTTGTTGTCGGGGAATATTCGTACGACGGCGCAGCCATTTGTGGGCCCTACAACGGAATAACTGTCGGATATAGAAAGCGACAGAAATAACCTTTTTATAAATAACGGTAAAACTGTTACCGTTAAACTGTTGAAATACCCGGTGATAAAAATACAGTAATACGCGGTGTTGCACAGTAGCACACGGTATTGCACAGTAATTCTAAATTATTGATTCTTACGTAAGAAGGCACTAACTCAATTATTGTTCCAGTAATTACTGTTCAATATTTTATATTATTGATTCAATAATTGCTACGTTGATATTTTATATGATTAATTCAATAATTATCACTGCACAGTATTTCACATTATCAAATCAATAATTCATATTATTTGAATAATATTATTAGATAGCATTATTGACAATGTCTAAGGAAGTTCTGTCTAGGAGGGGTTATTTAATTACGCGCCAGTAAGGAGAAATCCTTATCGGAAGGCCCCCTCTTTCTTAAGAACGACCTGGTTGTCAATATTATAGTTCTGTAATATTATTTATGAATAATTAATTATTGATTTATATGATAAAAAAATATTTATTTTGTGGATATAAAAGAAGGAATTAGTGCTGAGGTGTTTTTATCAATATTTTGGTATGAAAAATCATCCGTTTGTGGATTTCAGCTATTTTCGGTTGAAATTTTGGAAAAACTTCCTTCTACAAAGTTGTAGAGAATTGAATTTTCCATGGAAAGGACATAAATTCGTATTTTTCTGATAAAAGGGTTATTCATTATGAATTATTGAAGTTTCGGAATAAATATTTTTTTAAATAAAATAGTGGGCCCCACTTTTGTCTTGTGTGGAAAATGCTGATTTTTTTTAGTCCAATTAGGTGTATTAGCAGCCAGCAGGTTTTCAAAGCAAGTGTGCTACGTTGGTTAACAAAGTCAATCTAGGCATCCTAGCATTTTTCCTATAAATAGGGTGCTTAGTTAGAAATGAAAATTACACCAGAATCAGAAAAGTTTCTCTCTATAATATCGAGCGTATTACTTGTGAGTATTTAGATACTTTGAGTGTTGATAACAGTGCAAATTTTCGTCCACATAATATCCGATATTCCAGTCAAAACTACTCTCCGGTTAAGGTAAAGGATGTTATTTTCTTTCGTAAACGATGTTATTCTTCTCAATATCATTATACCGAAATATTGTCATGTATTTTATTATGAAATTCTTACTTTTTCCGTCGGGGTTACTATTCACGTATACGGCACTATTCACAAAAAAATAAATTTTTTTCTATTTGTCCAAGTTGTTTGTTAAGGTTCCTATCTTTGATTGGATCCAAGTTTTTATCTTTATTCTTGAATTTTGCTCTGCAAAGTATTATTATGGAATATTCTTGAACTTGGATAAACTAAATTACGAATCCCTAATCTTTGTCCTTTATCTCACTGGATTCGTTATTTATATTATTTTTTATCATCCTCAGTCCTAAATGGTGATATAACTGAATATCTTTGGACTGTAGAGCAAAGATGAATGATTTCCTGATGAATATCTTTGGCCGTAGTGCAAAGATGACAGGTGTTGAGATGAATATGACCAACTGGTGATACAAATTAATATCTTTGGCCCGTAGTGCAAAGATGAATATTTGATTCGAGATATATATTGATTGATATTACAAGGATAAAATATTGATGATGGACTTTTAAGTCATAGAAGATAGTAGACTTCATTCTCTACTTAACTCTTCTAATGAATTGTTATTTTCGCTGCAAATATTGATCTAAAACTTGTTGTCCATAATATTTTATCTGACTTGTTGAAGACTAACGATAATTTATTTTCCATTATCTTAGTCGTAATATTCTTTACTGGGCTAGTTGAGCTCACCCTTTTCATCTATTGTCCTCTTCAGAAATGAGAATGTCGCAGGAACTAGTCGGGGGACAGAGTGATGGCCCGAGTTAGAGCAGTAGTAGTCCTCACTATTTCTAATAAATAGTGTGATAATAATTGTAATGAGTACTTAGTTTGAATGTTAATATTTTCTACATATTTGTATTGACACTCACAGTTGTGTGGTCGTATTTTACACGACCATGTGATATATAAGTTTGTATTTGGATTCTGTACCATATATTTGGCGACTCAGAATGGGTTGGGTTGACTGGACCTATTCTGGGGGCGTCACACAAACACAAGAAAAGTCCAATTAAAATATTTAAAATAAAATTTAAAAAAATCATTTATTTAATTATTAATTTCTGGGTATTACAATACCCGTTATTCTAGTCAGAAGTACTTTTTTATTGAGGTAAGAGATGTTATTTTTCTTGTAAATGATGTTATTTTCTTCAATATCATTTCACCGAAATATTGGTATGAATTTTATTATGAAATTTTTACCTTTTCATGTCGAGGTTACTATTTACGTATGCGGCACTATTCATGAATACGGTACTATTCACAAAAAAATAAATTTTTTTTTTCTTTGTCCAAGTTGTCTGTTATGGTTTCTATCTTTGATTAGATCCAAGTTTTAAACTTCATTCTTGAATTTTGCTCCACAATTGATTATTATGGAGTATTCTTGAACTTGAATAAATTAAATTACGAATCCCTAATCTTTGTCCTTTATCTTACTAGATTCGTTATTTATATTGTTTTTCATCATCTTCAGTCCTAAATGATGATATAACTGAATATCATTGGCCTGTAGTGCAAAGATGAATGATTATTTGATGAATATCTTTGGCCTGTAGTGCAAAGATGAATGATTATCTGATGACAATCTTTGGCCCGTAGTGCAAAGATGGACAGGTGTTGAGATGAACATGAACACTGGTGATACAAATGAATATCTTTGGCCGTAGTGCAAAGATGAATATTTGATTTGAGATATATATTAGTTGCTGTTACAGGGATAAAATATTATTGATGGACTTTTAAATCATAGAAGATGGTAGACATCATTCTCTACGTAACTCTTCTGATGAATTATTATTTTCGTTGCAGTTGTTGATCTAAAACTTATTGTCCATAATATTTTATCTGATTTGTTGAAGACTAACGATAAATTATTCTTCATTATCTTAGTCATAATATTCTTTACTGGCCTAGTTGAGCTCACCCTTTTATTCTATTGTCCTCTTCAGGCAATGAGAATGTTGCAGGGACTAGTCGGGGAGCAGAGTGATGGGTAGAGTTAAGAGCAGTAGTAGTCCTCACTATTTTTATAAAATAGTGTGATAATAATTGTAATGAGGACTTAGTTTGAGTGGATATATTTTCTACATGTTTGTGTTGACACTCACAGTTGTGTGGTTGTATTTTGCACGACCGTATGATATAAAAGATTATATTTGGATTTTGTACCATGTATTTGGCGACTCAGAATGGGTTGAGTATTGAACCTATTTTGGTGGCGTCACAGTTGGTATTAGAGCTTAGGGATATGATCTCTGGCGGAGATCGGGGAATAGAACTAGGTGGGGAGAGACGAGTAAATCCTTTGCTAGTATGTCCTACCTAAGCTTATTTGGTGTTTAATTGGTCGGTCGAAAGCATAGAGTTAATACGTGATACTGTTAATTTATTTAATTAACCCTTGTTTTATGGCATTATTTGAGAATGGTAGCTGAAAATGTTAACGGTGGAGTGAATGAGATCGTTGAAACACCTTTAATCACCAACCAGGAGAACGTGCAACAGGAAGGCAATATTCCTCCTGTAAACCACACCACCGATCAAACGATGAACGATGGGATGTTTAGAAGCTTTTTGTAGTTCATGCAAAACCAAACGAGTGAGACTCGTGTGCAAAATACAGGTGGAAATAATAGCAACTCGCGACATGTCACTCTGCCAAGCAGTTCAAAGAGTTGGGACCACCAGAGTTTTTGGGAAAGCCAGATCCAATCAAGGCAGAAACGTGGGTTAAGCAAATCACCAAGATATTTGATGTCTTTGGATGCACGGAGGAACAAAAGGTTCTATTTGCCACGTTTATGTTCTGTGGAGAGGCAGATTACTGGTGGGAATCTGTGAAGCGTACCCAGCCTATCGCACTCAAGATGTCTTGGGAGGCGTTCCAGAAACCATTCAATGACAAGTACTTTCCAGAAAGTATTCGTCATATGAAGGAAGTAGAGTTTATCAAGCTGGAACAGAACAACATGACTGTGTCCCAGTATGAGGCTAAGTTCACGGAGTTATCCCGGTTCACATCTCATTTGGTGGATAATGAGGAACGTATGACGCGGATGTTTCTGAGAGATTTGAAACCCAAAATTCAGTCAATACCTCATTTCACACAAATTTTCTCTATATTCAGATGTTGTGAACATGACTCAATTATTAGAACGAGATAATGAGTCTGTTCAACCAAGGGAGAACAACCAGGGTCGTACCAGTGGCAGCAAGTCATCGGAACAATGATAACCAGCGAGGAAGAAAGTATCATGATAGAAGCGGTAACCACTCCGATGGTAATCTTGGCCATGATAATAGAACAAGTGAGTCAGGGGGAGATTTCAAAAAGAGAAGGTACAACAATGACAACGTGAAGACGTCAGCACCAGCATTAACTGTTTCTAGGGGAGGAGAACAACTACCGGTCGTATGCTATAAATGTGTACAAGAGGGACACATCAGTCCAAATTGCCCACAATAAATCAAGGTGTGTTATAAATGTGGAAAGAAAGATCATATAGCTCGAGAGTGTCCTGTAGCGAAACCAAGTCCATCGGGGATGGTGACTCCAAAGGCTGTTCTGGACAAGTCAAAGTCGGTGGTTCCTGAAGAGCGTTTGTCGTGACTGTCCAAAACGCGAGGAACCCGAACAAGGTGATCACGGGTAAGCTAATCATAAACTCTTGCGAAGTCTATACCCTATTAGATACCGGTGCTACCCATTCTTTTATTTCACCTGCTTGTGCTCAACGATTGAACTTAACTTCTGAGAATTAGACTTTGACTTATCTGTTGAAACTCCGTTAGGAGAAACCTTCGTTACATCCACAGTTTACAAATCTTGCTTTATTCAAATTGGCACCTTCACCCTACCTGTTGATCTTATATCTTTGAAAATACTTACATTTGACGTGATTTTAGTAATTGATTGGTTAACCACTTATCATGCCAAAATTGATTATTTTCGTAAGGTTGTTAGTTTTCATATTCCTAACCAACCTGTTGTGCAAATTCAAACAACCAAACCACTAAAATCAATCACTGTCATTTCAAGTCATAAAGCTATTCATTTGTTAAAAAATGGATGTCAAGCTTTCTTAGCCCATGTCATTGATTTAAATCAGAATACATCAGGTTTGAATGATATTTCTATTGTTAATGAGTTTCCTAACGTATTTCCCGAAGAACTTCACGGTCTACCCCAGAACGTGAAGTTGAATTCTTTATTGACATTGAACCCGGTACAAAACCCATTTCTAAAACCCCATATCAAATGGCTCCTATTGAACTTCATGAGTTAAAGGTCCAACTACAGGAGTTGTTATACATCGATTTTATTCATCCTAGTACATCTCCTTGGGGTGCTCCTGTTTTATTCGTAAAGAAGAAAGACGGGAGTGTGCGACTTTGTATTGACTATCGGGAGTTGAACCATGTCACCATCAAGAATAGGTATCCGCTACCTTGCATTGATGACCTGTTCGACCAGTTGCAAGGAGCACAATTCTTCTCAAAGATCGATCTTCGTTCTGGATATCATCAGTTAAAGATTAAAACTGAGGATATTCCTAAGACTGCCTTCAGAACTCGATACAAGCCTTATGAATTCTTAGTCATGTCTTTTGAATTGACTAATGCTCCTACTGCTTTCATGGATATGATGAACGGTGTATTCAAGGAATATTTGGATCAGTTCGTGGTTGTCTTTATTGATGACATCCTTATCTATTCCAAAAGCCGTGAAGATCATGAACACCACTTGAAGCTGGTACTTCAAAGGCTTCGTGAAAATAAGCTATATGCCAAGTTGAAGAAATGCGAGTTCTGGCTTGAGGAAGTGGCATTCCTTGGGCACGTAGTATCGAAGCATGGAATATCAGTTGACCAGGCAAAGATTGAAACAATACAAAGTTGGGAGCAACCTAAGTCGGTGACCGAGGTACGTAGCTTTCTGGGCTTAGCTGGTTATTATCGGAGATTCGTGGAAGGATTTTCTCGAATCGCTACTCCATTAACTCAGCTGACTTAGAAAGATACAAAATTCATATGGAATGAGAAATGCGAGAAGAGTTTCCAAGAGCTCAAGAGGAGACTCATCTCGGCACCTGTTCTGACAATACTATCTGGTTCGGATGGATTTGTCATCTACAGCGATGCTTCGGGCAAAGGGTTAGGATGTGTTCTCATGCAACATAGAAAAGTCATAGCCTATGCCTCACGACAACTCAAAGAATATGAGAAAATTATCTTACTCATGATTTAGAGTTAGCAGCTGTCGTTTTCGCGTTGAAGATCTGGAGACATTACCTGTATGGGGAGAAAGTGGAGATTTATACAGATCATAAGAGCCTTAAATATTTCTTCACTCAGAAGGAACTCAACATACGGTAACGACGTTGGCTTGAGTTGTTGAAAGATTACGACCTTACCATCCTGGAAAAGCAAACGTGGTAGCTGACGTGTTGAGTAGAAGATCATATGCGAGAACGAGTGCGATGTTGTCAACACAAAGGCCCATTTTATGTGACTTACAAAGAATGGAGGTAGAGTTCAAGAATCCGGGGACCCACGTGATGATGTCAAGTATACGCATAGAACCAGTTTTAATTGATAAAGTTAAAGATGCTCAGGTTACAGACCCGGAGCTAATGAAGATGAAGAAGAAAGTGCAAGAAGGTGCTATTCCAGAGGCAAGAATCGATGAAGAAGGAATACTTCGAGTCAACTCCAGACTTTACATTCCTAACGATTCTGATTTGAAGTATAGAATCATGATGGAGGCACACAACACACCGTTTGCAATCCATCCTGGGAGTACCAAAATGTATCGTGATCTTCGACATACATTTTGGTGGAGCAATATAAGAGAGAGATAGCGGAGTTTATCTCGAGGTGTTTAACGTGTCAACGTGTTAAGGCGGAGCATCAAGTGCCAAAGGGTCCATTGCAACCACTTGATATTCCAAAATGGAAGTAAGAACACATTACCATAGATTTCGTTACAGGTCTTCCCAAGGTTTCTCAAGGCATAGATGCGATTTGGGTTATTGTCGATAGATTAACCAAGTCTGCTTATTTCTTGCCTATACGAGAGACTTATTCACTTGAACGTCTTGCTCGTATGTACGTAAGTGAGATTGTGAGATTGCATGGCATGCCAGTATCCATAGTTTCGGATCGTGATCCAAGATTCACTTCACAATATTGGGTCAGTTTGCAGAAAGCTATGGGCACGGATTTAGGATTCAGTTCGGCGTATCATCCTCAAACGGACGGGCAATCGAAAAGGACTATTCAAACTCTTGAAGATCTATTGAGACTCTGTGTTCTAGACTTCAAAGGGAGTTGGGATAAGTACTTACCATTGGTAGAATTCTCTTACAACAACAGTTATCAGGCAAGTATAGGTGTGGCTCTATTTAAGGTGTTGTATGGATGAAAGTGTCGTTCTCCAGTATGCTGGGATGAGGTGGGTGAAGCAACATTGTTGGGACCGGAGTTGGTATGTATGACTACGGAAAAGATACAAATGATTCGATAACGTATACAAACGGCACAAAATCGACAAAAGAGTTATGCGGATCTTCGTCAAAAGGACGTGGAATTTAATGTTGGGGATCATGTATTGTTACAGTGTTGCTCCAGTGGAAAGGAGTTACGAGATTCGGGAAGAGAGGAAAGCTCAATCCACGATTCATTAGTCCATTTGAGATCCTTGACCGAGTAGGAACTGTGGCCAATAGACTCGCCTTACCTCCAAGCATGTCTCGTGTTCATAATGTTTTCACATATCCGTGCTACGTAAATATGTGAAGGACACAAACCACATTATTGAGTTAGAACTAGACGAGATAGCCGAGATTTAACGTACGAGGAGGTACCTATCAAGATCTTGGATAGGAAAGAGCATGTTATACGCTCAAAGGTTATACCACAAGTCAAAGTTTTGTGAAGAAACCATGCTATTGAGAAAATGACCTGGGAGTTAGAATCGAAAATGAAAGCGAGGTATCCTCACCTTTTCGAAACACCAGGTACGCACGTCAATTTCGAGGATGAAATTTCATAAGGAGGGGAGGTTGTAAGACCCCAACTTTTTATGAATAAAATTGAATTTTCTCTATATATATTTTAAAATAGTAAGGGGTTGATTTGATAGATGTGTTAAGTTATGGATAATATGTGCAAATATGGAAACGACCTGGTTGTCATTATTGTGATTCTGTAATATTATTTGTGAATAATTAATTATTAATAAAAATGATAAGAAAATATTTATTTAATGGAGAAATTTTTAAAGAGACAATTATTGAGAGTTGATATTTTATCTTCTTCGATAAAATATTCATTCAAATATATTATTATAATATTACATTATAAGTGTATGATGTAATAATATAATAATTGTGATATTTTTATAATAAATGCACGATATATGAATAAAATGTGGAGGAAGAGAGCAAATTGGGTTCGGAGTATTTTTGTTACAAAAAATATGTTAAATATGTTGGTGGGCCCCATTTTTGACTGAAATTTGATTGTAGCCTGCAAGTTCATTTGTATGTAGAATTGGGTCATTTTTTATTCGGAATTTATAAAATATTTCTTCTATAAAGTTGTAGAGAATTAAATTTCATATGGAATGGACATAAGGTTCGTATTTTTCTGATAAAAGAGCTATTTATTATGAATTATTGAAGTTCCGGAATATTGGGTCTGAATTGATTTTTGTTACAGAAAATGTTTAAAACATTTTTAGTGGAAGATTTTCTAGAAGAGTGGGCCCCACTTTTATAATGCAATTTTTTTTGAGTTTTTTCAAAGTTTTCATCCGTAAGTTTAATAAATTTAGCTTTGGTGTGCTAAGCATTTTTCTATAAATAAGGTGCTGAGTTAGAATTGAAAATCACACCAGAATCAGAAGTTTCTTTCTCTATAATATCGAGAGTATTTTTGTGAGTATTTAGATACTTTGAGTGTTGTTAAACAGTGCAAGTTTTCTTCAGCATTATACCCGTTATTTCAGTCAGAAGTACTTTTTTATTGAGGTAAGAGATGTTATTTTTCTTGTAAATGATGTTATTTTCTTCAATATCATTTCACCGAAATATTGGTATGAATTTTATTATGAAATTTTTACCTTTTCATGTCGAGGTTACTATTTACATATACGGCACTATTCACGAATACGGTACTATTCACAGAAAAAATAAAAAAAAATTCTTTGTCCAAGTTGTCTGTTATGGTTCCTATCTTTGATTGGATCCAAGTTTTGAACTTCATTCTTGAATTTTGCTCCACAATTGATTATTATGGAGTATTCTTAAACTTGAATAAATTAAATTACGAATCCCTAATCTTTGTCCTTTAACTCACTAGATTCGTGATTTATATTATTTTTCATCATCTTCAGTCCTAAATGGTGATATAACTAAATATCTTTGGCATGTAGTGCAAAGATGAATGATTATTTGATGAATATCTTTAGCCTGTAGTGCAAAGATGAATGATTACTTGATGAATATCTTTGGCCCGTAGTGCAAAGATGGACAAGGTGTTGAGATGAACATGACCACTGGTGATACAAATGAATATCTTTGGCCGTAGTGTAAAGATGAATATTTGATTTGAGATATATATTGGTTGCTGTTACAAGGATAAAATATTAATGATGGACTTTTAAATCATAGAAGATGGTAGACATCATTCTCTACGTAACTCTTCTGATGAATTGTTATTTTCACTGCAGTTATTGATCTAAAACTTGTTATCCATAATATTTTATCTGATTTGTTGAAGACTAATGATAAATTATTCTTCATTATCTTAGTCATAATATTTTTTACTGGGCTAGTTGAGCTCACCATTTTATTCTATTGTTCTCTTCAGGCAATGAGAATGTTGCAGGGACTAGTCGGGGAGCAAAGTGATGGACAGAGTTAAGAGCAATAGTAGTCCTCACTATTTTTATAAAATAGTGTGATAATAATTGTAATGAGAACTTAATTTGAGTGAATATATTTTCTACATGTTTGTATTGACACTCACAGTTGTGTGGTCGTATTTTGCAAGACCGTATGATATAAAAGATTGTATTTAGATTCTATACCATGTATTTGGCGACTCAGAATGGGTTGAGTATTGAACCTATTTTGGGGGCGTCATAGGGGCTGCCTAAAATTGTGGTTGTGGTACCAACCATGTTATGTTCCCTTGTAATGCTTTGTGCTTGGATGAAATCCCTGGTTAATGATGTATTTGGAATTGAACATAGAATCCATGCTTCAATCGAGGGTGTGTCAAGGCAAGGTAATGATGCAGATTTTGTCAGCAAAGGCCAGAAGATTAACACAAAAATTATTTTTGTCATCTTTACATATGTGCTTGTTAATCATAGAGGTGTGTTTGAGGTAAAAGTGACAAAGGAAAACATGTTTCTGGGATGTGAGAAAATAAGGATTACTAGTGCAGAAATGGGCTCGACATGTACCATCGTATTAACAAGGAAAGCTTTCTTGTGCTTGATATAGCAAAAATATCATTGCATGATGTTTTGTCTGTACTATCTCAAATAGTAAATATTAACAAGATTTCTCTTGGAGTGAGATGGCTTAAATCGGGGATGGCGAATACAATCGATGATTGGGTACGGAAGACTTTAGGAAAGAAGCCTTACGCAAGTGATGTTTATTCACCAACACCCGTTGTAATTCTAACTGAAGGAAGTTTGGGAATGCAAGGAGGAGCACAAGTTGTTGATCAGGATTTACAAAAGCTTGTAGATGTTGACTTCGCTGCTGCTAATGTTGTATCAAGAGGGGATAATGTTGTTTTGGTTTATGAGCCTATTTGGGATATGAAAATTGAACAGCTAGATAGTTTGAAACAATCTCAAAAAGTACAATCAGAATTAAGGAATTGGCTTCAAAGGAACATTAGCTCTCTAGTTGGAACAACAATTGAAAATGTCAATATTAACTTTGCTAAGGTTGACTACTCCAATGGTATAGGTACTCGAGTTGGCGTTGCTGGGCTTCTAGTTGGTAGATCTTTTCTCGAGCCAAAGTTCATTGACATTGGTGACTCTGTTGTGTGTTTCCTTAATAGAGTAGCCAAAGGGGAGGCAATAAATGGATCAGCTGGTGCAATCTATTATGAGGTGACGCTTAGAGAACATTTTCACCTTGAGGACAAGGTGAATTTTGAAGGGCAGAGTGTTGTTACGAACCATGATCCGAGCATTGTTAAAAGAGGTATTGGGTAAGAATAAAGGGCTACGATTAAGAGTTACTTATAATAATCAACGACTTGGATAGTTTCTCTAGTTATATTGTATTTTCCTTCCTTCAAAAGAGCTGAATGTATGCATTAGAGATTATCAAATGAAATGAATTAAAACTTCTTCCCCAATCTATCTTCTTTCTCTCCCTATTTCTCCCTGCAAATTCTATCAAAGTCTATCCGAGACTTTAAATCGGTAACATAACACCCACACCTAAATATAATATCTTTCTAACCCCAACATCATCATCAAAATCAAACCATACCCATCTTTATCCTCACCCCAAAACCCCCAATATAAGCACCGATTTAATTTCAATCTGACCAATCCCTCACCAAACTCTAATAAGGAAACCCAACCGGCCGATCACCTTGTCGAAGTCGTCAGTAGAATTCGTGATTACCCAGGTCAAAAAGAAAAACTCATTTCAGCTTTACAGATTGATTTCGCACTCTCCTCGAGTCAAAACTAAAATTGGGTAACCGAGATTTTAGTTTTGACAGTGTATCTGGCTCAGAAGACAAAGATCTTGCTGGGATTTATAAGAAGTTTATGGAATCAGAATAAATGGTGTGAAATTGGGGGATAAGTGCACCACTATAATGATGTAAGGACTAGTGTTGCACAAACAGCCTAAGGCCTGCGGCCTAACCTTAGTCTGACCTGGACTCGACCTGGTCAAACCCAGGCCAGGTCCAAGCCTGGACCAGACAGACCTGGCCTAGAAGGCCTGTTTGGCGCCTAGAAGGCTGTAAAAAGGCCTCCTAATTTTCGAAGAGAATCCAGCCTACCTAGACCGACTTGCGGCTTTGGTCCGACTTGAGCTCGGCATGGTTAGATGTAACAAGCCTGGCCTGCTAGCCCATGGACCCGTTCTAATATTTTTTTAACATAAGATGCATGTCTTATTTATACTGCCATTGGCTAGCATAAATTTGATGTGTAGACAATGTGAGACTTAACAAAAGCCATCATCAACTGACCAGTAGCCAATGTCAACAATCATGCATCTCTCTTCACCTCCTTTCATTGTTACTAACAGACCTGAAAGATATGACCCCATCCCCCAATATAGAGATTGGATCTTCCAATAAATTACTTACCCCTAAAGTATGTAACATTGACCTTGCATTTGACAAGTCAAGAAAGACAAGCGTATAAACTTTTCATGAACCATAGAAGAATATTACGCTTGAAGCACTCTTTGTAACTGTTTTCATGAAGGAGCTGTAGTCAGTTGAAGCACCGCCCAAAGTCGACGATTAATGGTGAATGCTCAGTGGGCTTTTAGGATATTGGGATAAGAGAAAAGGGACATGGTTTTCGCTTCCCGTTTGACATTCTCGAAATCGGCCCTTGATCGATCAAGATCGTTGAATTTGATTACTGAAATTGAAGAATTCATGGGGATGCAATTGCTTTGTAAACAATGGCGCTTACTCCTCTGCTAATTTCGTCGAGCCGTTTGTAGCAATTTAAGTCAAGTGGGTATTGGATTTTTCTTCATTCTTCTTCGTCGCGAGCCATTACTGTAATTTGGGGTTCTAGGTAATTGGGAATTAGAGGGACTTTGTGGATTTTTTATGTGTTTTGGGAGATTTGATTGGATTGAGTTATGGGATTTTTTATTTAAGAAGATGATGGTGGAAAAAGAGAGAAACCGGGAAAGTGAGAGGGTTTAAGCGGGGTTCTTGTGAAATGAGGTTGACAGAAAAGAAAGAGAGTAGTAATATAGAGCGGTGATTATATTTTAGAGTGATTTGATGCATGTGACTAGACATGCACAAACAGGCTGCCTGGCCTAGCCCAATCTAGGCCTGCCAGACTTTGACCGTTGACCAGGCCAGGCCCAAAAATAAAAAGGCCAGGCCAGATAATTGAGTTGAAACCTTGGTCTGTTGAAGCCTACTGGCCAGGCCCAGGCCTTCGAGGCTTTGCTTGCTTAAAATTTTTGTCTTGAACTCTCCTCAATTTATAAAATAAATGTAGGGCAAGTTAACATTGTTAGACAATATGGGACTTGTGCAAATAGATAAAGTGAAGCTTATGGCCAGGCCCCGAACAGCCATTTATTTCCATTTCTTTCACAAATTTGACACAGGGACATAAGAATCACATAAAAATATTGATATTAGCAAAGCAAGCAGTCCTTGTTTGAATCCACGTCAATATGCAGCAGATGATGATGGATGATGAATTGATGATGATGGATGCGCATTACACCACACACCACCACCCCCAGCTGGCATTACCTTTGTTGTTTCTCTTCTGTTTCTGTAGTAGAGCTTTGGATTCATCGCCGGCGCAAAGTCGGAAGAGGAGACAGAAGGTTGAGGTTTATCACGAGCTTCTTCGCCGACTCAAGGAGTCGAAAAATGAAGAGGCGAGCCAGCTAGGTTTTGATGATGAGCTTTGGGCTCATTTCAATCGAATCATTTCAATCCTTTCTTTTTCCATCCCAATTAGATTTTCTTCCAAATGGATTTGCGAGAATCAACGGCACACCAAGCACAACCACCACCTCAACACCACCAACATCCACCGCCTCATCACCACCAACTGCCACAGCCCCAGCACCACCAACAGCCACCGCCCCAGGTAGTGATGATGGCCCCGCCACTGAACTCATACACCCCCCAAATTAGGATTGCACATAATAATTAATCCAAGTCCCACATTGTTTACCGAGAAAAGTGTTAAAGGAAACTTTTCTTATAAAATGGACTCTCCTCAATTTGCAACTAGTTGTGGGCTGGTCCAAATTGAATATTTCGACATGTGGGCTGGGTCGTATGGATATTAAAATTAAAAAGGCCAAGGGAATTAAACCCAGGCCATTAGGCTTTTACCCCAGCCCGGATGAGAAAAACCACTGGCCAGTCCAGGCCGGGCTTTTAGCTAGGCCAGGTCGGGCTGGATTTTTATATTTAAATGGCGGCCTTTTTCAAGCCTTCAGGTCGGGCCTGATCGGTTCAGGTCTTGACCGGGACAGGTTTTGACCAGGTTGGGCTCTGGTCAGATCAAGGTCGAGCCGAAGTCTCCAGGCCGTTTGTGCACCCCTACATGTGACTAATCTGTGCACAAGACTGACAAGAGTTTAGTTGGGTTTGGAAGAGCTGATTTTTCAATCTTTATTTTAGAGACCCACATTGTCTAATATACTTGTTTTTCTTTATAAATAGAGATAGAGTTTAAATTAATTTCTTAAAGCCAAGCATGAAAATCTAAAATAAGGGCTTGGCCTAGCTTGGACCGGCCTGGTCTTGACTCAGGCCTAGCTTGGGCCTAGCCTAATCAGCAGGTTCTCTCAGGCCATATTTTTGTTACAATTATCCAGTCTGACCTAGCCTGCTTCCATTTGACCCTAGGCCTGATCCGACTTGATCAATTGTCAAAGCTTGGTAGGCCTATATTCAGGCCCAGACCAGGCTGCTTGTTTGTCAAGTCTAATATGGACCAACTGGTTTTGGTAAGAGTTAGTACCATGTTTGGGTGTGCAAAGTAGCAGGGAATTGTGTGCAAGTCTTTGAGGGATATTTTGGGGATAGGGGATGAAAAGAATGATGAGAAGGTTGGACTTGGAACTTGGGACATTTGTGCAAGTCACAATCTTGGAATTTAATTTGGGTTATTAACCGAGTAATTCTATTACTTGTTCGGATATTAAAAGTGCACGATTTTTGATTATAACCAAATAAGTTATTCGGTAAACAAATTCTCTCCCTCTATTTTCAAAATGATGACTAAAGATACAAAAATTTTATCCCAAAATAATATGATAAAGTACATAAAGTAAAAAGTAAATATTTTTTTGTTTCCAAATTATAAGATATCTATTAACTTTTTAAAAGTCAATTTGTGATATTTTTAAATTTAAAATTAACGTAATTCATTTAAGATTTTAAAATAATTAATCTTATAACTAGTATTACTTTTTAAGTTGTTTATAATATTCATAATTTTATTGACATAATTTAAATAAATTTATATCAATTTTGAGTTTGAAAATATTTGAAGTTGACTTTTTAAAAGTTAATATTGATATTATAATTTGGGACGGATGGAGTATGTCATTTGGTGGGATCCAGTAGTATAAAAAAATAAAAATATTCATCACTTTATATAATTTTGTGGGACTATTAAAGATAATTTTTTTAAAAAAAATATTATTCTCTTTTCTCTTCTTTTATTTTTTTAATATATATTTAAATTGTACTTTGTTCATTGGAAGAAATAGGTAGGTGTAAATCAAAAGAATAGCAATCTCGTGAATCGTGATAAGCTTATTCTACATTTTTACTCCCTCGATGTCATTTTAATTGGTAATCTTAATATTTTTTTAAAGACTAAAATTCAAATTTAGGAGCCTTACATTACTCTTTATGTTGAAAATATATATAAAATTTTCCTAATATTGTTGTCACTAAAGAGAATATAAATTAATAAGTTTTTAATGTTTACAAATAAAGGAGATTGAACAATATTTTAGTTTTAATTTCAATTGTCAAAATTGATTTAAGAAAATATTTGTTTCTCATTTATTTATTTATTTTACTTTTTCTTAGTAACATGAACCTTTTTTTAAAAACTCCCTAATTTGTATTTTAAATTCCGAATGACCTATCATTTAATAAAATAAACCTTTACTCCACCCGTTCACTTATTTATATTTTGACCTCAATGGTGAGTAAAAATATAAATATGTGAAATTCAAATATACTCATGTCCAATTTTCATATCCGCCTAGAAGAGCTCGTAAGTAAATGGATTCATCATGGATGGTAAATATCAATGTGCATTGCACTACTCTAAGCTTACGGCTTACAATTAAACCTCCGTTTCAAACTTAGATATACAATTTGACTTTTGAGATCAAACTATTAATACCAATATTAAACTTTCACGAGTCATACCAATGTTAAAGTTTAATATGTCGGCGTTTAATCTCAAAAATCAAATTGCATCTCTAATTTTAGAACTGATGTAATATTATTCTGAATAAAAACACCCAAAATGGCAAACCCCTTTTTTCTCCTAGAAGACCAACACCTGCCATATGTACAAAGATGTCAAAGAGTGCACTTTTCACATTCAACAATTAGGTGCAAAGGGTACAATTTCTCATTCAACAATTATGTGCAAAGGGTAGCCATTCAACTTGAAAATATTCATGACAAGAGTTTGGGACAACTCATACAGCAAGAGTCGAGTCATTAATAACACGGCGAACAGCAAAAACCTCTCCGGTGGGAACCGTATGGCTCAATCCATAACCAGAAAAACAAAAACATGAAAAAAAGAAAGAAAAAAAAGAGAGAAAAAAGGAGCCCACCTATCTCAGGGACAATACTTGGTCAAATGATTTGAGTGAAACCGAAATGACAAGAAGCTTAATGATATGCGGCCCTAGATATAAACATCACTTCAGTCAACTTCAGGTACGATGCCTCGACTACACTGGGGAACACCATTTGAGCATCATTACCAGCAAAACCAACCTGTTTGATAAAGAATATTGCATAAGACAAAGTAGTAGCAACGCCTTGATTGCATAAACTACCATAATTTTTGGTCATTTACCTTCACTATTCCTTATCCATTGTCAACCACAATTTCCTGATCGTACTCTCCATTGCCCATCTTGCTTTAGTCTGTGAATTAAATGATAAAGAAAAATAAAAATAAAATAAACATAGTTAAAAGGTTAAAGTACTGGCGAGAATATATTTTGTAACTTCAGTTCTAGGACATTTTGTAATTAAAAAACAAAAAACAGTAAATGTATAACTTCAAAGTTGTCTTTCAGTCGAAGACTAACGAAATTTTCTTCACATAATACTGAAACTCTATAACTACATTCTGGAACTATCATCCCCGATGTTTCTATAATCATTTAGGCAGTTTACAACAAAAGAAAAATCCTTTCCAGACCCCATGAAGAGCAACTCTGTATTTACTCCTCTCAATCAATAAAACATCAGTGCAGAAGGTTTCTCCTTGTAGTCAACTTTCATTTTGTGTTTAGTTTATTTCCTTCTTTTCTTAACAAGTAAAATATTGACCTGGGTAATCCAAACTCTGCTACAAAACAGCGAGGAAATATGACAAACAAGGAAGCATAATCAAAAAGGACTCAAATGCAAAAATGTCCCCTTCAAATTTAGCACCAAAAAAATAAGGAAAAAAAAAGTCCTTTCATGTTGTACCAAAATTTCAAAAATTGTTCCCTGGATTTTAAAAGTTGTTAGCGTGATATACATTGTTAGGCCCTCCATCTAACAATTTAAGCTTTTAGATGAGTTGGTTATTTAGCATGGTATCGGAGCTCTGGGTATGTAAGGTCTTGGGTTCAGATCTTCCCGACCACATAATTGTCTTTATATTAATTTAATGATGCAAATGCACTTTAATTTCTCCCTTCTCTATAAAAAGTTGCATTTGAGGGAATGTGTTAGCATGATACACATTGTTGCCCTCTAATAACTTAAACTTTTAGATGAGTTGGTTATTTAACAATTACAAAATAGAGCTCTACCTCGTTTGACTTTTACATTTAGAAACCGACTTAAATGCAAAATTGTCCCTACAAGTTGTACCATAATCCCAAAGTTGTTCCTCAAACTTGAAAAATAGCAAGACCTCCTTTCAAGTTGTTCGAGTGAGTCAAAAGTGATCCACTAAGCTTTTTTTGTTATAAAAACAAAAGGTAGGGGCAAGGGAAGGGCTATCGTGGGTAAGTGAAAATCACAAAAGAGAGGAGGGAAAGCGATCCATATTATCTTCTACAACAAATTAGAATTGCTAATTTCTTTGCCACCATTTCAAAAAACCAACACCTTCACTCGCCATTTTCTTAGATAAAAGAACAAAATTATTAGATGACATCCAAAAAAAAAAAGTAATAATAATAATAGTACAAGCATAGGAGGACAAGGATTTCAACCATCCTAAGAACCAAATAAAAAGGGAAAAAAATCGAAAGAGGGTAGTTCTCTAACTCTGCAAAGGTTGGTCACCGAAAGTACCCCAAAAAGCACCAATGAAAGAGGCCAGTGAAGAATCAAGGAATAGATCCTATCTTGCAACAAAGAATATAGCCATCTCTATACAACTGAGCATTGTGCCAATTCCAGATTCCCAAAGCACAAATAAGATGGCACACTTCCAGAGCATCTATGCATCCTTCCTCCATCCAAAACCTTTGTACCAACTCTTGCCGATTCGGTACCATCAACCTCGATTAAAGATCAATGCAAACCCTATCAACTCTTAACTTTATTCATTATGTAGGGATTATAATACTTATATAGAAACCTAAGACTTAGAAACCAATTAATTCTAATACCGGAGACCATTAATTCTAACTTAGAAACCACAACAAAATGTAATACTAGAAACCAAATAAAACTCTAATGTTGCCAAGATAAATATGTACCCTATTAAGTAACTCTAGTTACTTAATATACATGTTAGTATATACCTAATAAACCTAGACTCCTAATTACTATGTACCTACCATAATTAAGAGATCTAAACTCATTATGGTCAATTATCCATATATAATAATATAAGCTAATTTACTAATAATCCTTTAGTTTTCATGTTCCATTCCACATCATTTACTTTCTCTCTTCCACCCCCGTTGTCTGCCTCTTTTTTGCCGACTTTTTTGCCTCTTTTTGCCAACTTCCATTCTTCATGCCGAAAATTAGTTATGGATTTGCTTCCACGCACCTAGGTAATCCGTAATAAGTCTTCACCGCCTCTACAACGTGTCAAATGTGCCAAGCCAAACTCAAGATCAGGTCTTGTTCGGGTCACAAATCTTTGCATCAGTTTTTCCACGGCCTTTTCTTGACACCCTCGTATTGCCACTTCTTGTAGGAGCTGCCACACTCAGCTCACTGAATTTCCTGGCTGAAAAACTCCACTTTGTTCACTGTTGTAACAGAGGTATTGATTATTGCTCTTGCTAGAGCACATTTTCTAGGGTTTTCGAAGTTTATGGAGATGGACTTGGCTATGGACTTGGTTATGGTAAAAGATGGATATATATATATATATATATATGGGCATCACCACAACCATCTCCATGTGTCCCTTTTATATTTTAAGGGTAGTTTTGTCATTTCACTAATTAATAATATATTTGTCATTTTATCATTTTACTAAACAAAAGAATGTCATATTGGGATGGTTACCACAGCTAGCAGTTGTGGTGACCACAACTGCACTTTTCCCTATATACACAAACTAACTTTGCCCTTATCCTAATATACATGGAACTCAAGTTGGATATTTACATCCAAAAAGAGCTAACTTCCGTTTTGTTTTGCTTTTCTTTGGAGTGAAAAAGTCAAACGGGTTACTTTTGAATCACTTGCAATTTGGAGGAAGAGTTTTGCAATTTATAAAATGCAGGTGCCAAAATTGGGATTTAGGTATAACTTGGATGGACAATATTGCATTCTAATCTAATCAAAAGTTTTCGAGAACAACCTTTGAAAAACTAAATACAGTTTAAACATATATTAAAAAGAATAAAGCAAATAGAAATTTTACAATTTGCATAGTACATTTTTCAATATTTGCATACTAGTTGATTTGTGAAGGAACTCTAATTATTTCTCTTGTGAGCCAGGGACAAAATAAGTATGAACGGAAATGGGAAATGGGAAATGGGAAAAGTAGAGAAAATAGTTTTCTTTGATTAGAGAGGAAAGGAATGGAATGTGAGGAGGATTGAGGTTCCTTTCATTTTGGTCCGCTAGGGAATAAGAGAAAGAAAGAGCATGCTTGTTTCGCTACAAAATGGAATATATAGATGAATAATGCCAGGATTTTTTGTGGACAATCGATGAATGTTGACCAACTTTTGAAGAGAGTGTACTTCTATGCATCTCTTTGGGTCCCGTGGGAGTTTTTGAGGAATTTTTTTTCAAGTCAAATTTACTTTAGGACCGACAAGAAGATGTGCTCTATTGATGCCAGGATGATTTTTTCAATTGTTTTTATTTCTTTTTAGGTGGTCTTTTCAATTCTATTAACAATGTAGTTGCATTTTATATTCGCTAATAATTTTTCTTCTTTTAAAAAAAATAACAAAAAAGAAAAGGGAAATATGTACATGGAAAGATTTTACTACTACTATCTCCGTCCACTAAATAATGGCTCGAGTACAAAAACCTTTTGTCCACCAAAAAATGGTTCAAATATATAAGTCAAAGCTAAAATGTGAGAAAAATACTATAATACCCCATACATGTGTCATAATTATATCGGGCCCACTAGCATTTGCTTAAGTCCAAATATAAGGATAAAGTTGAAACTTACTTTATACTAGCTCTCTCCTTCTAATTTAACATTCTTAATTTGTATAAAAAAATGTACTTGTTACTTTTTGGTGGATGGAGGGATTATAAATAAGGTGGTGTGAGTTGAAAAGCCAATTGAAATATGCAACTCTTATAAGGTCCAATTGTGACTTCCAAAATGAAGCAAATATATTAAAAACTATAGAAACATTATAAATTTTAATTGTTTCTATAGTAAGCATCATCACGTCATTGTAAATTTCTTCTCCTTGTAATTTCAAAAATAGCTATACACTAATGACATAGTAAATACCTTTCAAAAATTGTTTCCACAATCAATTTCTTATTTGTAAATGTCTATAAAAATTAAAAGGTATAATTAAATTACTATAACCTGTAAAGGTAAGTGCCTAAGGAATCTTTTCTTATATTTTATAGTCTGACTTAGGACCTTTTTAAATGCCATTTTCTTATAACGGTTCTAGTAAATACGTTTTATAACACATTGAAAGCATTTATAGGCTTTGAATAAACTAATATTTTACCAAGTAGCTAAGCATAATAATGATATACAAACCAAAACAAGAAGCCTCTATTATGAATTAAAAGATGAGGGAAATAAGGACCAAGGTTACTCTGATTACTATATACAATTTATATTTTTCTACTATTATTTTTAAAATTAATTACTTGTCATACTTTACCAAATGTGTGCAGTTGTGAATGTACAACTGGCTACAAAGAGGAGATTAGATCTACTGCGAATACTTATTGTCCTTTCACCTATTCTTTATACTTAAATGCATATGTAGCAACTGACCTCAATGAATGTGTACTCAAATGAAATCTATCAGTGCAGTGAAGTCTAGTTTAGCAACCTTACGTGAAATGTGGTGAACTACTCCACATTAATGGAATGTCTGAATAAATACACAACTCAAAAGACATAAGAGGCAAAGACTCTTAGAATTTCAAACTCCATCTCTTCAAGAAAAGAATAATTACCAAATAGATAGGCATTATTCCTTATATGGTCTAAGTAAAACGATTTTTTGTGCCGATTTGGCGCAACTTATTTGCACTGAATTACAACTTACAAAATACAAAATATTCCGTACTGCATCATATTGTTCAACTAAACTATAGCATAGTATAGCTTAAAACATGCATAGTACACAAGTTGCTTAAAGGGTGACTCTTACACTATACATTGCTAAAAACGTGTCCTAATATGACTTTTAAGAACAAATTGACTATTTTAAGAAATAATACTTCTACTGTTTTTCACAAGTACAGCGGAGTGACTATGACCACTATAAACTATATAAAATTTATTACTAATCCAATGTTTGTGGTCTCGATAATTTAAATAAATACGCGTAATCATTACTTCTAAAAATACTTTTTTTATTTATTATAAAAGTCATATTTTGACATTTATTTATTCTAGGATAGATGGGGTATGTAGCATGTAATGAATTTTTTGAACTTAGTCAGTAACCCCTATATAATCTAATTGGCAATAACCAAATTGTCATAATCAGATTGATCTTATTGTCATTATCACATTGTAAATAGTCATTGTAAATAGCCTGATTATCAATAATTAAATTACCATAATAAGAATGTTATAATATGATCTTGGTAATATCAAGCTGTGCCAGTCGGGGCCTTCATCTCTTTAACCTTTTGTAGCCTCGTTTTTCATTCCTTCACAAACGAAACAATGAGTATTTCCTCCTCCCAATTGACTGAACAGGTATGCAAATTTATTGATGTATTTCTTAGATATGTACGTATTAGTGCAAATTTATATGATTGCATTTGTTTTATAATTTAAGATGATTTATACCCAAATACATTCTTCAAAAGATTTGATGAAGAATCAAAGAGAGAAATAATCAATTGTTGTGATTTTTTTAATTTTGATTCCTCATTCTCGCATATGTTCATAATTCATCACTATTTTTAGCATAACTTAGGTTACTTGTATTATCAAAACCAGAAAAGGAAGTAAGAGAAAAAAGAATAGGTCTCCAATATTTTTTATGGTTTACTTGTAATTTCCAGCATATGTACCAAGGAAAAATGGAATTCGGTATATTTCTTTTCTCCAATATGCTTGAGTACACCCAATTTTTTTAACAATTATTCTTCCTTCACGTTTGTATGCTTATGTGTATGTATGCCTATTATTTGCACATGGATAAAGCTATACTCTGATAAAAATCATTTTGAATGTTAGCCGAATAGGCACATACGACACTATGCCTTAAACTTGCAATTAATTAATCACACTGTCATTGTGTATAGTCATCTGCCAATCATAACAAATTTTGTCAGTGTCGGGGGACATAACATTATTCATTCAAAATACAGACCTTGATTCTCATTTGGGAAAATTAAAATAGTCCTCTAGTAGAAAGTTATGTAACAAAGGTAGGCATGACGTTTTCACCGCCCCTGATCCTAATGAGACAAGTTTGGGAGAAAAAGTGAAAACCTTACAAGGTCAGGATCGGGTATGGTATTACAAGTAAATCCCCCAAAATTGCCGCAATTAGATGATCTGTTAACCAAATGTCCCTTGTATATACTTAATATTATTTTGTTGCTCTTACTTTTATTATGAATTATTAAAAATTTTGTTTGAGGTGGGTCATTTGTGAAATGTTACCATATTATGTTCTTTTTTTAGCATGTATTTTTGTTGTGGCTCTTTATTTGCTTTGCTAAGTTTTACAAGAGGAAAAATTAGTTTGGTTAGTCGGGGCTGGGGCAAGGTTGTAGTTGGCGGGCAGGGCTGGTTCAGGGTATGGGCTTTTCTAAGCGACACTGGGATGGAAAAGGGATGATCCTAGACCATACCCACCTATTGCAATGTCTACAATAGGACCTAATCTTTGGAAAATAGACTTAGACTTGGGCCAGCAGGCAAGAAAAAAGTTACCTTCTTTTAAGGATTGTTCTTCAACTAATGTCAAGTCAAACCGACTTTAAAAGATATTTGTTATCACTGAGCTCATAAATATAATAGCCACAGCTTCTAAAGATTTCTACTCATGTAATGATCCTTGCTTCCTTTTTAGAAGTTTTATGTAGAAATAGCTATAGGATGCAGTCATCTATCATTTCCTATTATGCATATTATTGAAAGTTGAGACTTGTGTATTCCCACTAATTAGTAATTGAATTCATAAATTCAGTAATGTAATCATGCTATCAACGATTAACTCCAGTCAGTAACATAAAATAAAATCACAAAGTCTACCTTATATTTTAGATTTTAATTTAACAAGTAAATGTTAATCAAAACGAACTACTTATGTGATTTCTTTTCTTGTTCTTTTTTTAAATAAAACTCTGTGGTACTTTAATCACCTTGTTTAGATAGTATTACCTCCACTGACAAGGATATCTTTTCTACAGGGCAAGCCAGTGTGGCTTGACTTATTTTTGCGAAGGACTTTCTTTGACACTTGCTCGGTTCATAAACTTAGCAAAAATGACCTGAACAAATACTGCATCAATTGCGATTTACCAGTCTGTAGATACTGCATCTCATCAGGCTCACATGGTGAACACAAGATATTAAAGATTTATAGGCATGTGTACAAAGATGTTGTCCCTCTCTGTGACATGGAGAAGCATATAGATTGCTCCAAGATTCAGGTACTTCAATCTTTAATTAAACTTTTGTTAACAAACTTTTCAAGTAGATTTGATCTCATTTTGCATGCTTAGATATAGGGATACGGAAGTATCTAGACATTTATATCAAACTTAAGAAACCATCAAAACCTTTAGAGGATGTTTTGAAAGCTATAACAGCCAACAGGGTTCAAGTTTGATTTCCTTTTCTAGTTCTGATATACTAGGCACTATGTCAGTGGCTTCTGCAGGCCTCATCAAGAGTAAACTAATTACACTTATTCAACATACTGTAGAACACATCACAATAAATGAACCATAGAATTAAGTGGAAAAAGTTGATAATGAACCATCTTTAGAGGCATGAAACGAATGGCATACCTAAATGTTTTACTATCAAACCGTGGAGAAGTAAAATTAATAAAAAAAGGTTATGTGCAAAACTCACTCTCAAAGTTCCAGCCATTTGCTAAGTTTAAAAATTCATATCAATTCCTCGTGCTTTATGCAATTTGCTATCCTCCTCCTTTCTGTCGGTCCGATCAAAATTTTCACTAAAATTTGTTATGCATCAATCACACGACCAAATTTATACAGTATTACACTTTGCCTTCAACTAGGAACTTATGATTGCACAACACCTCGAAGCACCGGCCACTTCAACCATCCTACTTTAATACGGTGGCATCCTCCTAAACAACTCCCCCTTTATGCAATATTGGTCCTAAGTATTTAAAAACATCCATCTTGGGTGCCTCCTATCTCAATATATTCGCAATGTTTGCATCTCTTCGTCTTACATTATTGAACTCGCTCTCCATATATCATGCCTTATTCCGACTTAATTTAAAACCCTTAGATTTCATTGTACTTCTTCATATCTCCAACTTAGCATTAACAACTGGCATAATATCATCGATTAACACAAAATCATAAGCAAATAAAATACACCATGCCACTTCATCCTGAATGTCTTTTGTTAGCTCATCCACAACTAACAACAAATAGATAATGTCTTCTCGTCGATACTTGACGTGAACCTATGGTGATTTGAAAATCACTTGGAGTGTTATCACAAATCTTAATACAAGTAGTAGTTCCATCATGCATGCCTTTAATGACATCAACATATATTGGGCACTTTTTTCTTCTCTACAACCCAGCAAAGGACCTTTGGAACCCTATCATATAACTTCTCTAGATCAATGAACACTATATAGAGGTCCTTCCTCTTTTCTATCCCTTCATCCCAAAAAGATAACTCAAGTGAACTTTTCACGCAAATTAAGGAAATTAAAATAGAGGAAGGAGTATCAAATAATTTTCATTTTTAGCCATAGTAGACCCTACATATAGTTACAAGGGGAACTTTTTCTTTCTTTAAATTAGTGGATCCAACCTAAGTAATTTTGAGGAAAAAGTAGTCTTTACGTAGCATTTTAGTGTACTTAAGTCTTCTTTCAGGGACAAATTTTTTTTATACTTCAATCAACTTTTATAGGACAGAGGGAGTCATTTTTATCAACTGTCGAATCAAAAAAAGAACCTCTATAGTAGATCTTCATGGCATGAACCCAAATTGATTATCGATGTTCAGTTACTCTATCCCACAACTTCATTGTATGGCTCATAAGCTTAATTCATCAGTAGTTAGAGCAATTTTGAACATCTAATCAATTATTTATCTCTAAATAACAATACAAAATTAATAATAAACTTCTTGAATTTCTTCTTCCGTACTGCATCATCATTTCTTCTTATAAATTGGCACTAGCGTACTCCTCCACTCCTCGGAAAACTTTTTAGTTTGCAGGAACTTATAAAAGAGACTAGTTAGCCAACCTAAGCTCAAATCCCCCAAGCACCTTCAAAGTCCAAACTTCAATGGGGACAATGTTAGGCCCCAAAGCCTTACCTGTTCCATCTTCTTCAATGCTTTCTTCAATTCTGATACTTCTATTATACAACCAAACCTCTTGTTTGTTTCATCAAAAACATCCTCCAGTTCTCCCTGATCCCCTTCATTCTCTTCATTAAACAGCTTTTTAAAGTAGCTCCTCTACCATTCTTTAACCTCCTCATCTCTTATTAGGAGTCTCTGATTCTCATCCTTGTTGCATCTTATATGGGTTAAGTCTCTAATTTTTCAGTCCTTATCTTAGGAAGCTTGTGCACAATTTTCTCTCCTTCCCAGATTCCAAGCTTTTGGTATAAGTCCTCATAAACCTTGCCTCTATCCTCTCTCATTGCTTTTTTCTTATTTCTTGTAGGCCACTTTATACTTTTGCAACTTGTCTTAATTAAAGCATTTGTGTAAGTATATATAGCACTCTTTTCGGCGAAACAGTATTGTGAACCTCCTCGTTTCACCAGCTTGTCTCCTCAGTTCGAGATTCATTCCCTTTGCTTTCTCCCAACACCTACAAATACAACAAGACATCTCCTTTTAAAACACATGAACTTCCTCATCTATATGACAAAAGTTTTCATATTTTCTCCTTTTAAATTCCACCACCTTAGCATCGAGTTTCTAACACCCAAATTTCGTTTCTCGTTGTTCTTAAAACGTATGTCGGAAAAGTCTGAAACCAACATTTATGCTGCTTAGCCACACGCTCCTCCATAAAGGCTATGCAATCTATTGATGAGGTTCAGTCTTCTCTTCTATTAAGGACAAATCTATCTGCTTGACTGCTACGACTTTAGCCACTGCTGAGATTACCGTATGAC
Organism: Panax stipuleanatus; assembly: GCA_020205555.1. Classification (NCBI taxonomy): domain Eukaryota; kingdom Viridiplantae; phylum Streptophyta; class Magnoliopsida; order Apiales; family Araliaceae; genus Panax; species Panax stipuleanatus. Next base: position 29,507,684 of record CM035124.1, read on the forward strand.
TCCCTGATGTGGTACAGAAGAGGAAAAAGGTTTATGTCAGCATCATATAAAATTCTACAACAAAGTTTAAAATATCTTTCACTGCCTCATTCCTTCACCCAAACCAAAACCCTCCATAAATTCTGCTGAAACCTCCAATAGCTTTTCCAAAATGTCCATTTAGATCTCCTTAATACCTCCTCCAAATCCTCTCAGAATTGTATTTTATCAGCTACATGCAATCCAACTTGAGGTGCATACATACAAAGAACATTTAAGGACCACTTTCCCAACTACTAGCTTTACCAGTATAACATCAACCACCCCATCTCCTAGGCTCCTAACAATTATAATCCCTACTCCATTTTTTTCCCCTTTATTAACCTATGTACCACCCCATCTCTTTAATTCTAGGTGATTCAGGAACATTAACCAACCCATCTCTTTAATGCTAGGTGATCAAGGAACATTAACTTTGACATGAACGATACAACAAATATCCTTAAACTGGAAAACCCATTAATATTTTAATATCAAATTAAAAAGTAAAACCCATAATACCTTCAATCTCTTGCGATTAATGACTATTCATGCTTTTCTTTCCACCTTTAGCAAGATAAGGTGTGTGTCTTGGCCCCATTGTGTGATTTCGTGGTTAAGGCTTTTAGAGGAGTTGCTATTTGTATGTTTAGAGAAAATGGAAGGCTATCAAACTCTGAGTAGATCTTGTCTCTTGTTTTGTAATTTTTAACTAGTAGGAATAAGTAGGATTTATTGGCTTCCTTCTATATATACTCTCTTTTCGTCTTAATTGGTGAAATTATCTGAACCTTTACCCAGGTTAAACTTTTAATATCTCTTTGATATTCATAAGATGCTAACCAATAAAGCTAGAAATCTATCCAATTTTCAGCCCAAAGGCAGGGGAAAAACATGAAGGAAAAAAAAAGTCAATCAAAGCTAATTGAAACTATCTCATATGGTCACTTCAGAACCCAAACACCAAATTCAATAATAAATAAATAAATAACAACAAATGGATATCATAAATGTATAGATCAATTTTAAGCATTTCACCTTGATTTAATCAAATCAGTTAATAACTGAAACTGGAGATGTAATATAAAGGGAAAAGATGAGTTAGAGCACTGACCTGAACATTATTGAAGAGATTCAATGGAGTGGAAAGACATAAAAAAGCTCAGAAACCCAGATAAATATCTACAAAATAGATTACAAATCTCAGAACCATAAAATTATATATTAAAAATGATTACTTTGAAAATAATGGACACTTACAATTTATGGGTCTCGCCCATTTGCTGCGCTAAATCACAACTGTGAACAATATGAGGATCCCTGGGTTGTCTCTGTAATGTTATGCTGGTTAAACGGAAAACCGAGAAGCTTCTCTCTATATATAGTAAGAAAAATATATTTTAATGGAAACTTTTATTGAAAATATAAATATTACTAATATAATATGTGAAAAAAAGGAAGATACCTTATGATATTTTACGGAAGTGGTTAGCATAAAGTTAATTTTGATCAATTGACTAATACAATGTCCACGTGCAGGCTGAGAGGTGATCTCTCTGCGTATTAGTACTGTATTAGTCAATTAACCAACTTATCATGAAGTTAACTCTATAGTACCGGTTCCGTATTCTACTATTACCCAAAGATTAATAGCCAATTTTTAGAATTTTTTAGATCAATTATGAAAAATATACAAAAATATTTGAGCATATATATGATTTGGTGATTATTTATCAACGACTTTATATTAATGAGAGTTTTACAAGTATAAGTCGTCAAAAAATATATTTATTTTATAAGGATATAATAATTGTCAAAATATATACTTATTTTACAATGTTATACTAATAATGTTATACCATGTCAAATTAAAGTAAAAAAATTACAGCAACTCATATTTTTATAGGAATTTCTTAACATGTGCCCTTAGGGCACATGCTAAGCACACAGTTTAAAGGAATATTTTCTTGAATTGTGTGTATATTCCCTTGAACTTAGTGTAAATGCAGAAATCAATGAAATATGCACACAGTTCAAGAGAATATTCTCTTGAACTGTGTGTTTAGCATGTGCCCTAAGGGCACATGTTAAGAGGACCCATTTTTATATTATCTGTCCATCCTTACGGTTAAATTTTGTAAAAAAAATGAAGAAAAAATTATTTTTATAAAATTAAGGTGTATAACTTATAAATCTAGAAGGTATCTCTCACGAACCTTACAAAATAATATATCAAAATATAATTAATTGATTATTCATTATACTTAATAATTATAACTAATCACTACTATATAAATTATTGTGTATTCTCTTTTAATAGTCATATATAACTAATCACTACCATATAAAATAATAATGTAATCCTCGGTTCTAATTGAACCAAAGACCTAAAAGTTTTAATAACTTACATAAAATTTTCTTGATTATATATATTGATAATTAATGTTCATATACATATATATGAATTATGATAAGTTGGTCAATTGATCAGTACTGACACGCAGAGAAAGAGAGATCATCTCCCGACATGCGTGTCGATACTAGGTCAATTGATCAAAATTAACTTCATGCTAACCACTTCCCATATATATATATATGATTGTGGTGACAGCCATACAAGTGCAACAAGCAATGGGTTGTATCTCTGAATCCCCTGCCACATAATGGCTCTGGCTCTCAAACTGATGGGGAAGCTGCATGTGATGTCTGTATGAGAATCTTGAATGACCCAACTCTCTATCGCTATTGCTGCCTTTCTTGCAAGGTACATAATTAAGAAACTCAAATTAAATTGATTTTAATTTGAGTAGCACTTTTAGCCATGAATGTATTATGGAAATCAATAATTCTACAACACTTTTTTTTTTTGTAAAAAGTGTCGCTATAGATGTATAAAGACGGTGAAAACCGATCTATAGCGACGGTTTTCCTGTGAAAACACATTTTCTGTTGTGGATTTATCATTTTTTTTCTTCCAAAACCTAAATAAACCATCTTCAGGTGGAAGCATTTTCTACCAAGGCGACGAAATCGGAACCTCCATTTCTTGCTATAGAAACTCCTGCAGAAGCAAATGGTGAAGGGAATCAAGTTCCGGGAGGAGGGGAAAAGAAAAGGGAGCGGGCAAGGAAAGGAATTCCTCATAGGGCTCCCATGTTTTGATAAATTAATATTCTTGCTAGAACTTATTTATGGCTCTTGTGCATGCTTTAATTAGTATTTGACCATATGGTACCTAGCTACTGGTCATAAGTTTGAATAATTTGTCAAGTTTGGATTGTGGGTTTCCTAATAAATGAGCCAGATATTGAAGACAATTGGATTGTAATGAATATGGTTTGCTTGAGATTCATTTGCTGATTATAATGCCGCCGCTCAAACATCGATACAAAACAACTACATGATTAAAAACTGTTGAGTTGATTTTAAACACAGTGTGACAATAAGCGCATTTTTGAGGAGGCTACGCCCATGTTATCGCTTCGTGGACGTTGTCACAGGGTCGACACAGTGTTTATAGGACAGTGTCCCAACCTTTCTTATTGCTCTCAATAACAAGGAATACAATATCTGACTAGGGGCTACAGACTCACACTTGATCAGTGATCTCTGTCTTGCCAAGCTCCCATGCTACACATATATATAATGCATATAGAATTTATGCTTGTGAGTGATTGTTGATGGCTGGTTGGGCGAATCCAGTACATCACAAGAAGGGCAAAGACGCGAAAAAAATAGTGTCAAATTGTACACCCTGTGACAGACGTCCACTAGACTCTCATTTACCTATGTTAGTTAATTTAGTTGCTATAGAATTTTATTTTAATATTGAAGATTCTAATAAAGTGTTTTAAATTTACTCATGCGAGTAATATCGGTAAATATCCTAAATATTTTAGAGGATGATTCTAGTAGATCATATCTTTTCACTAGATTTGATCCTAACCTTTAGTTGTATGGCCCCGAGGGCTATACAAGATGCTTCCTCATTTTGTGAATGGTAAAATAAAGTTATAATTGAAATAAAATTTAATTTATTAGGGGTAAAAATATTTCCTTTAGGAAGTGTTTAAATTATTGTAAAATATCAAAGGTTGAAATTATTGTAAAAATATTGATATTTGAAAATAAGATTGAGAATTAGTGTTTGTTTTCCTTTATCCCTTCCATTCAAACTCTATATTTGGACTTCAAACCAGTAGTAAAATTTTAATTTATATATCAATGTTTTGTTAGTACCAAGAAAAGTCCTAATAATTTATCTTTAAACGTATGATTCAATAAATGTTGTTAAACAAAATATTAGTTTAAATTTAAAACACGGTTTACAATAACACTCCTATATTACAAATTAGATACATTTTTTAAACCCAAAGTTAAATATGAGTTTAGGAGTGGTGGTGTGATGTGAAAAATGACAGTAACAAAGTAAATGACAATTAGTGAGTGGAAATTGTTAAATGCACAACCGAAATTGTTATTTCTACAACAAAAGTGTCGCTATAGACCCTATAGCGACGATTTTCACCATCCTATATATCTACAGCGACATTTTTGTTATGAAAATAAAAAAAACAAGGGATGCCATGTCACTTGGTCCTTTTCTCGAAATGGACTAGAAAGAAAAATGTACTAAACGAAGATATACCATCATTATCAACACTAGACAGGGATTCATTAAGTTTAGAAAACTGATATTTCATGTCCTCTCTCACATGAGAAGGATCCTACCTTAAGGGACATGTGAAAATATCAAAAATGAAAAATAGTGCTCTCCGTAGCTGATATTCATATTTCATGTCCCGTTATGAAGACCTTCATATTTCATGTCCCATTATGAAGTATATTGTATATATAGACCTGAAAAACGGGCCGGGCTAACCCAAACGACGCCGGACCAAAACGGTCCAACTTTTGATGGGCTGAAAATACGAAATCCAAAATTCGGCCCGTGACGGGCGGGCCAGCCCGCGGGCCTGGACCGATTTATGCTTACATTTTATTATATTTTTGGACTTGGCCAAGTCCAAAAACGGGTCTGGCCATCGCCGGACCGGGCCAAAACGGTCCGGCTTTTGATGGGCTAAAAATGTAAAGCCCAAAGCCCGACTCGTGACGGATGGACCGGCCCGGCCCGCGGGCTTGGGTCGATTTTGCCATGTCTATATATACCATTACTGTTGATCTTTATTCCAATCGATTACCATCAAGATATAGAGAAACACAACACATAACTACATTCTATTTCTACACCATTTAATAAGCAAATATAGAAAGATCAGAGGGAATAAGACATTCTATTTCTATTCCTTACAATTTTTATATTATGTATATCCCTAGGCTTATTCTTCACAACTGCAACCCAAGCCATAGCACTACAACGGTGCAACCAAACTTCTTATCATACAGGTAAACAGAGATATCTTGAACCCTGAAATGATTTAAAAGCAAAAATATTAGTCGAATAGATGACTCGCGCTACTTCCATACTTTGAGTCACATGTAGTGATGTAAACACAGCAAACATAGATCTTAGCTATAGATTTGCTCAAATGGCTCACGAGTCGAGACTTGTTAAGCAACTAATAATTGTCCGTGTCTGAAGGCACGGCGTAACGAAAAATGAGATTAAAATTCGAAAAAATACTACATTACCTAAAGACTTTTTGCAACTTAAAATAATTTACAATCAGACATAACAATTATCATAATTCACCACACCACCACAATAATTAATTTTTCTTTAAAAATAGATATCCAGAAAAATCTAAACCTATCTATAAAACTTACAATCATCAATACATATCCAAACTACCAAAACAACCATCATTCCATACCCAAAATCATCATAACCATGTATAATTAGTTAACTTTATAAAAGACGGAACACAAAAAATACACACATGCAGAAAATAGAGAAACAACTTCGTATTCTTTACAGCTTACACCAAGTATCCTTCGATGTATACTTGAAAATATTTGAAATATAAAAATTATCGAAATATATGAGTAAAAATAAAACAATTGTAGACTTACAATCAAATAAGGTTTTCTTAGTACAATTTCAACAAACGGATAGCTGTAAGGGATTTGGGTAGACTGCAGGAGGGGGTAGCGGCCGGGGTTTGATTTGGTCGGAATTTTTTTTTGTATGAGATGAAATGTGAGCCTCTAAAATGAATCTAAGTCGTCCTTGTGCTTTACCACCCAAATCAATTAGAATGAATTTGAACCATCCTTGTGCTTTCCCGCCCAAATCAATTCAAATTGGGTTCTATCTTATTATTATAGATTATAGATATTTTTGCACAATTTATACACAAAACTCTATACAGTTTTAGGTGGCCCAAATCAATCCTTATCACTATCTATCTTTAGTCTATACTAATCAAAAATTCAATGCATTGAACATTTATTTCTATATTTGTTTCTTCTATTAAAAAATTGCATTTAAAATTCACTTTTTTAGATAATTATTAAAGTATATAATTTTTTATATATTAATTAAAATTTGTTATAAAACTTCTATTAAATTGTTTAATTACTATTAGATTAATCTTTGGTAAATATTTTAGATTATGGTGTTTAATTACTATTAGATTTTCTTAGTAAATATATTGTATTAGATTTTTTTTTATTACTATTAGATTTATTTATATATTTTGGTGACTAATACAGAAAAATAATTTTAAATATATTTAACTCTTTTAGACGTTTTGGAACTTCTAAACTTTTATACAACTATAAATTGTTTTTATTAGATTGGGTTAAGATTCTTTAGTAGTTTAAAAAACTTGAGCTTTCCCGCCCAAATCAATTAGAATGAATATGAACCGTCTTTGTGTCCGCCCAAATCAATTCAAATTAGGTTGTATCTTATTATTATAGAAATTAAAATTAGAATGTATTTGAACAGTCCTTGTGCTTTCCCGTCCAAATCAATTAGAATGAATTTGAACCGTCCTTATGCTTTCCTACCCAAATCAATTCAAATTGGGTTCTATCTTATTATTATATATGGCAAGGCATGAATGAAAACAACAAACTGCAAAATTGTACCTTTAGTTTATCACTTTGTTTTGTGGAGATATGGTACCTGACTTTACAATATACAAAACCGGTACCTCGAAGTACAATTAATAGTACAAAATTATACCAGTTTTGCACCAGTAATTATACCTTAAAAGGTACTGTTTTGCAGTAATTATTGTATTCCGAGGGAGATTTGTTAATTGGTCAAATTCAAAAACGAAAACATAACAAACACAGGATAGAGTTGGTCAAAACACTCACCCAAAACATTTTTTCATGCAACTCAGAAGCACTTTCTGTGAACAATTGCAGGACCAGATTCATCATACTCTCCCTTGGAGATCCACATCTGCAACAGCACAATTTATAAGGACAATATTATCTTGTATTCAGTCTGTTCCAAAATTAAAGATACATTTCTAAAACGAATTCTTTTAAAGACAATTATATGTTTATAAATGTACTAACAAATTAGGAATATAAAGTAACTCTATGGTCTTAAAATAAAAATGTATCTCGTTTTATGGAATGGATTAAAAAGAGAAATGTATCTCTAATGTGGAACAGACGGAATATAAAATATAAACTCTCATCAAGTGTCATGTGGGGAACAAAATATCACCTGCTGGAATGTACTAAGGGATGCTAGGATTGAACCTCCAATCCATACACTGTATTTTCTCTCAGGTGGAGCCACCACCTTGATCTTCATGCTGCTAGGAGCAAGCGCCACGGCTTCTTTGCTCATACGATCCGCGATACCAGGAAACATTGTTGAGCCGCCACTGAGGACAATGTTCCCATACAATTCCCTCCTAATATCCACATCACACTTCATGATCGAGCTGTAGGTCGTTTCATGAATTCCTGCGACTTCCATTCCAATCAGTGATGGCTGGAATAAGACCTCGGGACAACGGAATCGCTCAGCTCCAATAGTGATCACCTGTCCATCAGGCAGCTCATAACTCTTCTCGAGCAAGGAGCTGCTCCTTGCGGTCTCCAGCTCCTGCTCATAGTCGAGAGCAACATAAGAAAGCTTCTCCTTAACATCACGAACAATTTCCCGTTCTGCGGTCGTAGTGAACATGTAACCTCTCTCGGTGAGAATTTTCATGAGATAATCTGTGAGGTCACGCCCTGCAAGATCTAATCGAAGGATGGCATGGGGGAGGGAATATCCCTCGTAAATTGGAACTGTGTGGCTCACTCCATCGCCAGAATCAAGCACGATACCTATTTTAAAAGGCTCAAATTGATAAGAGGATCAACTAAAAGTGGATGAGACGCGATTATAGGCAGTGAGTAATACTGCCTCCATTCCACATGAAGAGTCACATTTGCAAAAACTACAAATATAACGATAAGTTGTTTACCCCTAAAATTTTAAGTTGTTAGTTAAGTAGTGATGACATAATAATAAAATTATGAATGATAAACTTGAGGACATTTTTTCATTTTATACTACAATCAATAGAAAGAAGGATTTTTGTGGGGTACGATACTAACCGGTTGTTCGACCACTTGCATATAGGGAGAGAACTGCCTGGATGGAAACATACATGGCCGGGAACATTATAGGTCTCAAACATGATTTGGGTCATCTTTTCTCTATTGGCCTTGGGATTAAGTGGCGCCTCAGTAAGAAGTACCGGATGCTCTTCAGGGGCAACACGTAGCTCGTTGTAGAAGGTGTGATGCCAAATCTTCTCCATGTCATCCCAATTATTAACTATGCCATGTTCAATGGGGTACTTCAAAGTGAGGATACCTCTCTTTGATTGAGCTTCATCTCCAACATAAGCATCTTTTTGGCCCATACCAACCATGATACCCTGTGTGTCGAGGCCTACCAACTATGCTAGGGAACACGGCCCTCGGAGCATCATCACCAGCAAAGCCAGCCTGTCAGATAAAGAAAAGCTAGCATAAGATATATATATATATAGCTGCCTGGCCTAGGAATGGTAAAGCTTAAGCAATTAGTTTCATTATTCGGCTAACCTTCACCATTCCGGTTCCATTGTCCACGACAAGTGGTTGAATATCCTCGCCATCAGCCATCTTAAACTATCTACACTAAGGACATTGTCCCGCGGAAAGGAGAGCGACGACAAGGCAAAAGAAAGGATACAATTAAGTAAAAGATTGTCACTTTGAAGACGTGGTATCAAATAATCAAATTCTACCAAATCAATCAATTATAATTCATTTTTCTAACATTGAACCATAGATTTGTACAGACATGAGAGAAGGTCAACTGATCCATAAGTACAAAAACATTTCAATAACTTGAGCTTTAATAGCAGCAAGCAGATAACACACGGTCTGGAAACTCACATGACTTTTAATTTTTTTATTTAGCTCTAAACTAAGTTTGATCTATGTGAAAAACACTACTTATATTTTCTTAATACCCAAATTTCACATGCACAACATAATCGAAATCAAGTAATTTTGTTTACAAAAGTTTTGTAAATTTTTTTGTCACAATACCAAAAAATGAAGAAAACCGATAAATCCACAAATTAGAAAAAATGATATTTCCACATGAAACCGTCGTTATAGATCCTATAGCGACGGTGCAAACCGTCGCTATACATTTATAACGAGTGGAAATATCAAAAACGAATGAATCTTCTACCATATAAATTTGCAACAATCCATATATACATGTGATTATAAATTGAGAAAATCTTGAATAATAAAATTACCGTAAGGTTGTATATGATTGTTTTGGGATTCATTTCGTTAGAATTGGACTTGGTGACTTTCAAGTTTTAAATTAAAAAAAAAATGAAAATCTCTGACTTTGAATTAGAATATAAAGTTGCCTAGAAATTAATATCACACTTGTTGAGCAATTCTTTGATTGAAAAATGAGTGACCCAGTAAAATAAATAAATTAGATAAGATAGAATTTTGAAGAATCAAGAGCTTACCTTGATCAAAGGGACTGAGCTAGTATTGGTGAGAGGGGGAGAAAGTGTGAGTTAAAGAATTGGTACCCAGTGCCCTTTTGTAGACAAACAAACTGACCCCTAAAAATGGTGGGAAGAATATTATGAAGAGAGAGAGAGAAGGTTGTAGAAAACTTATATCCCCTGCTTCAAAGCAAGAGGTGCTGGGATTCATTTCCGCCAAGGCAGTAATATTAAGATTTTAGTTAACTTTAACAAAAATAAAAAAAATTAAAAAATTAAAAAACCCTTCAAATTATAAAATTATTATCCACTTTTGAAAGTCAATGATTATATTTTTAAACTCAAAATTAAGATTATTCATTACAAATTATGTAAAAATAAATATTACAATCAGTTGTATTTTTAAGATAATTTATAATATTTATCATTGTATTGACTAAAATTAAAAGAATTAATGCCCATTCTAGTTTGAAAAATGTTTTTAGTTGATTTTGAAACGGAGATAGTACTCTTTTCTAACCTTTTAAAGTCACTTATAGATTATTTTTTTATATCAAAATCGATATATAATTATTTAATTTTAATTAATGCAATGAGACAAACATTGCATCTATGTAAAAATACTACTAATTATAAGATTTATTATTTTATAATTATCAATAAAATATATTTAATTTAAATATGTTAAATTGACTTTCAAAAGTTAATAATAATCTTATAATTTATAACGGACGAAATATATATTAAAAAATTTATAGTATGAAATGTTATTGTGTTCAATTCTATTTTCTTGACGACGAATATGGCCAAATGATACCTCGATGGCTCAATGAAATTCAACAATGCTAATATCACATAAAAAATGATCGCATAAAATTCACATACACACTATGCATATTTTTGGGCCCTGCCTGGCACGTGAGGCCCATAATATGTATGTGTGTGTATGTGAGTTTTATGTGACCATTTTTTATGTGATAGTAGTATTATTTAATGAAATTTGCACGTAAAGATCATCTAAAATACTTAATGCTTATGACTCCTCCTTATGAGGATTAAGCAGTCTTGAGATAATAATCTAAAATCATGCTTATATAAGGGTTAAGACTCGTACATATGAGGATCAAGTCTTGAGATAACACTTTTTTTTTCTTTTGAGCGGCATTTGGCCCAGTGGTATGACCCAACACATAGTAACCTATGAGATTAGAAGTTTGATCATTGACATGTCAAGAAAAGAGCGTGTGACTGTGTGAGTTTAAAAAATTACTGATATAAATTATCAAAAAAAGAAGAAGATAATACTATTGCAGTCAATAAATTTGATGTTTTGATTAATTTAACATAATGTTTGAGATTGGCTTATTGAGCTTATTAGTCAAGTCCAGTTGGGTCCCTTTTAAGATAATATTTGTGTTATTTGCATGATGTATTAATTCATAAATAAGTGCTTATCTCATATGACAGTTCAATGTTAAGCAGCTCTGCCGTTGAATATATTGATTTGTCATCAAGTAGATTGATGATGAGCCTTTAGATTGTGACAAGGTTGAAAATGAGGTTAAAGCTTAGCCTAGATATTGATTTGTCTGATAGTTTTCTTTAATATTATAAATTTATTTGGGTTGAATCAAGCATTCAGCATTAAGTTTTTCTTAATGGCGAATGTTTTATATTTTTACTAATATATTTTAATTTTAAATAAAATCTCATTGTGAAAAAAATTGGAGTACATTATACGTTTAGTATGATTTTTTTACTCTCTAAAATATCATTCTCGTAGATACTGAAAATGAGTAATAATACGAATACAAATTATACATAAAAAATTATGCATAAATAATATATAAAAAAATAGGAAGCGAAACCTACTTATATTATCTCTGATCGCGCTTTAAGACAAGAAGACAGTTAGACTTGACAAAATCGGCGTTGGCTTGCCTGCCACGGACCGGGCTTTGGGCTTTACATTTTTAGCCCATCAAAATTTAGGTCGTTTTGGCCTTGCGATGGCCCGGCCTATTTGGGCCAAGCCCATAAACGTATCAAAATATAACCATAAATCAGTTTAGGCCCGCAGGGCCAAGCTTTGAGCTTCACTTTTTCAGCCCATCAAAACCTGTGCCGTTTTGGACCTAGCCCACCAATGGTCCAACTCGTTTGGGTCAGCCCGACCCGTTTGCCAGGTCTAAAGACAGTGGTTGTCCTACCATAGGATGTTCTACACATTTTTATTGGAATACAATTCTCAAATATTATCGCAATAATACTATGATGACTAAAGAATGGATTAAAAAAATGATACAAAATAATGTGTATAGTTGTAGTTGATTACAATTATTGAGTTCACCTATGTATGGTGGATCATCTACAAATTAAATTTTGACACATTATTTTGTAAACTATTTTTGTAAAGAGTTTGTTATGTAAGTGTAGAAATACTCAGTACCCCTAAACTCCTCGAATGAAAAAAAGAAAATTATAAAAGAAGGGGCTGAAGTATTAAATTTAGATAGTTTTGGTACCAATTTGAAAGTTAGACAAAACCAAATCCTAGCACAGCACGTTGCGCACTCGGCGCAAGTTAGAAGAGTCAGCATAAGAATAACTAACCAAGAATAAATTCCAATTTGAATCTCAAACTTTAACCCGAAAATCGATTTGCACCTTAAATTATTTTTTCAATTAAATGCATTCTAAACTTAATTCCAGACAATTAAATACACTACTCCGCTCATTTTTCCGGCCAAATCTTCACCCGAAAGCTTAAAGCATGTGAGCAAGAGGGTATTTAGGTAAAATATCACCCTTCTCGCCACTTAAAATAGATCTGCATCTAATATGAAACCTTAAAAATAGATTTGCCCCCAAATTGAAGAGCATGGTTCGATCTTTTACCAAATTGAAGGGTTGTAAGCGAAAGGAAAAGTATACAGAATGATGTTATGTTAGGATAGTGTGTTTTTCTTTGTCAAAAAAATCCAATTTTTATTACATACACACATTTATATATATATATATATATATATATAATATGTTGGATATTTTCAAATCTAAAAAGTATATAGTAAATATATTATATGCTGCACATATAGTTAATAAATGAAATTGGTTTAGTTGGTTAAGAGAAATGAGTTGTAATATTAAGAACTTGGGTTGAAGTCATAGTACTAGTGTTCTTCTAATTTTATTTTTTTTATTCAAGATGCAATGTTATGTCAACTAACATTGCAACGGTTAAAAAACCAAATATAATAATTAATTAATTGGATCAATGGTCAATTGCATAATTTTTTTTAAAGACGTCAACTAACATTGCAACAGTCAAAAAACAAAATACGATTAACATTGCAACGATCAAAAAACAAAATACGGTTAATTAATTAATTGGTCCAACGGTTAATTGCAGAATTGGGAGAGTTGGGATGCCAACGATAATTAATTAATTAATTGGGCCAACGGTTAATTTGGGAAACTTGGGATCCGGTCGACATGAAATAAATAAATTTAAAGGAGTGTTTGGAATTCAACATACGTATTCAAATGGGTGTTTGAAATTCAGCATACCCCTCAAAAGAGGTGTTTGGAAACCTATAAATAGGTTTTAAATCTACCCAAAACATGTAATTCAATTATTTCAAATCCTTCTCAAGTTCTTAGGAACAATATTATTATTTTTTCATGCTATAATTTTCTTCTTTCTCATTTATAGTTTTGCACTAGATTTATTTTTACACAACAAATTCTAGTACAAAATAAAATATGGATCTGTCTTATCTTGAGAGACTAATTCGCATTAACCCTGTGTAGCAAAAGTTAGGGGCGAATATAGTTTAAAAGAAAGAGTGGTCAACCATTCGATCCAGTCGGTAATATTGTTGTTCTACATCAAACTATAAAGCGGTTTGCAATAATCTTAAGACTATATTGACAATTGAGGACAACAATGCAAAAAATTGATTGAAAACTAACAAACTCGAGAAATTTGATGGATTATTCTTCAGACGTTGGAAGAGCAAAATGTATTTTTGTTTAATGGTATTAAAACTCTCTCATGTGTTGAATGAAGCAAAAATGGAAGAAAAAGAAAATGCCATATCGACAGATATGAAAAGTTGAATAAAATGGGAACAAGATGACTTCATGTTTAGAGCATTCACAACAGTTTCCTTATCTATATCCCTACTCTGCAGTCTATTAGGTCATTCTGCAAAATAAGGATTCAATTTTTTCAATATGTACCCAACAGATTCCTTATATTGATTCTTTAAATAATGAAATTTAAAAGTTAAAATTTGAAATTTGAAAGTTCTAACAGTCAAAATATCAAATTAATAATAATCTTATAATTTATAAAAGGGAGTATAATTTATCAATTGTATTTTACTGTAAAATAATTTTTATTTTATTTTAAATTTGAAGTAATTTATGGAGTGAGTATTGATTGGATTGTATATGCAAATGTACATAAGATCAATATTAACTTTAAAAAAAATTAATTTGTGATATTTTTAAATTTAAATTTAATATGATTCATTTAAATTTTGAAAATAATAAATTTTATAATTAATAGCACTTTTATAATATTTATAATTATATTGACATAAATTAAATAAATTTATATCAATTTTAAATTTAAATATGTTTGAAATTATTTTTTTAAAATAAGTTAATATTAATTTTATAATTTGAAAATGAAGTAGTAAAAAAATATCAAGATGTGTATGATTGATGATTTGTCCACTTAAATGAAGAGTGTGAAATGTCATTTTGTATATATAGAGAACGGTATTTTGACTCCCTCATACTGGGGAGTAAAATCCTATATAGAATTAAAATAGAGAGTCAAATAAGGATAAGGAAACTGTTGGATAATAATTTGTTGATGTATTCCTCAAAATTGGAGATAGAGAGTTGATTAGGAAAACTGTTGTGAATACTCTAAAAGGGTATATTCTAAATGCGTTATTCAATTCATTGTAAGATGTGATAATTGTTTTAAAGAGTCGCCTTTTTTAGGTATATGGTCTCACCAGTTGGATGCTGAAGTCTTTTTCGTCTAATGTGAATATACGTCCACGGTTTTGCTGTTGATGCCGCAATTTCTCATAGCAGAACAAGGATCAGAAGAATCCTTAGTTGAAAATGATAAATTTTCTTTTTCAGCTGGCATTTCACATGGTAATGGTCGATTAGTTCAATTTTCACATTATTCTGTTTCCTATTTTTATCTGCAAAGTTGTACTATTAATTGGGTTTCTGTCCTAGAACTTATTGACTGTACGTACTGTAGAGATATTTTTCGTCAGTAATGCGCTTCCCCCGTTCTTCTTCTTTATCCTCCTTCCCAAACCTCCCCCCCCCCCCCCCCCCCCCCCCCACGCACCCACCCCAAAAAAGAAAAAAGAAAAAGGTAGCACACATTATGCTAATTCATTAGTTTGTTAACTTTAGGCATTTATGGTAATGTCTTGTGTATGTCTTCTTAATTTGTTTTTCTTCCTTTTTTGTTTCCTAAAAATAATCTTGATAGTAGTTTAAGAAATTTGTTTTCGGCCTGCCTCCTTTATGTTTTAAGTTTTCTGAAGTTGCACTACGTTTTTTGCTTCCCTTAGTAACTTATATATATTTCCAGGTGAGAATCAAAACGATAACCCTGTGCCGCACATGACAGAAGTTGATGATAATACAAAAAAAAGGGGCCAATCTTGTGATAATATAGAAAGAACTCAAGATAATAACATCTTGCAACAGTTTGAAAAGGTTTCTAATATTCTTAAATTTAGATGTATAACATTTCCGGGATGTATGTGTTATACGTATATTTGGTTTTGTGATACTTAGATTATTTAAGCAGCTGTTAATTGTCTAGTTGGGTATTTTGTTGAATTAGTGAATCTTACTATTTTTTTATAAGATAATTACTTTTTATTTTAAATAGTTTATTGCCTTTTGTCTCTTATATTATATACAGGTGTAAAGTTGATTTAAAAAGGTCACTAAATGTATTATATTTTTTTATTGAAAATTGTTAATGTAACAATACATTTTGAATGTCGAACAATTTAATATGACCACCACATCGTCACGATTTATAATCATTTATTGACAAATAATATTTGGTCAATAAAAATTTAAATTTAATGACGAATAATATTAACTCTTTAGAATTAATAATATTGTCATTATATATATTCATTTAGTTATTACAACTGATTTTGTCACTAATATTAACTATTTGGTGACAATTTATGCTGCCACTATTATATTTTGTCACTATTAATAACTCTTTCTGTGACGAGATGTATCGTCACCATAAGTATTCAATTAGTGACATTGAAAAATGTGTTCCAGAAAGTAACTCTTTGGTGACATTATTTTGTAATATTATTTAAAATATGAAAGGACAATGACATAATTGTCATGTTAAATATATTATTAGGTGACGAATTGTTCTGTCGTCATTATTTTCTTATTCTTGGTGACGATAAACACAATAACATGACAAATCATAATCATAAATATGACAATATTGTCGTCATTAAAATTAGGATGATTTAAATAAAGTAACATATTTTTGTCACTAAAACAATATCATTTAATGACAAAAAAGTTTAGCGTCATTTAATGTACTACGTTTTGATGACGAAACATAATATAGAGTGACGAAAGTTTCATTCAAATAGTGACGCTATTAACGTCACTACAAGTAATTAATTATAGTGATAATGGTGTAGATTGTCACCATAAGTTAAAATATTTAGTGATGACATCAAATATTGTCAAATAAACTTTTTATCACGCTCATACGGTGACGGTCTTTGTGACGATTAACACTAGTCACCAAATGTTTTAATGACGAAAAATGAATTTTATATGAAAAATTTTTAGCGTTATTTTTTGTGTAATTTCTTGTAGTGATAAAAAGAGTGGTTCTTCGAGGACAAACCAACCTCCTATTACAAAAGTTTAGAT
This sequence comes from Panax stipuleanatus, assembly GCA_020205555.1. Taxonomy (NCBI): domain Eukaryota; kingdom Viridiplantae; phylum Streptophyta; class Magnoliopsida; order Apiales; family Araliaceae; genus Panax; species Panax stipuleanatus. Next base: position 29,524,633 of record CM035124.1, read on the forward strand.
TGAATTAAATTTTTGATATCCCAAAGGAAAACACATGTTGCCCTTTTATAGACTACATCAGCAACAATTAAGCAACTACTTCCTAAACAATAGCTACTAGTAACATAATTATTCATCCATCCACTCCACTAAATACCAGAACAACTACTAATGAAGACCAGAACTTCAACCAAATAAGACTTAGGTTGTATTCGATAAATCTGGTGATTAAGATCTGAATGATTATGATGTCTTAATAAATTAGATCATCTGAATGGTTATGAGGTCTGAATCTAAAAAACTATTTGATAACTAAAAAGTAAGTTGTCTCTTAATGACACTATTTTACTATTTTAAAGGGTAAATTTTTATTTAATAATTTTAAATATTCAATTTAATAAAAATGAGTGAATAATATTGTTGAATATATTTATATAAAAAAAAAATATCAAAATTTTTTTATTAAGAGGTACCTCTTAATTATTAAGATTTCATTTTCTGTCTTACCGATTAAGAGGCATTCAGAGGTAAAAAAAAAAAAAAACAGCATCATGCCTCTTAGCGAATAAGAGGCAATCCATTAAGAGACAATCAGATGTAAACAAACAGCACCTTAGTCAGCCTTTTTATTAGCAGTATAAATTAAATGACTCACAATATTCCTTCCCCCTTAAATTTCACCCTTGTCCTCAAGGGAGGCTTTGGAAATCGGATTTTCATCCCTTCTAAGTCTTCCCATGTTGCATCAGATGGTGATAAGCCCTTCCAGTGAATTAAGATTTCTTGCCTCCGCTTACGAAGACGCCTATCTAGCACAACTTGTGGTGAAGCTACAATGGTTTCCTTCCCTGCCAATACTTCTGGAAGTTCTTCTTGTATTTGTACGGTCTCCCCAATTTTCTTCTTCAAACAAGATACATGAAAAATAGGATGGATACGAGAATTGCTAGGTAGTTTAAGTTTGTAAGCCAAATTCCCAATTTTCTGCAATATCTCAAATGACCTTATAATATCGTGGAGACAACTTGAGATTTTTTTGAAGAGATAAAGACACTTGTTTATATGGTTGCATACACAAATAAACAAAATACCCCACATCAAAACTCCTATCAGATCGGTGAACATCATAGAAATTCTTCATTCTGTTTTGAGTACTTAAGAGTTGAATCCTTAATTCTTTTAACACCTGATCACGATCAAACAACTTCTTGTCAATGACTTCCACCTGAGTTGTGCCTGGAATGTAAGTCAAAAGAGTTGGAGGAAGTCGACCGTAGACAATCTCGTACGGAGTCTTTCTTGTAGAAGTATGTACGCTAGTGTTGTAACAATATTCTGCCCAAGAAAGTCAACGAACCCAATCCTTTGGTTTGTCTCCATTGAAGCAACGCAAATACATTTCAACCGTTCGATACAGCACTTGTAATACCGGGAATTTTTTTTTTATTAAATAATAAATAGATGACATTTAAAATTATATTTTAAATATATTAATTGAATTTTGTCTTTTAATTGGGTCAAAGTAATCATTTAAATTATGTGGGCCAATGTATTAATAAGTGTTGGATAAATTAATTTAATAAAATTGGGCTTTTAATTTATTGGGTCTAAATTATATTTGTGTGTGGTTAAAATCCTTGTATAATTAGGAGAAATAATAAAACAATAAACAAAACCTAACTGTTTTATTATATCTATACGAACTGAGAGAGAGAAGGAGAGAAGCGGCTGTGGACGGGAAAACCAAATAGGTGGTACTCGGGAGTCACGAACAAGACAGTATATTTGACAGGTATGACTATAACATGGGAATAACCATCTGTGATGCATATTATTAGAAACTATTATAATAGTATATAATACCTACAGTATAAGCCTAATAGATATAGTAATTTTAGAAGATATCATTAACCAAGTTTATAATTAATAAATTGGTTATAATCATTACTATACCAAGGTTATCATGTGTGTAACATCAGTATGCTTTTTGTGAATACTATTTAGATTGGTATAAAGTCAATACTAGATGTTTTATTAATAATGAGAGATTTGGCTGCTTTTGAAATTGGTGGGAATTGGTGTTGCAGGCCGCATAGTACAACGAATAATTTGTTAGATTTAAAATTTTAAATGTACAGAAACATAATAATAATAATAATAATAATAATAATAATAATAATAATAATAATAATAAATGAGTTTAATTAAAGGTTTAAAAATAGAAATAATAATTTACAAATGTACTTATGTAATCATTATTTTGTTTAATTAGTTCGGACTGAAGGAGTTTAACGAATAATTTCTGGAATATAATTTTGGGTATTACATTGCTTAATCCAGGTACGGATTCCGTACTCCTTCAGCGATTCTCTTATTAAATTTAATTTGTTCGTTTTGTTTCTCGTTTCGAGATTGGTTATTGTTTCTCATAATTGTTCATTCTCAAATTCTTGTGATATAGTTTCGTCTTGGAATTAATACTTAGAACTTGTGTTTGTACTCTTGAATTGGGTTAACATATTTAGTGTTTATTTTAATCTTTTAGAGATGTACATGTTAACGTATCTTTGGAGTTTCGTATTTATTTTTGTTTCGTTGTTACATGTACATACTAGAACCCCTTGTGTTAATATTGTATCGCATGTGTTGTGACATGATATTATTATTAGAATATACTGTAGGGTATACCTGAGCTATAACCACCTGTGGGGGTACCACAGGCATGTCGTCTTGGCACGAGAGGCATGACACCTTCTGTGGCGGTGTGATCAGTCCACGACGTCTCCGTTTTGTGCTCCGGTGGGAGTTGGCCAATTGGTGTTTTGTTGTGGGAGGCGTATGGGTCGACCCTAATTTTCTGTTCTGTTATGCGGAGTGGCGATGTTTGTGCCAAACACGCCTTTCGATTTTGCATGCATTGGATTCGCGGTCTAATGTGTGTGACTTGCCTGTGTGGCATTATTTGACTTGCCTGTGTGGCAAGGTATATTTCTGTTTTGTTTTGAGCTCGGTATGAAATAACACCCAGCCATTTGATTCAGCCTATTATTTCATTGTGTTAGTTTTGTTCGTTTCAGTTCAGTTCAGTTCATTTATTGAGTTAATTATTTCGTTTCATTATTTTTGTATTCTATATCCGTACTGGGCGTTTGGCTCATGCTGTGTTTTTTCTCCAGCAGGTATTCAGGGGAATCAAGGGTAAGTGTGATGAGAGCTCCTTTCAATCCAATGGTCTAGGAATATTCTATTTAGGCTGGACATATTAATTTATTTGGAGTTGTAATAATTATTTCAGATTATGGTTTGAGTCAGTTTGACATTTATTCTGGTTTGACCTTGTTGATAATTATTAGTTTTATTGGATTATTCATTTGTGGCTTAGAGCCTTATTAGTATTTCTTCAGTTATGTTGTGTTTTGAGTAACCTCCCTTTCTATTTTGGAAAGGGGGTGTTACAGCACTTCTATTTGTCCATCGATTTGGGGATGGTAACCTGATGAAAAATTAAAATTTGTTCCCTGCAAGCGGAAGAGCTCTTTCCAAAATGTACTAGTGAAGACCGGGTCTCTGTCACAAACTATAGATTTTGGCATTCCATAAAGCTTGAAGATGTTATCAAAGAAAATTTGAGCAACAAATGCAGAAGTATAAGGATGTGATATCGAAATAAACGGTCAACTACAACATATATAGTAGTTTTACCCTTTGAAGCTGGAAGTCCATCTATGAAATCCATGGATATATCAATCCAAACCTGTGTAGGAATGGGAAGTGGGTGAAGAAGACCAGCAGGTGAAATGTTTTCCCACTTTTGAAGCTGACAAGTGTCGCATCAATAAATATGTTCCTTGATATTTTTCTTCATACCCTTCCATTAGAACACTGCTCTTATTCTTTGGAAGGTCTTGAAATATCCTTCATGGGTGTTGGAATGTATTTCCTTCACAATAATAGGAACTAGGGGAGATTCTGGCAGCAGAAAGATTCTATCTTAAAAAAATAGAATACTTCGTTGTAGCTCCAAGGACCTAAAGCTTCACCTTGTTGCACTAACTTCACAATTTCTTGCAAGTTTGGATTATTACGAACTTTGTCTTGAATAGATGTGAGCCATCGGGGTACTGGCTGAGAAATTGCATAGCTTTCTCCCCCTCGTCTCTTCTTGACAATGCATTCACAACTATATTTTCTTTGCCAGGCTTGTACTCAATTACATAGTCATATCCCATAAGTTTCAGCAACCATCTTTGTTGAGCTGGGGTCGTAAACTTTTGCTCCCAAAGGTACTTTAAACTTCACTGGTCAGTTCTCACTATAAATTTCTGACCTAAGAGGTAATGCCTCCATTTTTGAACCGCAATAACTAAGGCCAACATCTCTTTTTCATATGTAGATAAAAATAAATTTTTACCTTTTAATGCATGGTTGAAAAACGAGATAGGCCTTTTTTCTTGCATTAATACACCTCCGATCCCTGTTCCCGGTGCATCACATTCAACAACAATCGTCTTGGAAAAAATCGGTAAGGCAAGAACAGGAGATTTAGTCATTGTTTTCTTTAATTCACTAAATGCAGCCTCTGAACTGTTGTCCCACTTGAAGCCTCCCTTTTTCAGCATTCGAGTTAATGGTCCAGCAATCTTACCATAGTTCTGCATGAATTTTCGATAATATCCAGTCAGTGATGGAAGATTAGGAAGAGAATATATTTTAGGGAGGAAGTGAAATGTAACTTTGGAGAATATAAGAACACTTTGATTTCACTTGATTCAAATGAACAAAATACAAGACTATTTATATGACTCATAGGACACTTCTAGATCCACAATAATAATTACTACATGACCACATTCATGTACATGAACCTAACCATTACATGTTCCAAGACAATTCAAATACATTCATGTACTTAGATATCACCAATTCATGTACTAATATTAATTATTAATTAAGATATTTCTTGAATAATCTAGAATATATTTGGTTTAGTTAACAAGGCCTCCCGTAAACCAAATTTATTCCTTACTCCGAGCTTAGCGATTTGCTTCTTGAATACTTCTCCAGAAACCGGCTTTGTAAAAATGTCAGCTGCCTGCTCCTCAGATTTACAATACTTGACATTAATAATTCCATCATTCACAAGTTCCCTTAAGAAATGATATCGAATGCGAATATGCTTTGTCTTTCCATGAAGAACTGGATTTTTTGTAACTGAAATTGTTGAAGTATTATCACAAAACAAAGTTGGATCAGCTTCTTGTTTTTGCTTGAGATACTTCAAAATTCCTTCTAACCAAACTAGATGACATCCAGCATGTGCAGCCGCTATATATTCAGCTTCAGTTGTTGAAAGAGCAACAATTGGTTGTTTCTTTGAACTCCAAGAAATAGCTTCGCTTCCTATATTAAAAACATAACCTGAAGTACTTTTGCTATCATCAATGCTACCTCCAAAATCACTGTCTGTGAAACCAGTAAGACTAACTGGAACACCAGCTTCATAAAAAATCCCATAATCAACTGTACCTTTCACATATCTCAAAATTCGTTTTGCTGCCTCCCAATGTTCTGAGTGAGGTTTCTCCATGAACCTGCTAATCATACTAACAACAAACATTAAATCTGGTCTTGTGGCAGTTAAATACATCAAATTTCCAACTAAACTCCTGTAAATAGTTGGATCCACAAGCTTTCCTTCGCCTTTCTTTCTTAACTTAAGCCCAGTAACACATGGAGTTGAAACAGAATTAGAATTCTCCATCTTAAACTTTTTAAAATTTCCCTTGCATATCTCCCTTGAGAAATAAAAATTCCCTTACTGGACTGACTAACTTCAATGCCCAAAAAATGATGTAATTCTCCCAAATCAGTCATGTCAAACTCTTGTTTCATTGAAGCTTTGAAATCATTAAGCATCTTCATATCATTACCAGTAAAAATGAGATCATCAACATAGAGACTTACCACCATAAATCTTCCTTTTGAAGGATTAATTTTGGTGTATAAAGTATGCTCCTGAGGACATTTTTGAAAACCATTCTTCTCAAAGTAAGAATTAATGCGACTATACCAAGCCCTTGGTGACTGTCTCAAACCATATAAAGCCTTCTTTAACTTGTAAACTTTCTCTTCTTCACCTTTCTTCACGAAACCGGGTGGCTGATCAACATAAATTTCTTCCTCAAGAAACCCATTTAGAAATGCCGATTTGACATCCATTTGGAATAACTTCCAATTATTTTGAGCAGCAAGTGATATAATTAAACGAACAGTATCAAGTCTTGAAACAGGTGCAAATACCTCATTAAAATCTTCTCCTTCCTTTTGTGCATACCCCTTTGCAACAAGCCTCGCTTTGTACTTATTGACGGAGCCATCTGAATTTAACTTTGTCTTAAAAATCCATTTAACTCCAATGGGTCTTTTGTTTGGTGGTAAACTGACGAGCTCCCATGTGTCATTCCTTTTGATAGCCATAATTTCTTCCTTCATGGATTGTTTCCATTTTTCTTCTTTTGTTGCATCTTCATGGGAGATTGGATCTTCTCCTACATAGAAAGCAAAGAAAATAGCTCCTGCATCTACTGGCTCTGTAGTATCATAAATCTCCTGCAAAGTTCTTGTCTTGATTGCTTCGGGGCTGCTATCAGAAGACGCTCCTGTTGACGATGATGGAACATCAGTTGGGTTCAAGGATAAATCATCTTCACTTGGCATACTGCTACAACCATCCAAATCCTCCACGAGCAATGGTACCTCATCTGCAGTATTTATGTCAGCATCATTGAAAAAAGATTTTTCATCAAAGTTTACATCCCTGCTAATGACAATTTTCTTTGTTTTTGGATTATACAGCTTGTAGGCTTTTGACCTTTCACTGTATCCAACAAAAATACATTTTTCTGCCTTATCATCAAGTTTTGTCCTTATTGCATTTGGTACATGAGCAAAAGCTACACTTCCAAAAATCTTCAAGTGTTGGACACTTGGTTTTCTCCCATACCAAGCTTCATGAGGAGTACAATTTTTCAAACTTTTTGTTGGTGACCTGTTGATCAAGTAAACCGCACAAGAAACAACATCTGCCCAAAATTGGCGTGGCAACCTTTTTCTTTTCAGCATGCATCGAACCATGTCCATGATTGTACGATTTTTCCTTTCGCAAACACCATTTTGTTGCGGTGTATAGCGAACTGTCAATTCATGCCTTATGCCATTATCTTTACAAAAATGCTGAAAATCATTTGAAAGATACTCTGACCCTTGATCTGTTCTCAAAGTCTTTATGTGACAACCAGAAAAATTTTCAACTTCTGCTTTAAAGTTTTTAAAAGCTTGAAAACTTTCAGATTTTTCATGAAGAAAATAAGTCCACACTTTTCTTGTGTAATCATCAATAAAAGAAATGAAGTATCGATTACCTCCAAAAGATGACACTGTCATAGGTCCACACAGGTCTGAATGAACAAGTTCAAGTGGTTGCCTTGCACCCCAAGAAGATTTTGAGGGAAATGGATTACGGTGCAACTTTCCCAACTGGCATGCTTCACAAGTCTCCTCCGTTTTATTAATCTGGGGTAATCCATTCACCATTCCTTTTACTGCTAACAATTTTAGGCTGTCGAAATTCAAGTGGCCATACCTGTCATGCCACAACTTGGAAACTTCTTCATTAAAACCAGCGAAACAATGAAAATTTTCCACTTGGAGAGGAAGTGGAAATAAATTATTCTCCCCCAAGCTAATCTTTGCCACAACCTGATTATTTTTTGACAGAGTACACAATTTATCATGAAAGAATATATCAAACCCCTTTCGCAAAAGTTGTCCAGTACTTAGCAAATTGCTTTTAATGCCTGGAACAAAATAAACATCTGACATTTTTTCAAATTTTCCATATTTTGTTTTGAAAGTAACTTCTCCAACTCCTTTAATTGTATAGGCTCTAGCATCACCAATTTTTATTTGCCCAAAATTTGACTCCACCAGGGTAGAAAATAAATCCTTATTCCCTGTCATATGTTTGCTCGCACCACTATCCAAATACCAAACATGATTATTATTTTCTTGACAAGCAATTAATAATGACTCTGAACAATCTTTCTCAACTGATTCATTTTCATGCACCAATCCCGATTCTTTTTTGTTAGATGGTGCAAACCAACATTCACTGATTTTATGACCAGGCCTATGACAATGAAAACATTCAATATATCCTTTTCTCCCTCTTTGATTAAAAACACGACCTCTTCCTCTTTGAGAATAGTTTGAATACTCAAATGACTCTTCCTTAAAATTATTATTGTTACCTTGTGATCCTCTTCCATTGCCATGAAAATTGGAGCCTCTACCTCTGTTTCCTTGGAAGCCACCTCTTCCACGTCCATGACCTCCTACACGGCCGCGACCACGGGGAGCACCTCGGCCTCCCGTAATTTCAGACTTGAGAGCTTGATCATTAGAAGGTGGATTTCTTTGATTAACACGAAACTCATGTGCCTTTAAAGAAGCCTGCAAATCTTCCAAAGACAATTTTGACACATCTTTGGACTCTTTGATAGCTACCACGATAAAATCAAACTTTTGTGGTAAGCTCCGAAGAATTTTCTCAACAACTTTTTGATCTTGTAAAATTTCTCCATTATTTGCCATTTGATTAACAATTGAAGTAACTTTTGAAAAATAATCAGTAATAGTTTCATTTTCTTGCATTTGCAACTTCTCAAATTCTAGACGCAAAGATTGGAGTCGTACCTTTTTTACCTTTTCTTCACCTTTATATATTGATTGCAAAATATTCCAAGCTTCTTTTGAAGTTTCTGCCTTCGAAATTCTATCAAAAATTGGCCTTTCAATTGCTTGATAAATTTGGAAGAGCGCCTTGTTAACCTTCTCCCTTTTCTCATTCAAACTATTTTTCTGGGCTTGTGATAAACCCTCTTCAGTTTCTGGTTCTTCATAGCCATCTTCAACAATACTCCACAACTTGAAGGACTTCAATAGTACTTTCATATTATGACTCCAATAATCAAAGTCTTCTCCGTTAAAACGAGTAATTAGAGAGACTAGATTGTTTGAATTTGCCATCACAATGTTGCTTTGAAAATCAGCAATTATACTTCAAGCTGCTCATCCAAAGTATTATTTTTTCTTCACGGGTCCACCACAAACATTCTTTGTTTTCTTCGGCAAGGCTCCTTCTTTTTGAGTCCAGCAGCTTCCAATTGGGTGATGCTATTTTTTTAATTATGCTTGCTGACAAGCTCCTATTTGAGGGCTTATAGACTTGCTCGAAATTCTCCAAATACAACAGGCTTTGATACCACTTGATGGAAGATTAGGAAGAGAATATATTTTAGGGAGGAAGTGAAATGTAACTTTGGAGAATATAAGAACACTTTGATTTCACTTGATTCAAATGAACAAAATACAAGACTATTTATAGGACTCATAGGACACTTCTAGATCCACAATAATAATTACTACATGACCACATTCATGTACATGAACCTAACCATTACATGTTCCAAGACAATTCAAATACATTCATGTACTTAGATATCACCAATTCATGTACTAATATTAATTATTAATTAAGATATTTCTTGAATAATCTAGAATATATTTGGTTTAGTTAACAGTCAGCCCCAAGAATCCGCGAAGAGCTTTCAAAGTTGAGGGGTTCGGCCATTCAATCATCGCCGAAATTTTTTCAGAATCTACCGCCACACCTTCTTGATTAATAACATATCCCAAATATTTTACCTTCGTTTGACCAAAGCTGCACTTTTCCTTCTTCACAAATAGTTGGTTAGACCGCAATGTAGCAAGAATAATATCCAAATGCTTCATATGTTCATCCCAGGTTTTCCTATAAATTAATATATCGTCAAAGAAGACTAAAACAAAGTTACAGAGATATTTTTGAAAGACAAAATTCATCAACTATTGAAATGAAGAAGGAAAATTCGTCAAGCCAAATGGCATGACAAGGAACTCAAAATGTCCTTTGTGCGTTCGTAACACAGTTTTCTCCACATCACTTGGGTGCATGCAGATTTGGTGATAGCCAGCCCATAAATCCAATTTGGTGAAGTATTTTGCACCATGTAGTTCATCAAGCAACTCGTTAATGAATGGTAAGAAATTTATCCTTCACTGTGAGTTGGTTTAAGGCTCGGTAATCCACGCATAGCCTCCATGAACCGTCTTGCTTTTTGACCAAAAGTACTAGAGAAGAATAAAGATTGTTGCTTGGCCTAATTTTTTCAGTCTCTGCCTTCTGATAATGAGGATGTCGATAAGGCAGTGAAGAGATAGGCTCGCTTCCCTCTTTTAGAGGAATCCGATGGTCATGGGATCTCTTAGGTGGAAGGCCCTGAGGTTCTTTGAACACATCCTCGTAGCTTTGTAATTCAACTCCCCTTTTGATTCCATGAGACAATACCTTGGAAATAACTTTTTTTTTTTTTCTGATCGCATGGTTAATGAGTTAAGTTGAAGCAGAATTCCCTTTTCATTTTTCTTGAATTCACGTGCAAACTCGTCCCTTCCTACGATCTTATGTTCTAAAGTTTTCATTCCTTGCAAATTCAGCTCCTTTCCATCGACTGAAAATGACATCTTTAGCTTTGAAAAGTCCCAAACAATGGGTCCCAAAGTACTCAACCATTAGGTTCCGAGAACAACATCATAACCTTCCAAGGAAACAAGTAGAAATCGATCATGATGGGAACCCCCTGCAGTAACATGCAAACGCCTTTGCAGCGTCCCGAACTAGAAATATTTTCTCCATTAGCAACCGCTACTTCAAACTTTACCTCATTTTCAGGATTCATGCCAAGCTTCTTTGCTAGTTCATTATTGAAAAAGTTAATGAGTACTACTGGAATCAATTAAAATGGTTACCTGTTGATTACCAATCCTTCCTTAGACTCGCATTGTTTGAGGTGCACGGAATTCGGATATCGCATGAATTGATATCTCAGGAACATCTTCTTTGTTCAGCTCTTCAACATCCACATCATCATCTATATCAAGCCAATCCCCCTCAAGAAGGAACAATTTCTTACATCGATGTCCTGAACTGAATTTCTCATTACAATTAAAGCATAAACCTTTTGATCGACGCTCATTCAACTCAGTCGGTTAAAGTCTCTTGATTGCATAGTTGTGTTGTTGATAATATTTGGGTTAACCGGAGCCCTTTTAGCCCAAAGAAAAACACATGCTGCCCTTTTATAGACTACATCAGCAACAACTAAGCAACTACTTCCTAAACAATAGCTACTAGTAACAGAATTATTCAGCCACCACTCCACTAAATACCAGAACAACTACTACTAAAGACCAGGACTTCAACCCGACAAATAAGACTAAATCAGCCTTTATATTATAGCAGTACAGATTAAATGACTCACAATAACTTACGAAACCCAAGAGGTAAACATAAGGTCATAAATGTGTTGGGTTTCTTTAAACTATAAAGGATATATTATATGTCTATTGAGCAAGATATCACTTTAAAATTTCTTAGTTCAAATCTAACGCTACTAAGATTTCAAATATTTTGTGATATAGAATATGTAAAGGTTCAAGTTGAAAGACACCTTTTAATTATCTATGCTATATCTAATAAAAGAAAGAAGAAGGTCAAAGAAAAATGATTGCAAGATTATGAAAATAGGGAATGATTGTTGGATATTTTCAAATCTAAAAAGTCTATAGTAAATATATTATATGGTGTTCAAATAGCCAACAAATGAAATTGTTCAGTTGGTTAAGAGAAAAGAGTTGTAATGTTAATGATTTGAGTTCAAGTTATGGCATGTAATACCCGAAAATAATAATAATAATAATAATAACATTTAAATCTATATTTAAAAATAGTAATTGAGATTTTCTTATGTTTGGGTCAGATTCTATTTAATTTATGTGGACCATAATAAGTAAAGAATTGTATTAATTTGGGCCTTTAAATTAATTGGGTCTAATTTATAATTGTGTAATTTTAAATCCTAATAAAATTAAGAGTATTAATAAAATATATTAATTAATAAATAAACCAAAACCTAACTGCTTCATTATTTCTAATACGAACTAACTGAAGGAAAAGAAAAAGGAGAACTCAGCTGTCGCTAAACAAAGGGAAGTGAGGAAATTGGATCATACTGGTAAGTTACAAGTTTTTTTTAATTGAATGGAAAGCTTTCTTGCTTGGTATTGAGTCAGGGATTCAAAGCATTTAAAGTTGTCCCAGTATGAGAGTCTCTTATATAATTTGAAGGGGCATGCATGACTATGAATTATTATATTTATATATATATATATATATATATATATATATATATATTATCTTTTAGAATGGAAGGTATGAAGGTTATATATATATGGATGGTCAGTGCAGATAATAATAATAATACTTCCTCCGTTCTAAAATAATTGCTCAGTTTTGACTTTTTTTAGTCAAATTAACTATTTTTAAAATTAATAATTAAGCATGTATAAATATATTTTTAACATTATAAAAATTGGTATTAGTAGTAAATTGTATATACTTTTTTTTGTTATAACCTCTTTACCTATATTTTGGCAATTTTGTTTAAAAAAAATAGTCAATTTGACTAAAAAAAATCAAAACTGAGCAATTATTTTGGGACGGAGGGAGTAATATTTAATAATAATATTAATAATAAAATGAGTTAATGTTGGGTAAAAGATGAGAATAATATTTTTATAAAGGTATTTATATTTATTATTATTTTATGTAATTAGGTCGGACGGAAGGAGTTTAACGAACTATATTTGAAGTTATAAATTTCGGGTATTACATTGCTTACTTCAGGTACGGATTCCGTACTCTTTCAGCGAGACTCTTTTAATTTTAATTTGTTCGTTTCGCTATTCGTTTCAAAATTTAGTATTGCCTCTCATAATTATTCCTTGTCAATTTATTATGATAGTTTCGTCGTGGCGTTGATATTAGAACTCGTATTTGTATTCTTTGAGCTAGTTAATCATGTCAATATGTTTTGGAGATTTTATTCATTTGTATAATTCCTAGTATATTTTCGTTCACACTCGGGAGTTATTTTGATTATTAATATTTTGTCTGTATTTAAGAATGTTCGTATTTGATAATCCGATGTCATTTGAAAATGGTCATGTAAGCCTTGTGATTTGAACCCCCTTTGACTTACATTTTGTAGTTTGATCCTTAGGGCGTACTTGAGCTAACCACTTGTGGGGGTACCACAGGCATGTCCTCTTGACACAAAGGCATGACACCTTCCGTGACGGTGTGATTAGTCCATAGCATATCCTTTTGTATGCTCTGGGTGTGAGCTTTGGCCATTTGATTTGTTTGTTCAGGATACGTATGGGTCGACCCAATATTTGATGTGATTCGATTTGTTTGGCAGATTAGTGAAGTATGTGTCATGCGTACTATCCAATTTGATTTGTATACATCATGATATCGATGTATTTTGTTAGCCTTTGGCTATTTGTATTTGAGCTCAGTATGAAATTATCACCTTACAACCATTTGATTCAGCCTTATTTGTTTGAGATTCTTTTGGCTATAATTATTCGATTGACAATGTTAATCATTTGTAAATGGACTCACTAATTTCAGTCTATTCGTAATTCGTTTGTAATTCATATATATTCATTCATTCAACTTTTTTTTAGATTCATTATATATTGTGATACATGTTTTCATCTTCATATCCGTACTGGGCAATTGGCTCACGCTGTGTTCTTTTCCGGCAGGTAATCAGGGGTGATCAGGATTTGTGGGATGAGAGCTACCTTTGATCCAAATGAGTAGATTAGTTTTATTTTTAGACTTGGTTTTTTCCTAATATTTTGTAATTGGATGTTTTGGGCATATTTTGGCATTCATCCTTAGAAGTGTAGATTATGTTATCGTGGAGATTTTTCTATTTAAATTGGCATTTAAGACTGTTGGTATTCAATTTATTTAGAAATATTGTGAGGTTTATTTCAGAAATGTATTTATTATGTTATGTGTGTGACATCCCTTTTCCTTTGGGAAAGGGAGTGTTATAGAGTTGGTATCAAAGCTTAGGTTATGATCTTGTAGATTGCCTTTTAGGTTTGACCTGTGAGTTATGGGTAGACCACTGGGTAGTCCTAAGATTTTATTATAGTTTTTGTGTTGCGTTTGATCTTCATTCCGCATAATTTTGAATTCGATTATTCGTTTTAATCTGTTTGTTCTTATTTGTTGATTTGGTATCATAGATGGCTCGTAGGTCTTCGAGAATTGCTGGGAGACAGGGAAATAATGGTAGGAGGGGTTGGGGGCAGCGCCAGGTTGAGACTGTTAACCAAGGTGGAAACGCTGGGACTCAGGAGAATGCCATAATAACCCCGGCTATGGTAGCAGCAATGGTGAATGAGGCAGTTATGAATGCTGTGGCACAAGCTATGCATGGTATTCCGCAGGTGCAAGGAAATCATCATGCCAATGGCATGGGGGATGATGCAGAGATACCACAGCATGAGCAGAATGATCCTCCCGAGGATCAAGTGGGTCAGCCAGTGCAGCCATTATATGCGTTATTGGAGAGGTTCATTAAGCAGAAGCCGAAATCTTTTCGTTTTGCTCCTACTCCAACTGATGCAGAGAACTGGATCGCCCACTTGGAGAAAATCTTTGATGTGATTGGGTGTTCAGAAAATCAGAAAGTGAGATTAGCGGTTTATATGCTAGAGGATGATGCTCAGCGATGGTGGAAATCGTTGAAGGCTACACAGGGAGATGGATTTATGGATGCACTCATATGGAGCGATTTTTGTGATCTTTTCTATCAGCAGTACTTCCCAAATGCTGATAGGGATGCATATATCAGGGAGTTTGTATCCATTCGGCAGAAGGATGATGAGACTATTACTGATTTCATGGCGAGGTTTACTAGATTGGCTGGTTTTGCTGGTTTAATAGTTGTGATGGCTGCACAACAGGCAGAAAAATTCAAATGGGCTTTGAAATATGAGTATAGGAGATCGATCATCCACACCATATTTACAAATGTATCATAGGTGGCTAATGCAGCTAAGAGTGTGGAAATGGAGCATAAGGACTTTCGAGCTTCCAAAGTAGAAGGGAGTCGAAAGAGAGATAGAGATGATCAGTAAGGGCAAGGAATAGGGCAGTTTGGCAGGAATCAGAACAGAAGGCAACATAATTGGCATGAGCCTTAATCGGGTCAGCGATTTAATCCTCGAAGGGATGTTGCTTACCCATTGCAGCAGGGTGGTCGTGGAGGTCAGCAGTAGGGTCAGTGGCAAGCTGGTGGGCAGTATCAAAATAGGGGATTTCAATAGAATATGGGTTTGCAGCATAATAGGGTCAGCATCAACAACAGGGTCAGATTCAGGGGCGGTATCTAGGACCAGCAGGTAGGGGAAATCCGAACCTTTTGCCACTTCCACCTGCCCCATGTGCTACTTGTGGCGGGTATCATGTTGGCAGGGCATGCTATAGAGAGACAGGGGCTTATTTTTTATGTGGCCAAATGGGACATAGAGCAAGGGACCGCACAGTTCAGCGTGGTAATAGGGGAGGAGGTAATGGCGGTAATGGCGGCCAGCACAACACCGGTGGGAGAGTATTTGCAATTACAACTAATCAGGCGGCCCAAGCACCAGGTACTATTTCAGGCATCCTTCTTATAGGAAATCGTGAGGCATCGATTTTGTTTGACACTGGATCTACACACTCTATTGTTGCACTTTTATTTATTCGTCATCTTGGAGTGTCTTCTCTTACATTAGATCCTCATTTATCTATTGCTACCCCGATGGGGAATTCTGTGATTATTTCTGAGCAATTTCATGAGTGTCCTTTGAAGTTAGGGAGAAAGGTGTACGAGGCTAATTTACTTTCGATGGTGATATATGATTTTGATATCATCTTTGGTATGGATTGGCTAAGTAAGCATCGAGCTACTATTGATTGTCAAGCGAGGAAGGTTATTTTTGGAACTTTAGAAGCTCCAGAATTTAAGTTTCTGTGTTCCAGGCCGAATGGTGTTGTTAAGTCGATCTCAGCTTTGAAGGCGAGCAAAATGATTGCTAAGGGATGTGATTGTTATTTAGCATATGTGAAGGATACCTCGAGGGATGAGCTCTAATTTGAAGACTATCCAGTTGTGCGAGAATTTCCTAAAGTATTTCCTAAAGATTTGTTAGGATTGCCACCACCAAGAGAAGTTGAGTTTACTATTGAGCTCATTCCTGGAGCGGAACCTATCTCTAAGGCACCCTATAGGATGGCTCCATTAGAGTTACAGGAGTTGAAGGAACAATTGCAAGAGCTATTAGATCGTGGATTCATTAGAACGATGTTTCGCCATGGGGCGCTCCAGTCTTGTTTGTGAAGAAGAAGGATGGATCTATGAGGTTGTGTATAGATTATAGTGAGCTAAATCGGATCACTATCTGGAACAGACATCCATTGCAACGGATTGATGACCTTTTTGATCAGCTCCATGGGGCAAAGTTCTCCTCAAAGATAGATTTGAGGTCGGGGTACCATCAGTTGAGGGTAAGGGATGAAGACATTCCTAAAACAGCTTTTTGTACTCGGTATGGGCACTACGAGTTTTTGGTGATGTCGTTTGGGCTGACTAATGCTCTGGCGGTGTTTATGGATCTGATGAATCGGGTTTTTAGCGAGTACTTGGACCAATTTTTCATTGTCTTTATTGATGACATTTCGGTGTATTCCAAGTCTAAAGAGGAACATGAAGGGCATCTTCGTACTATTTTGGGGGTTCTACAGAAGAACAAGTTATATGCTAAGTTCTCTAAATGTGAGTTTTGGCTAGAACAGGTAGCATTTTTGGGACATGTCGTGTCTGCAGACGGTATTAAGGTGGACCCTACGAAGGTTGAGGCTATCACTAATTGGCCAAGACCTACCCTGGTAACTGAAGTTAGGAGTTTCTTGGGTTTGGCAGGGTACTACAGGTGATTTGTGGAAGGTTTCTCTTTGTTAGCTTTGCCATTAACTCAGTTGATGAGAAAGGGTACAAAGTTTGTGTGGAATGAGGAGCGTGAGAAGAGTTTTGAGGACCTTAAGAAGAGGCTTGTGTCGGCTCCAGTACTTGCATTACCGTCGGGGATAGGAGGTTATCAGATTTACAGTGATGCTTCCAAGAAGGGTTTAGGGTGTGTTTTGATGCAGCATGGCAAGGTAATTGCTTATGCTTCCAGAAAACTTAAACCTTATGAGGTGAATTACCCTACCCACGACTTGGAGTTAGCTGCAATTATTTTTGCCCTAAAGATTTGGTGGCACTATCTTTATGGTGAGACTTGTGACATTTTCACTGACCACAAGAGCCTTAAGTATATTTTTACTCAGAAGGAGCTCAACATGAGGCAGAGACGTTGGTTGGAACTTTTTAAGGATTATGATGCCAGGATTCAGTATCACCCCAATAAGGCTAATGTGGTTGCAGATGCTCTTAGTCGAAAAAGTTCAGGGAGTGCAGCTGCCTTAGTTACACAACCTCAACTTATCTCGGATATGGAGCGTGTGGGTTTGGAGCTATATGCTAGAGGGTCTGATGGGTTGGTAGCAGGTATGAGGGTGGAACCTTCTCTTATTCTGCGTATTAAAGAAGCCCAAAAGGAGGATGGCGAGTTGTGGGCTGTAGCGCATAATTTAAATGTGGGTAGGCAGCCAGAGTTTCGCATCGACGAACAAGGTGTGATATGGTTTGGTAAACATTTATGTGGTCCGAAGGATCCAATGAGTCGTGAGGCAGTGTTGACCGAAGCTCATAGTTCGCCATTCTCTATTCATCCGGGGTCTACAAAGATGTATAAGGATTTGAAGGAGAATTTCTGGTGGAGCAGAATGAAAAGGGATGTAGCTGAATTTGTGAGTAAATATCTTACATGTCAGCAAGTGAAAATAGAGCATCGGCGGCCTGGTGGTTTGTTGCAACAGTTAGAGGTTCCTGTGTGGAAATGGGATGATATTTTGATGGACTTTGTAACTGGTTTACCGAGGACTCTTAAGAAAAATGATGCTATTTGGGTGGTAGTGGATCGTTTGACTAAATCAACGCATTTCCTGGCTATTCGTGAGGATTTTTCAGTAAATAAGTTAGCAGATATTTTTCAACGTGAGATTGTTAGGCTTCATGCGACACCAGTTTCTATTATTTCAGATCGAGATCCGCGGTTTACTTCTCGGTTTTGGAAAGGATTTCAACGAGATTGGGGAACACGACTTAACTATAGTACGACTTTTCATCCGCAGACAGATGGGTAATTAGAGAGAACTATTCAGACATTAGAAGACATGTTGCGATCTTGTGCTTTAGAATGGACAGGAAATTGGGATGATTATTTGAGTTTGGTGGAGTTCGCATATAATAAAAGTTGGCAAGCTAGTATTGATATGGCTCCTTTTGAAGCATTATATGGTAAGAAGTGTCGAGCTCCGACTTGTTGGGATGAGGTTGGAGAAAGGATAATAGAAGGACCCGATTTGGTTAGGATTACTACGGAGAAGGTAGTAGTGGCTAAAGAAAAATTGAAAGAAGCTCGTTCGTGGCAAAAGAGTTATGCTGATATTCATAGGAAGGCTCTTGAATTCACACCTGGCGAACACGTGTTTTTGAAAGTCTCTCCATGGAAAGGGGTTCGAAGGTTCGTTTTAAAAGGAAAGCTTAGTCCGCGTTTCATTGGCCCTTTTGAAATTCTTGAGAGAGTTGGAGAAGTGGCATATCGGGTGGCTTTGCCTCCACAGTTATCTCATGTGCATAATGTCTTTCACGTTTCAGTGTTAAGGAAATATAATTATCATCCGTTTCATATTGTGCAATACCCGTTACATAATATTCGAGAAGATCTTACTTGTGAGGAAGAAGTAGAGAGAATTTTAGATCGCCAAGAGCAGATTATGAGGAGGAAGACAATCCCATTTGTTAAAGTCTTGTGGAAAGACCATTCGGAGCAGGAAGTTGCATGGGAGATGGAGGACACTATTCGAGCGGAGTATCCACATCTTTTTGAAAATTAGGTACGTTCTATTCTTTTAATTCCGGGGACGGAATCCTTTTTAAGGGAAAGGTGATGTAATCCCCGAAAAAAATAATAATAATAACATTTAAATCTATATTTAAAAATAGTAATTGGGCTTTCCTTATGTTTGGGTCAGATTCTATTTAATTTATGTGGACCATAATAAGTAAAGGATTGTATTAATTTGGGCCTTTAAATTAATTGGGTCTAATTTATAATTGTGTAATTTTAAATCCTTATAAAATTAAGAGTATTAATAAAATATATTAATTAATAAATAAACCAAAACCTAACTGCTTCATTATTTCTAATACGAACTGACTGAAGGAAAAGAAAAAGGAGAACTCAGCCACCACTAAACAAAGGGAAGTGGGGAAATTGGATCATACTGGTAAGTAACTAGTTTTTTTTAATTGAATGGAAAGCTTTCTTGCTTGGTATTGCGTCAAGGATTCAAAGCATTTAAAGTTGTCCCAGTATGAAAGTCTCTTATATAATCTGAAGGGGCATGCATGACTATGAATTATTATATATATATATATATATATATATATATTATCTTTTAGAATGGAAGGTATGAAGGTTATATATATATGGATAGTCAGTGCAGATAATAATAATAATAATATTTAATAATAATAATAATATTAATAATAAAATGAGTTAATGTTGGGTAAAAGATGAGAATAATATTTTTTTAAAGGTATTTATATTTATTATTACTTTATGTAATTAGGTAGGACGGAAGGAGTTTAACGAACTATATTTGAGGTTATAAATTTCGGGTATTACATTGCTTACTTCAGGTACGGATTCCGTACTCTTTCAGCGAGACTCTTTTAATTTTAATTTGTTCGTTTCGCTATTCGTTTCAAAATTTAGTATTGCCTCTCATAATTATTCCTTGTCAATTTATTATGATAGTTTCGTCGTGGCGTTGATATTAGAACTCGTATTTGTATTCTTTGAGCTAGTTAATCATGTCAATATGTTTTGGAGATTTTATTCATTTGTATAATTCCTAGTATATTTTCGTTCACACTCGGGAGTTGTTTTGATTATTGATATCTTGTCAGTATTTAAGAATGTTCGTATTTGATAATCCGATGTCATTTGAAAATGGTCATGTAAGCCTTGTGATTTGAACCCCCTTTGACTTACATTTTGTAGTTTGATCCTTAGGGTGTACTTGAGCTAACCACCTGTGGGGGTACCACAGGCATGTCCTCTTGACACAAAGGCATGACACCTTCCGTGGCGGTGTGATTAGTCCACAGCATATCCTTTTATATGCTCTGGGTGTGAGCTTTGGCCATTTGATTTGTTTGTTCAGGATACGTATGGGTCGACCCAATATTTGATGTGATTCGATTTGTTTGGCAGATTAGTGAAGTATGTGTCATGCGTACTATCCAATTTGATTTGTATACATCATGATATCGATGTATTTTGTTAGCATTTGGCTATTTGTATTTGAGCTCAGTATGAAATTATCACCTTACAACCATTTGATTCAGCCTTATTTGTTTGAGATTCTTTTGGCTATAATTATTCAATTGACAATGTTAATCATTTGTAAATGGACTCACTAATTTCAGTCTATTCGTAATTCGTTTGTAATTCATATGTATTCATTCATTCAACTTTTTTTTAGATTCATTATATATTGTGATACATGTTTTCATCTTCATATCCGTACTGGGCAATTGGCTCACGCTGTGTTCTTTTCCGGCAGGTAATCAGGGGTGATCAGGATTTGTGGGATGAGAGCTACCTTTGATCCAAATGAGTAGATTAGTTTTTGAGATTATTTTTAGACTTGGTTTTTTCCTAATATTTTGTAATTGGATGTTTTGGGCATATTTTGGCATTCATCCTTAGAAGTAGAGATTATGTTATCGTGGAGATTTTTTATTTAAATTGGCGTTTAAGACTGTTGGTATTCAATTTATTTAGAAATATTGTGAGGTTTATTTCAGAAATTTATTTATTATGTTATGTGTGTGACATCACTTTTCCTTTGGAAAAGGGGGTGTTACATGGCAACAATATTCTTACAATTTTATTTTATTTATTAAAGATGCCAACTAACATTGCAACGGTAAAAAAACCAGAGTTGAGAGAGTTGGGACATGAAATAAACCAATTCAAAGGGTGTTACCAGAGTCGAGATAATTGGGACATGAAACAAACCAATTCAAAGGGGTGCTTGGAATTCAACAAACCTCTTTAAAGTAGTGTTTGGAATTCAACATATCTATTCAAAAAAGAGTTTGAAAACCTATAAATAAGTTTCAAATCTAACCAAAACATGTTATTCAATTATTCCAAATCCTTGTATTTGGAATTCAACATATGTCTTCAAAAAAGTGTTTGGAATATTATTAGTCTACATTAAACTACAAAGAGGGTTACAACATAATAGGTACTTCGCCTAGCTGATGAATATCTTCCTAGGAGTAGCTTTTTGGGTCCTCTGGCCCACATGACCAACAATGTCCTGGACGCACCGCTTTACATGGAAATGATTAGCATGAAGTTTATTTTTGGAGTAAGTTGGTTAATTGGCCAATAAAATACTGACACACAGACGAGACTGTACGTGTGTCAGCATTCTATTGGCCAATTGACCAATTTACCAAAAAAATAACTTCATGCTAACCGGATCCGCTTTACATGATCCAGCCGCTTTGGTACGAAATTGCGCACCTGATGACACATGTAGTTGAGGATTTAGGAGAGAGAAGAAAGACGGGTGATCCTAAATGCTCAGGATGTCAAGAATCTAATGACAGCCAAAACGAAAATTAGGGCGGTCGAGACAAGGACGGGGCTCAATATGACCAATAGGGGAGTGGCAACGGCGAGGCCGATGAGGGTGACGGTTAGAGTGACGGTGAGGAGGAGGAGCCCGCCGAGGGGGAAGAGGGTGACGACGGCTAGGACTTTGGAATCGGAAGGACCTTGACGTTGTTCACGGAGGAGGCTCTTGTTGGGTTACTAGTAATTTTTTAAAATAATGTTACTATCACATAAAATCTTTTACATAACTCTCACATACACACACATACATATTGCGGGTCCTGCATGTTAAGCGGAGACCCACAATATATATGTGTATATATGAGAGTTATGTGATAGTTTTTTTGTGATAGTAGCATTGCTCAATTTTTTAACTAATGAGATTTGGAGAGAGAGTGAATGGAGGTGGAGAAAGAGAATTTAAAGAGACAAAGATGGGGGAGTGGCCACGTGGGAATGTTGGTGACAGATGTTTGAGAGTGGGGAGTGAGGTTTTGCATTATGACTTTTACTTTTGTTCAGGGGCAGATTCAGTAATTTTTTTCAATAGGGCAGATTTTAATTAATTTTTTTGTTTAAGTTAATTAATAAAAATATTAATTAATCATAATAATATTTACAAATTGCAATAAATATTCATAATCTAAATTAAAAAAGAATTTTAAATAAAAATTATTTATATACAATTTAGAAACTTATTTTGTAGTTCAATTTGAATAATTCTCCAAATGCTCAAAACCTCAAATTAAATTTGCTTTCTATATTCAAACAAAACAATGAATTAATTTCTAAGTATAAACTAGTTTTGTACTTTTAATATTTCACCAAGTTTTAAAACTAATAAAATTTTTGTATTTATATTTAGAATTAATTTATAAAATTTATTTTATCACCTCTAAATTAAACTCTTCTATTAATTTATCCCTTTGAATTTATTAATTTACATATCTTCTCTGTCCTTATACTTAACAAAAAAAATCAACCTGCCCCGTATATATAGATTCGCCCTTGCTTTTGTGCATGGATCGAGCTTCCTAATCAAGTTTGCATCAGAACTTTGACTATAAATAGCTCTATGATGTCATCAAACTTCCGTTGAATACTTGACCAGGAAAAACAAGCGGGGGATGCATTTAATTGTTTGTGATTAAGTTTAAGATGCATTTAATCAAAAAAATAATTTAGGGTGTAAATCGATTTTCGGGGAAAAGTTTGGGGACAAATTTGATTTTAGTCTAAAAATAAGTACCTGAAAGGCTCAAACGAAAACCGTATATGCCCCGAGTCAGAAGCAAAGAAGCTGAGGCGAAACTTTGTACATTTCAATTTCTCCGATCGAAAGGTACGATCTTCTCTCAATTTAGGGCTTAAACTTCTTCAGATTTCATCGTAAATACTTATATATGTATATTACAATTCTATATAGTCGACATTTCCCTCGGTCATAGATTTTTTTCAGTAGAGACAAAATCACTCGTAGAAATAATTGTGCGTATCAGTATGTGTATATATGCACCTTTTTCAATTTGTATATGAATGTATTTATCAATGCAGTCGAATGTTATGTTGTTTTTTATTTTTTGATTTCATTTGTTTGTGAAGTGAGCGCGGAAAGTTAATTTGGTAACTGATGTTATATTTGTGGAAAGGGATTGGGACTTAGGATGATGAAATTGAATTTGGATTATATTTTTGAATTTTATTACTTCTTTTATCCATATTAACAATTCATTGCAATTTTAAGTTAAAGTTATTGGGGCCGGATTGATTACCATCTCTGTTTATGTTTTCATACATATTTAAATAATCTTAGTTGTAGTTCTTATTCTGAATATTTTGAAATGAGCTTAAGTTCGGTTGGATTTTGAAAAAAATGTTTCTAATGTTAGTTTTTTTATTTTTATTTATTTATTATTTTTTGTGGAAATACCAAAAACTAACAAACTAATTTGTTCTAAATTCGAAGTGAAAAAGACAAGAACACACTCTTATATCAGGAAAGAAAACAAAATAGAAAACTTTTAATTTCCTTTGTGTTGTTTGTGAGTTAATTAAAGAAAATGTAACTTTTAAATGAAGACTACCACTTCACCTTTCAAATTTGGTTGTTTATGTAAATAGAAGGTAATATATTGATGATAAAAGAATCACTTATATCATCTTATTTGTTGCCAAATATATGCCCATTTGTGGATAGAAAACTTTGGCTAGAAAAGTGGCAGAAGTTTTCTGTTATTTTCTTTTGTTTTCTGTCCACTAAAAAACTCAAAAAACAAATGGACATGAACTAGTGTTTCTATTTTTCTCAAAAGAAGGGAAACTTGGAAGTAGATAAAAAATGTAACTTTTTATTTAGATACCAATGAATGGGTCTGTTCTGAATTCCCGACTGCCTCAATTGCAATACCAAGTCATCAATAATTTTTTTGTAGGATGTTTGGACTTTAGTATGCCGAATGGCTGGTGGAGCGTGAGGAATGAGCTGTACCACTTCACTCTTTTATTAAATCTTCTTGTGTATGTATATAAAGGGTAATATAGGGATTATACAAATTTACGTATGTCATTGGCCAATTTTTATGTACTTTCCTTTTCTTTTTCATTGCTTAAAAAACTCACAAACAAGATAAATGAACAGAATACTTGAGCATTCCATCTATTTCTTTTCTGTCTGTTTTATAACTCACAAACACAGTTTTAGATTATGAAATGCTATCCAGAAATGAATCCTGTAATATATTATTAAATTAGAATGAAATTCCATTTTAACACCTGCCTTTTCTCACATGATTTTCATCTAGACGTATATGAGTCCAAGTGGAGGGTAATTAAAATGGTTGGTTCTTGTGTAAAGTGTGAATTTTAATGGCGGACTACACTGACATGGGATGGAGGTACCAACTTGTTTAGGTTTTTCTATCTGTACTACATGTCTTTTCATATATTATTAATTAATAAACACATTGAAATCGGAAAAAATTTAAAACATTATGGCAAGCTTAGTTTCTACTCTTGGTTGTTGGCATTTTATTATTGCATCACATCACTCCAAAGATGATGATGTTTTTATTAAAATTCTACAAGCGAAGCTTATTTTAGCCACTCAAGCTTATTTGATAATTGACTCATAGTGGATTTTCAACCCTCAGTAGAAGTGCTAGGAGTCCAGATGTCCTCTTCCATCATCAATCCTTGTTTTTCGATGTTGGAAGGAGGGAAACATCTCGGGAAGAATTTTTAATCTTCATTTGATTTTTAGTGAGGTTTTCTCTGTTTGTATGAAGTTCTCATACTGGTTATGTCATGTATACACGTTGTCTTTGTGCAGGAAAATTAACTAGCTTTCAGAATTAAGTGAGATTTTGACATATCGTCATCACTGCTATGTGAGTATTTTAGACTTTGAGTTGTAATATTCTTTGATGTTTCTGAATGCTAATTTATGACTCGCCTTGTGACTCTAATTATATGAAGTGAACCTTTGTTTCGGATTTGCTCCCCTCCATTGCACCTTCCCTCCAATTCTATCCAATACACCAATTATTTGATGTTAATAATTTTGTTATTAATGATCAAAATATGTTAATAGATAGTTAATGATATTTAAGATCAATCCTTCCAAAAATTAGAATCATAAAAAATATTTTTCCCATTAAAAGTTTAAAAGAATTTTCAACCATCGAAATTTTGATGAAAAATTCACATGTTCAAATGGTAAAAAAATGTCAAATTACTTTCATCTTAGAGCAATATGCTACTCAATATTGTGAATTAATTGACCGGTGTTAATTTCAGTTATACTATCTAAAACTATAAAAATATGGTGCATTGGATGAAATTAGAGGGAATGTGTAATGGAGGGGAGCCAAATCCCTTTGTTTCACTTGTTTAGGTAATAACAAAGGAAGTACCTATTGAAAGAAAAACTATTGCCCTATTTTATAATATGATCTTTATTCAACTAATTATATTTAAATGCATATATTATCTTTATTCTTAATTTTGGAGTTGAGGTGAAAGTGTGCATAGTTAATCTTGTAGGCTCTGAAATGAGTTTTTATGTTGCCTGACTTACTATCTGGTTATCCTGTTCAAAAGTGTTGGTTATAATGAGCCCAAATTTATGTTGGTATAGTCATAGCCAGTTATCATTATGAAAATGGAACTAAAATTGCCTGCTCAAGTTCATCAGAGAGTGGACTTCTAAAACTTTAATCTGCAAGTATCATTAATAATTCCTATTATAATCACAATGACTGATGTGATTGTGAGAAACCTACATAAAAAAACATCACATGTGGCCTGTCATGTGGTGCAGCTTTGTTCCAGGTTAATTTTCAATGTTAAGTTAAAACAGTAAGCAATCCAATTAAATGTTAAAAAATGGTGATTTGTTTGTAAATTCATCTGCCATGAATTCAGTAAGCAATACCTGACTGAGGTGAAAGCCACGAAACAAATGTGTGAAAAATTAAAGGATAAAAGTTGGCATCAGGATAAACCTTTGGTGATAATAGTATTCAATGCAATCTTAAAATATCTAGCGAGTAGCTATCTAGCCTCCACTTATTGCTTTCTTTGTTTCCTTTGCTGGCATCGATTCATTGGAGTTTGGTGAAGTTCGTGTGCAATTTCCTATGGAGAGGGACGGAGGATGAGTTCATGCATCACTTGGTTGATTGAAGGAGGTGTGTAGGCTAATGTTGTTTCGAACAATGAGGATTAGTCACCTTCATGTGTTCAGTCGAGCTTTGAGAGCTAAGTGGTTGTGGAGATTTGGGGAGAGGAGTTTGTGAAGAGGAAGGTAGTGGCTCAATTGAGGTGATTTAATTTGTATGGAGTTGTGAATCTCGTTTCTTATATGGGTTCTGGTTGTTAAAGTCAATATCCAGTGGTGTGAGGAAGTTCAGTAATCTCACAGAATTGGTATTAGGCGATGAGGGTGAGCGTTTGGCTTGAAATAGGTAATATAGTGAGTTCTCCATCTTGACAGCTAAGTGGTTGTTGTCAGTCTCATGATTGGGAAGGGAACTGGAGGTGGTGGACTCTTTTATGACTCTTCTGTATGTGTATGGGGTTCATCTTCTGCAGGATCAGGGATGCTCTAAGATGGGCAGGGGACATAAGTGACAATTTATCTGCAAAGTCTTATTACAGAATGCTTAGAAGCAAGATTAGCTGTCAGGCTGATATTTTTCTATGGAAGTGGATTTTGACGGCTCTAGCTCTGTTGAAGTTAGATGGGATCGTTTCCTTGGAGTGCAGATCTAGGGGCTATGGTGGAATTTTTTTGTAGGAGGTGGCTTGTCACATCATGTTGCCTATGCAAGGAAGAGGGGGAGAGCGTGAACCACATCATTCTTCATTCTTTTTTGCCATTCAGTAGCGGAGTGTTATATTAGGTCTCTTTGGAGTTGCTTGGGTCAAGTAGGCCTCGTTTTATAAAAGATAAGGTCCAGTGTTTAAGAGGGGTCAGTCAAGGAAGAGGTGGCAGATGGTGCCACATTGTGTTGTGTAATCCATTTGGAGGAAATGGAATGACGGATGCTTTGGGGAGGTGAAATATACGTTTTCAGTTCTTTGATGCTTTGCCTGCTAATTTTGGCCTTTTTAAGGCTTGGCCAAGATCAGCTACTACTCCTTTTGTGGATTTCTTACAGTAGTTTGCACTAGGATGGTTTTTGTTTCTTAGAGATGGGCTGTAAGACTGTTTGGTTGGTGTCCCTGCTTCAGGGGTTTCACTGTTTTGGTTCGTGTTTCTGGTTTTTTGGTATACGTGATTGGCCTTTTCTGGTGTTTTATTTTAATCCAAATATATATGTTTGCATAACTTATCAGAAAAATATATTTGCATAATTTGTACTTTTAACTCAACTAAACATGTGTTAACATCAACCAACACCTCATCAAATCATTAATGCTCCTTATCTAGGTTTGGGTTCCTCAATGCATAATCTTCATTTTAAGATGCTACCTTTCTTATGTACAATACTTTAGGGCGGATGAGGAACTTGTTGATCAAAAGAAGTATCTTGAAGACACTTGCAAGTCTAAGTGCGTGAAG
This sequence comes from Panax stipuleanatus, assembly GCA_020205555.1. Lineage (NCBI taxonomy): Eukaryota > Viridiplantae > Streptophyta > Magnoliopsida > Apiales > Araliaceae > Panax > Panax stipuleanatus. Next base: position 29,552,549 of record CM035124.1, read on the forward strand.
CCTTTACTAGGATATCAGGTAAACCAAACTGAGACTTATCTACAAACATATTCTTCATGTGTGTATTTGATATGTTTTCTTGTATTTATGTCTGGTTCCATTGGCTTTTGATGGTTGGGTGTGTTAGGTTGAACTTATTCCATGTATTCTGAGCATGGTTCATTCGGACTATTTTTGTAAGAGTGTTACTTAAAAATTAGTATTTGTCATGATCCCTCATGGCAGACACTTAACTCTGCATCTAGTCCTACTTGAAGTACAGACTCAAAAAGGTGTTCATGTTGATTATGCATGTGCATGTTCTGAACCATCAGTTGATTGTCTTGTTCCTATCACCTATATCTGCTTCCCTCCTTCACCTGAGAATTGGGACGCTATTAGAGTATATTATTATTATTACTTGGTCACCAAGTATGCTTGGTACCCACACATACTTGATGACCAAGTAATAATAATATAATACTCTAATACTCCCCCTTAAGTTGAAAATCTTATATCATGGCTTACAACTTGTTACATAACAAAATAAAAGACTCAAAATCAACTACGAATGACTCCTTGCCTAATAATAATATACTCTAACACTTGGTGACCAAGTAATAATAATAATATACTCTAATAGACGCGAAGTGCTGTCTTTTGAATTGTGCAATTGTTAAATTATCAGCCATTTAATAAATTAAAATGATGGGTTACATCATTTATATAGAACTATAAGAAACCCACTTAAAACTTGATGACCAAGTAAATATAATTTAAAAAGGAAACAGAATCTCCAATGATTATTTATTACTATATATCTACTATCTCCAATGACTATCTACTACTATTTATCAACTATTAGTATGGAATAACTAGTAATATAATTTTACTATAAGTATTATCTACTAAATAAACTAATTACATTGAAATCATCCGTAAACAATAATTATCTACTAATTATATTGCTCCTGAAATCAATATTTTGATGATTTTGAACTCCATACCCAGAAAATATATGAATAAGACCTATTGCAGAAGAACGACACTTGAGGAAGAACCAGACAAACACTAGCTTATCCAGAAAGAGAGAAGAAAAAAAAAAGGAAAAAAGAAGACGAGCGTAACAAGGGTTCCGAAGTAGTAGATGAACACAACTGTGTGGGGAAATTTCAGCGCTACATTTGTAATTAACTAAAGAATTTGTTATTTGAATTACGAAGAATTTTTAATGATTATAACCTATAAAACATTACAAGTTGTAGCATGGAAGTACAGAGCAGCCATTGGTTCACTAATGAAGATGATTGGCATGCAATCAGTGGCGGAGCCAGGGGGCACAGGGTGGCGGCCGCCCCTCGCCGGAAAATTTCAGTGTATATACCACCTCCTTCCCCACACCATTCCCGCCGCCGCCCCCCCCCACCCCCCCTTTGGGGGATTCTGGCTCCGCCACTGCATGCAATCCCAAGTTATCTAAAGAAATTTGGCATGGTAGCCTCGGGCTATTGTAATGTCAGATGAGTTATGATAAACCGTACGGTATTTTATGTTATATTGTTAAAAGTAGCTTGCCATATTAGATATCGTAACCTCTCTAAGTATCAAATGCATGCAATATTATTAAAAGCTTTGCTTAATCAAACATTTTGCTTAATTTGTATCTGTCACTTGCATTGAAAAGATGAATTCGATTCCATTGAGAAAGAGGCAATTATAAAACAATTTCATGAAATGACGCTTCGAAGAATGGTTTTGTAGTGTTGTTTATGTAATTTTTTATTTTTAATGGAATCTATATTTGGTAAGTTTTATAATTTCATTTAGTTATAAAGTAATGCTACAGACACAAACTATTCTACAAACATTTTACAAATTGCTGATGTGGCATACTCCACATCAGCATATTGATCAACAAATTGCTTCAATGTAGTCTTTGGCTCCACATAAAAAGCTAAGGTGGAGTATGTCCACATTAGCAGTTTGTAAAATGTTTATAAAATAGTTTGTATCTGTATCATTATTCTTAGTTATAATAGTGCTACCCTCTATAAAATTCCTGCATCCGTCACTGCTTGAGGGTTGTTATTGATGGCTGATTGATTATTCATAGGCGTGCATGGACAGGATTAAAGGCGATGAAACTGGGCATAAGCACTGCACAGGCCAGTACTTCGATTACTGGTCCTGCGTCGATAAATGTGTAAGATTTCTTCATCATTTTTCACATACTTCATACAGAAGATCACTTGTTTGTCATCAAGCACTTACTAGCAGCATTTTCAACTGCAGGTTGCACCAAAGCTGTTCCCAGAATTAAAATGATGGTAGCCCACAAATTGGCTCCTCATTGCGCTTTTGTGAAAATAAGTAGAATAAACAATAAAAGCAGAATCACGCTAGCTCACTTCCTTTTGATTTTATTACTTCCTATATTTCAGATTGGTGTAAATACACTTTAAATCTATCACTTTTTACAACTTCAATCCTAATATTTTTATTTTAAGATATTGAACCTTAAATCTCATGTTTGTGAGTTATTTTTTTGGGGGGAAGTGAAGGAATTTGGAGTTAAAGTTGATTTTATTTTTGGCTCAAAACTTCCCCCAAAAGTAGGAGGATTTGGATTAATGGGAAAGGATGAGAAAGTTTGTTATTTTATATTACCTAAAGTAACCTTTCAAAATAACTCATATCGTTTATTATATTAATATGTAAGGGTAATATAGTAATAGTGTAGTTTAAAAATAAAAATATCTTCCCTTCTCTCTCCTCCTAAACTCACAAACAAAGAAAAATATAGTTAAAGTTTCATTCATTCCATTCTTTTCTAAAAATCACAAACATGACAAAAAAATTATAATCCATTTTCACTATTTCCCCTCCTATACTTTCCATTTCCATCTCATCCCTCAAAACTCACAAACGCATCATAATGTTTCTAAATTTCTATAAATAAAATATTTTAGTTGACGGATTTAATATTTCTTACTGGAATAAGTTACAAGACTTAAAATGAAAGGTAATTAAGTCATTTAAGGATATAAATAGTTTATATTGGCTCTAGATTGTTCTCCTTTTTTTCCCGTACATCATACACAATTATGTGCCTATAATTTTATGTGCTTCCAAATATAGTTAGGAGTGAACTTACCCAAAATACTCATTCAGCACGTGGTAGCATGAGATTTTATGTATAAGAATTTAGGGAAATTAAGGCTCAATGTATAAAATTAAAAAAATATTCAGGTTTAAGTTATAATATATGAAAATTTTAAATGTTTAAAGTGTATTTAAGCCATTTAAATTATAAAGACCAAACTCCAAATATGATAAGTCTAGTGGGGGAGTGGAGCATAAAATCTTCAAAAGGTTCAAACCTTTCCCTTAGGTTCCTCTTCTGTCCCCCTTTTCCATTCCAAGCTTCCCCTCGGCCCTAGGTTAATTAAGGGCTTCACAATAGTCTTTAGAGTTCTCATGTTATATATTACTAAAGTTTTTAATCAAATTATAATTGGGATGTATGTGCATACATGAGATAATTAAAAATTAAGAAGGGTTCTGTCATTTTAATTGGTTAACTACTACAAATTATTTGGGTCGATTAAAGTTTTGATCCATATTGTTTGGAACCATTTTTCCCCAATTGGCCCATTCTCTCTCGCGTAATTGAAAACATGCTCCTAATTCAATTATTTTAAATTTTAAGTTCCGTTCGGTCACTAGCTTTCAATTATTAATTGAGTAATGCTAGAGACATAACTTATTCTACAACTATTTTATAATTTGCTGATGTGTCATACTCTATCTTAGCATATTAATGAACAAATTGCTTCAATGTAGTCTTCGGCCCCACATAAAAATTGAGGTGGAATATGCTATATCAGCAAATTATAAAATAATTGTAGAATAAATTGTGTCTCTAGTATTATTCTTATTAATTTTCATTCTCGATGACATCTCAGATAAAGTTGCCCCTTTTTATGAATTTTTTTTGCCCATCACATAGATGTAAAGAAGAATGTAATGAATTTTATATATTTCTTTTTTTTTTTTGTTAATTTGACACACACACTCCTTAACCACCGTCAAGAATTGAGCCCCCAACCACATGGTTAACATGAGTTGGGTCATACCACTCGAGCCGGAAGGGCTTCAGGTAATTTTATACATCCCTTTTCTTTCCTTTTTTCTAAAATTTTATATTTCATAATATAAAATTACTATTGCTTTTTTAATATTCAGGTACATTTTTAAATTTTAAATTAATATAAATTTATTTCATCCGAGTCAATACAGGAAATTGATAATTTTATAAATCTCCTCTCACATAAATAATAAATGAGACTCACGCTATTTTGTGAATGAGACACTGTGAAAATACTAAAATTTTCTTGTGAGAATAATTCTCTAAATATATTATAACGGTTTAAAAATCATAATTTTAAATGAATCATGTGTCAATTTGAAATTTGAAATTTGCAAATTAACTTTTAAAAGATTAATAGTATTAAATTATGTTTTGAAATTGAAAAAAAAAATCAATTTGGAAGGACCACATACCACGGTGTGATGATAGTGGGATGGAACATATTCCTCTTTTTTTTCCCCAAAATTGGGAGCATGCTTATTTCATTATCTTAAAATTTTAAATTAACTTCAAAAAATTCATAATTAATTTTACATTTTATATTATTTCTAACACATCACTTATTTTAGAAAAAAATGTTAAGGCTAAAAAAGCACTTATTGTGGGACGGAGGTAGTATTCTTTTTGTTTTAAAATATAAAATTAAACAATGATTTAATCTTGCAACTTCACTCAACTTTTATAATTTTTTTCACTCTCTTTCTAAAAATACTTTATTTTCACTCTCTAGAAAAGTTTATCCCTCCCAATTTCCAAAAGCCACTCCCTCTCTGAAAAGCTAACCGATATGAATTGTTCATAATATGCATAATTAACAAGTTTTCATATTAAAAAAGATCTCCAAAACTCCCACATGTAGAGGAAAAAGTTTCAGGAGATTCAATTAATAAAATTTTAAAATGAAAATATGGGTTCACCTCGATTACAACCATAACTATATGGGCCCAAACCATATTTACCCTTGTACGTTATCAAATTTTAAATCCTGAATAATATATATATATATATATATATATATATATATATGTTTAATTATCTTTTTTTAATACAATACATTTTAATTGTAGTTTTTTTTGTAATTAAGTCTATCTCATTCAAATAATTTAATTTAATTAACACATATTTTTGAATAAGTGATACAAATATTAAGAGTTTTAAATTAAATTATTAATGGAGGTTTTTTAATTAAAGTGATTGAGTATGTTGATAGTTTAGTTTTTAGGTGTTTAACAACAACAAGTATTATTTGAATTCTTAGTTTCATATTATGAATTTTATATATTAAATTTTATTGAGTATATGTCAAAATTTGGGATGTTTATAATTTTAATTACATTTTTAGTATATGGTGTAGTTTTTATACAATATTGAATAAAAGGAAAATATAATAATATTTATTACTATTTCTATTTGTTTAAAAGAATTTTTTTAATGTATTTTTCTTTTTTTGAGTAATAACATTTGTCATTTTTATTGTAAATAATTATGCTTAAGTGTGACTTATGTTTAGTTTAATACTTGAGAAAAATAATTAATATAATTTTTAATATTTTTTTATATGAATAATAAGATTCGTTATGTCATAATAAGTTTATTTTACGTAAATTTAATATTTGGGAAAAATAATTATAATTTTTTTTTGCTTTACTTTTTTTCTTATTAAAATTTTACTTTTTAATTACAAAAAATATATTTGAATGTATATTACGTAAATTTTAATATTTAACAAATTTAATTAGCAAAAAGTGTATGACTTTAATTTTTTGATAAAATAAATATTTAGTATTTTTAACATTTATGTTATTTATTGCATAAATTCATAATTTAATTAATTACATAAAGTTAACTAAATTATAACATAAAAATTTATATTTAGTGGATATATTAAACATTATAACTTGAAGGTTATATTAGATATTATATTAAAAATATTTTTGAATATTAGTTAGTCATCCACACTAGGGGTAGTGAATGTTATATATTATAAACAAGAGGAGTACTGATTGTTAATTAAAAAATTAGAGAAATAGTGAGTGTTATTATGATTATCAACGAGGAGGTGTCAATGTATTTTACTACTATATAAATTATTAGGCAAAAGGGGAGGCGATGATTACCATCACGTAACATCGTTTTGAGGTAGTCCGTAAATTATTATATTATGTTTTTTTTCCCAAGAATCCTTGGGTATTTTTTTAAAAAACTAAAACATCATATCATACTATATATAAAAATAGAATACACTTAATCTTAATTGCTTAATTTTATCCTTCAAAACATAAAATAATTCCCTCCAAAACAAAACACTTTTCTCCCCAAAAATCAGATTATACTTTACACGTTTTTAACAAAAAAAATATCTTTTCATTATCTCACTCTCATTTTTTAATGTTATTTATCACCATCAATAATCAATAATCATTTCCTCCAAAACAAAATACTTTTCTCCCCAAAAATCAGATTATACTTTTACACGTTTAAAAAAAAATTCTTTATTATCTAACTCCCTTTCTTTAATGTTATTTATCACCATCAATAATCAATAATCATTTCCTTCAAAACAAAACACTTTTCCCCCCAAAAATCATATTATACTTTTAAACGTTTTAAAAAAATAAAAAAACTCTTCATTATCTCACTCATCTTCTTTAATGCTATTTATCACCATCAATAATCAATAATCATTTTCACCAAAACGAAACATCATACTATATATAACAGTAGAATACACTTAATCTTAATTGTTTAATTTTTCCCTCCAAAACACAAAACAATTCCCTCCAAAACAAAACATTCCCCCCCCCCAAAAAAAAAAAAAAACAAATTATATTTTACATGTTTTTAACAAAATAAAACTCTTCATTATCTCACCCCCTTTCTTTAATGCTATTTATCACCATCAATAATCAATAATTATTTCCTCCAAAACAAAAGACTTTTCTCCCCAAAAATCAGATTATACGTTTACACGTTTAAAAAAACCTCTTCATTATCTCACTCCCTTCTTTAATTCTATTTGTCACCATCAATAATCATTAATCATTTTCTCTAAAACAAAACACTTTTTCCCCCAAAAATTAGATTATACTTTTACACGTTTTAAAAAAAAATCTTCATTATCTCACTCTCATTCTTTAATGCTATTTATCACCATCAATAATCAATAATTATTTCCTCCAAAACGAAGCATCATATTATATATAAAAGTAGAATACACTTAATCTTATTTGCTTAATTTTTCCCTCCAAAATACAAAATAATTTATTCCAAAACAAAATATTCCCCCCCCCCCCCAAAAAAAAAAATCAGATTATACTTTACACGTTTTTAACAAAAAAAATTATTTATTATATTACTCCCCTTCTTTAATGCTATTTATCACCATCAATAATCAATAATCATTTCCTCCAAAACAAAACACTGTTTCCCCCAAAAATCAGATTATACTTTTACACGTTTAAAAAAAACTTTTCATTATCTCACTCCCCTTCTTTAATCATACTATATATAAAAATAGAATACACTTAATCTTAATTGATTAATTTTTCCCTCCAAAACACGAAACAATTCCCTCCAAAACAGAACACTTTTTTTCCCAAAAATCAGATTGTACTTTACACGTTTTTAACAAAAAAAAAACTCTTCATTATCTCACTCCCCTTCTTTAATAATCAATAATCATTTCCTCCAAAACAAAATACTTTTCTCCCCAAAAATCAGATTATACTTTTATACGTTTAAAAAAAAACTCTTTATTATCTCACTTCTCTTCTTTAATGTTATTTATCACCATCAATAATCAATAATCATTTACTCCAAAACAAAACACTTTTCCCCCAAAAAATTAGATTATACTTTTACACGTTTAAAAAAAAACTCTTCATTATCTCACTCTCCTTCTTTAATGCTATTTATCACCATCAATAATCAATAATCATTTCCTCCAAAACGAAACAATTCCCCCCCCCCCCCAAAAAAAATAAAAAAAAAATCAGATTATACTTTTACACGTTTTTAACAAAAAGAAAAAAATCACTTCATTATCTCATTCTCTTTCTTTAATGCTATTTATCACAATCAATAATCAATAATCAACTCTAATTCCCATAATATTCTCTTTTTCCGATAATATGTCCGTTTTTACTATAATAATCCCACCTCTCAGTGGAAGCAGGACCACTATAGGCAATGGACTTTTAAATTATTCTGTTTTCGGATGATTGTCCTTCACCTTTTTTGCCTCCTTCAGCAAAAGGCTGCCTCTATTTCTTAAGCGGTTAAGCCCCACATATTTAGTGCTTGGCAGTGTCTCCAGCTTGAGAGTTTTTTGGTACTTTTGCCCAGCTCATTGATAGGAAATATTACTGTTTGTTGCTTACTAAAATTATATTACGATTTTAAACATCTCTATCATCAACATGTTACACATATCTACCTAAAGAGCATATCATTGTGAAAATATAGACATGAAGTTGTAAAATATCATATGCATTGGTTTGAACAGTTTGTTGTTAAGACGGGTAGGCACTTGGAGGTCTGAAATACACGGGAAGAACATATTTAGAACTTCTTGCGCCCTTTACTGTTTTGATGATAAATATTTGGAGCATTGACAGGTACTTTATGAGATTCACAAAAGACGAAAAAGAGATCAACTTATCAAGAGGGGAAGTAGACCCATAATTTTCAGAGTGGAAATGGACAAGCCCTGAAGACGTAATTGAGCAGGTATGTTGAATTGTTGCGACCTGAATAAATCTATAGTAATCATTATTGATTAAGTTTAGAAATGCTTATTTGGACATGGGGTATGACTGATACAGGCAGTCGACTACAAGAGGCCAACATACGAGGAAGTTATGAAAACCTTCAGGTCTTACTTGAGTGAAAGTGGAATACCTGCTAAATGTCGTTCAACAAAATGGTGAATCGTTATGTCTGATTCTGCAGCTGTACCTGTGTTTATGATACAAACTAAAATAGTAATATGTTTCCTTTAATGATATTGAAGAATATTTATATTACTTGATTCATGTTTGGATAGTCGGAACGAATTCTAAAATCTTAGAACATGAAATAAAATGACTAATGTATTTTAAATTTGATACTCTAAAAGATTTTTATATTCAATTATTTTGCCTATCTTATTAGTCAAGTGAAATTGTTTAATTTTAATTTTCGTGCATTGCACAGGTTCAATTACTAGTTTTAACATAATCATAATAATCTCTAACTGCGCCAGACAAGAGCTTAGAGTGAAATTTGTCGATGCTCATTAGCATTCAGGAATCAAATTTTATTGTCTTTGCAAGTGTAGCTGTACCGAGACAAATAGTATTTCCATTCATTTTAAAAATATAACAATATTTTTAAAATGATGATTTTAAAAAATAATTTATTTTTATATTTTATTTATTAGTTACGAATTTAGTAGTAGTCATGTGATAACATTGGAAATACAAAGTTGACCACTAAACTTTAGTGATTTTTGGGTATTGAGCCCCCTTTTGTTGGTCAACGCAAATTGAGCCCCTTTCTATTAAAAAATTTGGATTTTGAGCCCAAAGGCGCCACATGTGCGTTGACCTGCATATGTGGCACACGTGGCAGATCTGACGTGGGCAGTTTTGAAATTTATCCAAAAAATAAGTCACTCCACTGATTCGAACACAAAACCTCCTGTTTGAAACTTTGGTCCAATGACCACTCGAGCACCACAGTCCTAGCTATTGTTATTTCGCAAGGATTAATCTTTATAACGAAACAATTAATTTCCCCCAAATTAAAAGACAAACCCCATTCTCAGATTAAGTCTCATTTCATTCTTTCTCCTTCTCGTTCTCTAAACCTCCCTCTCACATGCATAGAGAAAAAAGCTAGGGTTTCTAACTTTCGTTAAGTTGGGGGTTTGTATTGGTCATTCTTAAGCTAATCGAAGGATCTGAAAGTGCTTTGTGGTGGGGAGATGGTATAAGTCTCTCGAAATCCCCCTTTATTGATGTCGCCCCTTTATTCCCCTCTATCTGTTCCCCTTTATTTGTCTATCTGTCTTTGTTAATTTGTTTATTCCCCTTTATTGATGTCGCCCCTTTATTGTGGTGGGGGTTGGTTTAAAAGTGCTTTGTGGTGGGGAGATGGTGGTTTATTGATGTCTATTGTCGTTTATTTAATCCCCTTCCCTTGTCTATTGTCGTCCCTTTAATGAAATTATTTGTTATTATATAAATATCAACTTGTTTGAGTATTATGTTGTGGTCCTTATGTTGTGGTCCTAATGTTGTCTGGTCATATATATTGTCTCATCTGTATTTATGGTCTGTGTTTTTGTTCAATAGTCAAACATTTTATTTTACTATAGATTATTGGTAGTGGAATGGAACTCCACCCTAGATTATTGTTTGTCTTTTGCTTCCATAGTCAAGCTTTTAATATTCTGTTGGAGGGAAATTTCTCATTGTCTATCCTGTTATAATAATAATAAATATATTTTTTAATTCAAGTTTATAGTATTTTTATTGTAGAACCTTGGAAGTGGAACTCCACCATGGGGGTTTATTTGGGTTACATCTTGTTTTCCATTATGATTATGGTAGAATCGATAAGTTTAAAATCCCTTATTTTGAATTGAATTTTGAGAAGCTGAAGACAATGTGTGAGGGTTTTGGGTACAATGATGTAATTGGTCTATATTACAAATTTCCTGAAACTATATTTTGTGGGCATTTTACAAAGCTTACAAATCATGATGACCTAAATATAATGTTAGATTGTGTTGTAGATTATAATTATGTTCAGATTTATCTTGAGCATGATTGTGAAGGGGGTAAATAGGCTACACAGGCTAAACATGCTACTAAGAAGGTTAGTTTGTTAACTGATATTAGTCATGATGGTGATGTGGTGGTGGAAGAAAATAACTATGAGGACTTAAGTTCCTCTAGTGATAGTGATATGCTTGATGAGGATGAAGAAGAAATGTTTCTAACTGATGATGAAGAAATAATTGAGGCAAGAAAAAAACCCAAAGAATATAAAAAACAGAAGAAGAAAGAAAAATAACCAACTGTTGAGGGTGGCTATCCTGTTGAGGGTGACAATACTGTTGAGGGTAATAATACTGTTGAAGAACAAGGTAGTGAGAGTGATGATGACTATTCTAATGACAGTGAAACAGATAGTGGGGATACTGAAGAATATGACTCTGATCAAGTAGAAAATGACATCCCTGAGGAAGTTGACTCTAAGGATGATATTAGACCTGGCAAAAACAAGCCCGGGCCCGCCCAGAAAAAAGCGGGCTATGGGCTTTATTATTTCAGCCCATGTAAAGCTGGGCCATTTTGGCCCGGCTCACGGGTGGCTCGGCCCGGCCCGTGGCCCATTTATGTTTTTTTTTTATTTTTAAAACAATGATGCTTGTGAGGGTTGAACACAAGACCTCCAACTTATTAAATAAGAGTTAAACCAACTGAGCTACAACAACTACTTGTTTGAGACTAAATTTTTTTAGATCAAATTAATCTCAACCTCTTATATCACTATTATTTTGTAAGTATATATTTTTAATCAACTTACATTTTATAAACGCAAAAAATGTATGTTTTCATTAATTAAGAAACAAATATTCATGTAAACATACATTTGGTTCCAACCTAATATTATAATGAAACTAATATATGAATAAGTGATAATAGTGCTACTGAACAATTATGTTGTTATTGGTAAGGTATAATAGTCGTCCAAACTCCAAACGTTAATCATACAAATGTTAAATCCTACTCCCTCTGCTCCTAAAAAAAGAGTCCATTTGCCTCATTTTTTGTTTCAAAAAAAGAGTTCGATTTGTTTTGTTGTAGCATTAACAAACATACTTAACTCATGAAGCTAAGGGAACTTGAATTTTGCAAAATTATGACATAAAAAGATTGTGTAAAATAAATTTTGCAAAAAAAAAAAAAAAATTAAGGCAAAAGCCCGCGGGCAGGCCCGGCCCGGGTTGGGCCACGGGCCGTAATTTTTCAGCCCATGAAAAGCTGGGCTGTTTTGGCCCGGCCCGCCCGTTTGCCAGGTGTAGATGATATACTTGTGTGGAGGCAAAACCTTTTCCCAGTGTATAACCCCAACACTAAAATCATGGGAACAAATTAGAGTTAGATATGTTATTTGCAAACAAGAAAAAAATTCAAGAGTGCAGTTATTAATTGGTCATTAACAAAAGGTTTTGATTTAAAATTTGTGAAAAGTGAAAAACATAGGGTTAGAGGGAGGTGCATGAATAACAAAAAAATGTCCTGTGAAAGTATGGGGAAGTAAAGTTCAATTTTAACCAACTTTTCAACTTAGAACAATGAGGAAAAGACACAGATGTTCAAAAATTTTAGTGAGTAGGCAGGTTAATACTAAGTGGTTAGCAAAGAATTTGAATACAAAACTTAAAGAATTCAGGAATTGGAGACTGATTGATATTCAAAGTTATGTGAAAAAAACCTTTCTAGTTAATGTGTCAATAGACAAATGTTATAGGGCTAGACAGTTTGCTTTGGAAGAGATGATGGTGAACATGAAAGAACATTATGCCAAGTTGCATAGATATATTGAGGAGTTAAAAAGGTTAAATTTTGGAGTTACAATTGACTTGTATCAAGTATTTCATTCTGGTGCACCTGAATTTAGAAGACTTTATATTGGATTTAAGGTTTTAGAGTTGGTATGCTAGCTGGTTGTAGGAAAATAATTGGACTGAATGGTTGCTTTCTAAAAGGTTGTTGTGGTGGGCAGTTTTTAAGTGTTGTAGCTAGAGATGGAAACAACCAAAAGTTTCCAATCTCTTGGGCAGTTTTAGAGGGAGAAAATAGAGATTCATGGGACTGGTTTCTGGGCTTGCTCAAAGATGACCTGAAGTTAGAGGATGGTGAAGGGTGGACCTTAATTAGTGATCAACAAAAGGTAAATATCAACTTGTTATTTATTATACATGTTATACTTCAATTTTAGGGTTAATACTAATATATGTGATGTTTTAACATATTATTTTGTGTTTGTATTGAAGGGATTAGAGGGTGCATTAGCTTGTCTGTTTCCTTTCGCAGAAACTAGAAACTGTGCATGGCATATTTATGCCAATATGAGAAAGAGGTATAGAGGTATAACTTTGAAGAAAACCTTTTGGAGGGCTGCAAAATCCACAACTAACATTGATTTTGAGGATGAGATGGAAAGAATTAAGGAGTTAGATGAAGGGGGCTTATGATTTCTTGATGGCTAGGACTCCTAGGAAATGGTGCAAGACATTTTTCAAGATTGAAACAAAGTGTGACATTGTGGAAAACAACCTATGTGAGTGTTTCAATGGATACATAATTCAATCAAGAGGCAAGCCATTGATTGAATTATTAGAAGATATTAGACAACTGTTAATGACCAGACTACAACAAAAGATAGATATAGCCATCACCAAGAAATGGGACATTTGTCCAAGACAAAAAAAAATTCTTGACAAGAACATTGAGGAATGCTGCCAGTATGTTGTCCAAGACCAAAAAAGAGGTATTGTGTTGTTTCATTACAATTATATTCCCAGTTTTGAAGAATGTGATGTGTACAATTATTGTGTTATTTTATGTAGAGCACACCTGGGAGATGTTACTTAGTTGGAGCTGGCCCAAAGACTGTACCAGTTCCACCTGGGAATGAGCAAGGTAAACGAAAGATGAGTGTTGTACCTAACAGAAATGAGAAAGGAAAAGAAAAGGCAAAGACAACTGCACATAATCCACCAACGGCAAAGACAAGTACTGCACATAAGGCCACAAAATTGATGTCTGATGCTATGAGAGTGGCAGCTGCACTTAATGGAGAAACCGAAATAGAGGATCGTTTGATGGCTCAAGCCTTGTATAATAGTTTCAAGGAGAGTAGAGGGGTAGGAAGACCAGAGGGTGAAGGCCAGTCCAGTGGAGTGACAAAGAAGTTGAACAAGACTGGTGGAACTCAAGAAAGTGTGAACAAGGAGTAGAATATGAAGATCTAGTAATCTATATTATCCTTTTGTATTCGACTTTTTTATGGTATTATGGTGTTTGTTTTATCTCAAACACAAAACTGATACACTGGCGAATTTATGGGTGTTTGCAAACCTGACTAAGAAGGTTTTTTTGGTGTTTGGTATCCTAGACAATTGTTCTTATAATTGTGAGCTAACTGTTAGCTGTTGACATGTATGTATTGTACTTAATGATCTTTTGCATCAAGTGTTTAGTATAATTTGTACATTGTTGGTTGTCGTGAATTATATAATTAGATAATAATATCAAGGTTGAAGCTTTTGCTGTAATGAGCAAACTCATAGTGTCTTCAAACTAATAGTTAAATTGCATTTGCTACTGCACTTTAACTATTCCTATGAAAGTGCATTTGGGTAGCTTATAGAGATGTGATTCCAAATCTTGAGCATCTGTTGCAGCCATTGCCGGTTATGTATTATTGCTGGGAAGAACCAACTGTTTCTTATGTCACAACAAAACAGAGCTTTCTCCAAACATCATTAGTCTATGCCTCTATTAACACAATATTCCAAAACATCACCATTTATTTATCAATTTTTTCCAACCATCGAAACAACTAAAACAGAGTTTTCTCCAAACATCATTAGTCTATATTAACAAAATATTACAAAACATGGTGATGTATCAATTTTTTCCAAACATCAAAACAACTAAAACAGAGCTTTCTCCAATTACACAAATTACTAAACAGAGTTTTTAACATGCTCAAACACAAAACAAAAAGCACCCCAATTACAAGTATCAACCACTTCTCTCTAGTTTTTAAATTTCTTATTTCTTCTTTTAAACATTTTAAATCATTCTTCAATTTGAGTTTCTTTTTTTTCATTTTCGATACTTGCACTTCCAAGTAATGAGCTTTCTCCTTCATCACCTGTAGGTCAATTTTAATGCTCCTCAAATTCAATAGATCTGAAGAATTCTCAGCATCTTCTAACATGTGGATGGAGTCAATCCATTGAAAAAAGCCACAAAATGTGTGCCTGTAGGAAATTAAACTAACAATTACCAAGATAGTATGTAAAAATTAATTTTTTTTATCAAGGTATACAAGAACTTACACCATAATTTGAACAACCATAAAACTTCCTCCCTACACTGTTGCCCTTTGACGATGTACAAATTGTTGCTCGTATCCCACACCCACAATACCTTGGTGATGACATCCCACTGACTCCAGTGGATATTGAATCATCCCCAAACTTTTGGTTGCTTCTTTCTTTAGGTTGCTTTCCCCTTTTCATTCCTCACGAATTTCTGAGATGAAAGGCCACTGAACACGAAAGATGAGAGCGAGCGAGCGAGAGAGACGACTATTAATGGAACTCTAACTTGTGGGTATCTGAAATTTCTCAGCTTTAGACGAGAGACGGAGGCGAAGAAAGAACGAAATGAGACTTGGCTAATCTGAGAATGGGTTTTGTCTTTTAATTTGGGGGAAATGAATTGTTTCATTATAAAGATTAATCCTTGCGAAATAATAGCAGCTAGGCCCGTGGTGCTCGGGTGGTCATTGGACCAAAGTTTAAAACAAAAGGTTTTGTGTTCGAATCGATGGAGTAACCACGTGTGCCACGTAGGCGCCACGTGTGCAGGTCAACGCACATGTAGTGATAACAATAGTAAAATATTAATAATCTTTTTACAAAAATAATGTCAATTTGTAGTTTTAAAAAAAATAAAAATTTGGAACAATTAAAAAAATATATATTTAAGTTTGAAAGAAGTAGCATAAATAAGTTACGGGGGAGGAAAATTGTCACCTAATTCTTAGTCATACCAAAATGTATGGAGATGATAAATTTTTAATCATCAAAATTTTGACAAATTAAAAAGTACAAATTAATAATATGGCTTTTGTGGTTTTGCCCTTTGATCAGCCTGAACTGGAGGCGACCAACCATATACAAATACTCTGGTCTAACCCTAAAACCACGTATATATCCTTTTCCTCTCTCTTCCATTGCTCTCCGATTCTCATCTTCGTCTACAGCTAGCTCTTCTTCTGTTTTCCTCCGTTTTCAATTTCTAACGCAAATGCTGATTGCCTTAAAAACCAACTTACTTCGTATATATATATATAATATAAACAGAGCGGCTTCAACAACCAACGGTTAAGATCTTTCTAATTTGAATTGAATGGCCTTGATGTGAATTCTTTTCTCACTTTAATTTTCTTACTGATTCCCCCCACAAAAAAAGTCACGTGCTCAAAACTCTCACAAGTCAGCCCCCAAAAACTCACGCTCTCAAAACTTTTTCTAAGTCTTAGAAAATCTCTCTCAACTCCCTAAATCTGTCATACCCAGCCCTAAAAAAATCTCTACACAATCGATCAAACTTACCCCCTATACTAAGATGCAAAACTTCATTGGCTCAGTCCGCCGATCTCTTGTGTTCAAGCCTTCTGGAGACGACTGCAGTAGTTTAAACGGATTCGTCCAGAAGATCGGCTCTAGCATCCGAAAATTGAGAATTGGACTATTTGCAAAGCCCATAGCTCCAGCACTGCCTCCGATTGAAACCTAAAAGGTACAAATTCACTTCCGATTTTCTTACTGGTAACCTTCCTATGCAATATTTTCTGTAACGAACATTAATTATTATTTTTTTGATGTGGCAAACCTATCCCAATCCGTTGCGATTGAATCCTGCATATTCAGTTGTAAAGTGAGTGAAATTTACTTTATCCGTTCTGCAAACTGGCATTTAACTACATTTGTTACTTGTGATTTTGAATAATTCAGATTTATGCTTTTTGATGTCCTTTTGATTTCAGACATATATAATATTTTCTTCACATCGTGATTGGAAGTTTTATTCATTTTTTATAGGGGATTATTAAGGTTTGAGAGAGAGAGAAGAAGAAGAAATAATGGGAACTGAGGAGAATAATATTCAGATGAAAGTGGAAACTGGTGAATATAGATATGTGCTTGAAGATGTACCTCATTTGACCGATTATATTGATGATCTCCCTGTAAGTTTTCTCACTCTATTTATGTGTATACATGTGTATATTATATATGCATGTGTGTACGAGTCTATGACTGATTTTATCTTGCTGATGAACTTTGTAGTGTTTTCATTACTTAATTTCTCTTTATGTGTATCGAATTGCAAAATTCTCTGCTAAAGCTGATTCGGGTCACTTTTGATCTCTCTTTTGATTAATCTTCTTAAGAATTCACTTTAATTTGAGAGTTATGTAAATTAGATGAACTGTCCAAGTTGGTAAGATCCCCAGATAAAGAGTTCATAATTGGGTATATGTATTGGAGGGGCTGAAATAAGGATGATTGAATTTATGATTAACTGCTCAGGCTAAAGAGTTCAAATTAAATGATATTCTAAAAAGGATTATTGAATTGATTCTTTTCAACCTAGGGGCTGTTGCTAGCTGGATGTTGATTGAATTGATGAACGTTTTGGAGATCAATTTTCACCGATGGCACTCTTCTTCATAGAGGAAAGAATTTCAGCTTTGATGTTTATTAATTAGAACACCTGACTTTTAAAACAGTGCCTTCAGTATAGGTCAATTGTTGAGATAGCTGCATCCAACAAAGGCAATAATAATCCCTTCTGTGTTTGAACTTTCTGGGTACTCTTTTCTTTTGTACTTAATGACTTCTATGCCAACATCCAAACTACCCTTGCTATTAATTTGCTGGTACATGTGCTTCACAGCTTCAGTTGTAAGACCCCAACTTTTATGAATAAAGATTTAATTTTCTTTATATATTATTTCGAAATAGTAAGGTGTTGATTTGATAAATATGAAAAGTTTTGGGTAAAATGTGCAAATATTTTAAAATGAGCAAGTGGTTATAAATTGTCGGGGAATATTCGTTTGGTCGTGGAATATTCTTGTTGTCGGGGAATATTCGTACGACGGCGCAGCTATTTGTGGGCCCCACAATGGAATAACTGTCGGATATAGAAAGCGACAGAAATAACCTTTTTATAAATAACGACGTAGTTGTTACCGTTAGTACTGTTGAAATACCCGATGGTTAAAGTACAGTAATACGCGGTGTTGCACGGTAGCACACGGTATTGCATAGTAGCACACGATATTGCACAGTAATTCTAATTATTGATTCTTACGTGAGAAGTCATTACTCAATAATTGTTACAGTAATTACTGTTCAATATTTTATATTATTGACTCAATAATTGTTACATTGATATTTTATTGATTCAATAATTGCTACGTTGATATTTTATATCAATAATTGCTACGTTGCTATTTTATATGATTGATTCAATAATTGTCATTGCACAGTGTTTCACATTATCAACTCAATAATTCATATTATTTGACTAATATTATTAGATAGCATTATTGACAATGTCTAAAGAAGTTCTGTCTAGGAGGGGTTATTTAATTGCGCGCCAGTAAGGAGAAGTCCTTATCGGAAGGCCCCCTCTTTCCTAGGAACGACCTGGTTGTCAATATTGTAGTTCTGTAATATTATTTGTGAATAATTAATTATTGATTTATACGATAAGAAAATATTTATTTTGTGGATATAAAAGAAGGAATTAGTGCTGATGTGTTTTTATCAGTATTTTGGAGTGGAAAATCATCCGTTTATGGATTTCGGATAATTTATGTTTGGAATTTAGAAAAACTTCCTTCTACAAAGTTGTAGAGAATTAAATTCCTATATAAGGACATAGAATTTGTATTTTTCTGACAAAGGGGCTATTTATTATGAATTATTGAAGTTTTGAAAAATAAATATATTTTTTTAATGGGTGGGCCCCACTTTTGTTGAAAATTTTGATTGTTGGACAGCAGCCGACGGCGGAGGAAAATAAAAAAAATATTATTTTATTAATTTAGTCTACTTTGACATCCTATGTTTTTCCTATAAATAGGGTGCTTAGGTTAGAAATAAAAATCACACCAGAATTAGAAGTTTTCTCTCTCTATAATATCGAGCAGTATTTTTGTGAGTATTTAGATACTTTGAGTGCTATTATTCAGTGCAAGTTTCCTTCGATATTATATCCGATATTCCAGCCAGAAGTACTATTCTTTTGAGGTAAGGGATGTTATTTTCTTTCGTAAATGATGTTATTCTTTTCAATATCATTATACCGAAATATTGGTATGAATTTTGTTATGAAATTCTTACTTTTTCCGTCAGGGTTACTATTCACGTATACGGCACTATTCACGGAAAAATTAAATTTTCTTCTATTTGTCCAAATTGTCTGTTATGGGTACTATCTTTGGTTGGATCTAAGTTTTGAGCTTTATTCTTGAATTTTGATCCACAAAGTATTATTATAGAATATTCTTGAATTTGAATAAACTAATATACGAATCCTTAATCTTATCCTTTATTTCACTGAATTCGTTATTTATATGATTTTTCATCATCCTCAGTCCTAAGTGGTGATATAACTGAATATCTTTGGCCTGTAGAGCAAAGATGAATGATTACCTGATGAATATCTTTGGCCGTAGTGCAAAAGATGACAGGTGTTGAGATGAACATGACCACTGATGATACAAATGAATATCTTTGGCCTGTAGTGCAAAGATGAATATTTGATTCGATTGATGTTACAGGGATAAAATATTGATGATGAACGGTTATTTCCGCTGCGATTATTGATCTAAAATTTGTTGTCAATAATATTTTATCTGAATTGTTGAAGACTAACGATAATTTATTTTCTATTATCTTAGTCATAATATTCTTTACTGAGCTAGTTGAGCTCACCCTTTTCATCTGTTGTCCTCTTCAGGAAATGAGAATATTGCGGGAACTAGTCGGGGGACAGAGTGATGGTCCGAGTTAGAGCAGTAGTAGTCCTCGCTATTTTTGAAAAATAGTGGGATAATAATTGTAATAAATAAAGAATGAATTTGAATATTAATATTTCGTATTATATACGATTTGTATTGACACTCACAGTTGTGTGGTCGTATTTTGCACGACCGTATGATATAAAGTTTGTATTTGAATTTTGTACCATGTATTTGGCGACTGGTTGAGTTGACTGGACCTATTCTGGGGGGCGTCACATCACTGGTATTAGACAAGCTTGTGTGTGTGTATGAAGCTTCTCACTGGTAACCTTCCATATTATAGATTATTTGTTTCTTGAATTTCTGTATCCTATGCAATATTTTCTGTAACGAACATTAATTATTATTTGTTTGATGTGGCAAACCTATCCCAATCCGTTACGATTCAATCCTACATATTCAGTTGTAAAGTGAGTGAAATTTACTTTATCCGTTCTGCAAACTGACAATTGACTACATTTGTTCCTTGTGATTTTGAATAATTCAGATTTATGCTTTCTGGTGTCCTTTTGATTTCAAACAGTACTTTGTTGACGTTGATGATACTGTACCCCAAAAGGTTAGTTTGCCTCTTACTTACTCCGCTCCTCAAATATATACCCCATAAGATTTTATGTCTCTGACTTTGATTTAACTCCATTATTCACCTTTCTCTCCCTCTCTTTGATTCTCTGTGTATATTCCAACAACCTCAGGTGGCTTCACTAACAAATAAAAGAAGCTATTTATATTTAAAACAATAGTTGTACAAATTACAGATTTATTGGAAGAAAGCAAAAGTAATTATAAACTTAAGAAGTACAAATTTAAGATTCACAACTGTATGCTGCCTACTAGATTTCGTTATTATTTAGCCACAAAATTTTGTTGTCTTTTACTAATTAGAATTCACGAGATGTGAGAATTTGTGGTAGAAAGTTCACTCATATATGTCAGTTTCTACAATCCATATGATGGTCTTTGATTCCCTTTCTTTTGCAGCCAAGCAGTGGAAAAAGATGATCATTAAGGTCACATTTGTTGTACAAGGCTTTACGAGAAAACCTCCAAAGTATGAGCGTTTCATCCGTTCTACTGGGTTGCGTTTCACTAAAGCCCATGTTACACACCTTGAACTTAAATGCACTTTCAATCTTTAGATGATTGGAGTGAAGAAAAATCCGAATGGTCCAATGTATACATCTCTTAGTGTTGTGACCAAAGGAACCATCATTGAGGTAATCATTATTTTTCTTGATCGTCTAATAAAAATATTTGACCTAGTTTTTCTAAATCTTCTCATATTCTGAAGTCTGAACCTTCAGGTAAATGTTAGCGAACTAGATCTGGTCACACTTGCTGGAAAAGTTGTATGGGGTAAAGATATATTTGTTGTTTTTGCCTATTGCATAAACATTGTCCGATCCGACTTTCTATTGTTTATTGGTATTCTTATATATGTTTTGAAATGGGTCAATGTAGGGAAGTATGCTCAAGTGACAAAAGCCATGTAAATGTCTCTCTGTTTTTTAACATCTGCATATCATTCATTAGAGTTTCATCTTCTCTGCTCTCATCCAACACAAAGTAATAAAAACTTATATTGGCAAATTAATCTTTATTATTTCTACTTCAAGTATCCTTTGTATTCACCCTTGCATATCTAATCTGGATAAAATGCACAGTTGGCCCCTGAACTTTAGGTCTATTTGGGTATTGAGCCCCCTTCTTTTGGTCAACGCAAATCGAGCCCCTTTTAATCCAAAAATTTAGGTATTGAGCCCCCAGGCGCCACATGGGCGTTGACTTTCTACGTGGCACTCCAGGCGTTGATGTGGAATATCTGACATCGGCATTTTTCAAATATTAAATTTCCACGTGTTGCTGACGTGGCCGTTTTATATTTACATTCCAAAAATATGGCCTGCCCATGGATTCGAACTCAAAATCTCCAACTTGGAATCTAAGTCATGAAACCACCTGAGCTACAGAGCCTAACTGTTAAATTTATTCAATGATTAAGTTTTATAACAAAACAATTATTTTTCCCAGATAATAACCATAATAATAGTAATAATAATAATAATAATAATAATAATAGTAATAATAATAATAATAATAATAATAATAATAATAATAATAATAATAATAATAATAATAATAATAATAATAATAATAATAATAGTGATAATAATAATAATAATAATAATAATAATAATAATAATAATAATAGTAATAGTATATATATGTTCAAGATATACATATGTATTAATCTGTATAATAATTAACTTTATTTTCCCTCTCTTATATATCAGAACCCAAAACAAATAGTTAGCCTAAGATGGTACGCACACTACCAAAATCATCATTCTCCTGAATCATCATTTTGGGCAGCCATCCAAAATCATCATTTTCCTAAATCTCCTCTTTTGAAGCATCACTATGAGTAAATTGGGAATTCTTTGAAGCAACCAAAATTATTTCAATAAGTTTACGATCCTCCTCAGCACCACCGGTATATGCGTCTTTCATACTTAGGGGACCCGGTTCACGAATCAATTTTCTGGGTATGGGTTGAAATTTGGGGGTTTTAGTTAGGTTTTCGCTAAAATCATCTTTGAGGTCACGATAAGTTGAAGAATCTGGTGCAATCCCTCGGGAACGCAGAGAATCTGGTGCCCCCTTTTATTTCGATCTGACCTCGCATTGCTGTGAAGGGTTGTGTTCCAATTATCAGATCTTTATTGTTATGCTTAGCCTCTGATTGATTGGTTTTGTTGGATTTTGATTTATCTTCTGTTGCCCATTTTGCCGGCATCTATGGCGTGTTTGGATCTGGGTATCGGTTGAAATTTGGGGGTTTTAGTTAGGTTTTCGCTAAAATCATCTTTGAGGTCACGATAAGTTGAAGAATCTGGTGCAATCCCTCGGGAACGCAGAGAATCTGGTGCCCCCTTTTATTTCGATCTGACCTCACATGGCTGTGAAGGGTTGTGTTCCAATTATCAGATCTTTATTGTTATGCTTAGCCTCTGATTGATTGGTTTTGTTGGATTTTGATTTATCTTCTGTTGCCCATTTTGCCGGCATCTATGGCGTGTTTGGATCTGGGATGGCTGGTGTTCATTGTCTTGTTTTCTCAATGTTGGATCTGCTGTTAATTGTTTGTGTTAGGATCTGTTTTGTGGAGTGTTCTTGTTCGTTGCAAATCATCGTTGCAAATCATGTGTAAATAGTGTTTTGAGAAAAAGTTTTAATTGTCACATAAATTTGATGCAATTCACTGTTGTAAGTAGTAATAGTCTGAAAATTATTGTTTTCGAAAATGAAAATGAAAATGCAATTCACTGTTGTAAGTTAGATTGATTAGTCTGAAAATAAATTTGATGCAATTCACTGTTTTTAGATTGATTAGTTTTAATTTTTAAGTTAGATTATTATTATTCAAGTGAATTATATATATAATTTTATATTTTATTGGGTTAATTACTATGTATTGGTGTGTTAGTGTGTGTGTTCTTGGTGTGTTAGTGTGTGTTCTTGGTGTGTTTGAATTTTATGTGTGTTCTTAGTGTGTTAGTGTGTGTTTTAATTATTTTAATATTTATTAATTTTAATTTATTTATTAATTTTAATTTAATTATATTTTATTATGTGTGTTCTTGGTGTGTTAGTGTTATTATTATTATTATTATTATTATTTTATTGTTATTATTATTATTATTTTTGTTATTATTATTGTGATTATTATCTGAAATTTTTGAGCTTTAGATGAGAGAGAGAGACGACAATGGAGATGAGATGATGGTAACTTAGAAAATCGAAGGATTTGGTTTTGTCTTTTAATTTATTTTGGGGGACAGGAATTATTTCGTTATATAGGTTAATTCTTGTGAAATATTAACAGGTAGGCTCATGGTGTTCGGGTGGTCATGTGACTAAAGTTTCAAATTGGGGGTTAGGAGTTCGAATCCTGCAATTGGAAATATTTTTGAGAAAAAATTAGAACACGGCCACGTCAGCTCGTACACGTGGAAATTTAATTTGAAAAATGTCGAAATGCCGATGTCAGATATTCCACGTCAGCGCCTGGAGTGCCACATAGGAAGTCAACGCCCATGTGGCGCCTGGGGGCTCAATATCCAAATTTTCAGATAAAAAGGGGCTCGATTTGCATTGACCAAAAGAAGGGGGCTCAATACCCAAATGACCTTAAGTTCAAGGGCCAACTGTGCATTTTACCCTATCTAATCTAAAGCAGTTTATATTAACTTCAACGCACAGGGCTATCACATTTTTTACCATTTGTACTAGGCTTCATTTTTGGGTCATCAACAAGCAGCCAGGTTGGGGTTCCTCGAGATAACAATCAGAGGTAACAATTTTAAACTACTTAGGAGGTACAATTCACACAATTACTGCATTATTTTATTTTTTTACTTCCAAATTATATTGGGTGTGTGTTATCCCAAGGTTGTGTTTACTTTGAATTAGTTAGGTTTGACTTGATACAACAAAAAGGGGTAAGTTCAGGGGAATATTGGCAGTCGCCCACAACATGTTTGATAATTGGCCTGGGCCAACTGTTGTAAATAGTCCATTATATGGAATTATGGAGATTTCCAAAAAAAATCATGTTTTGTGTGATAGTTCGGTAGGTAAATTATGTTGTAATTCAGAAGAATGTCAAATTATTTATCGTCCACCTTCAAATTTATGAGTAATCATGTTCAAATTAGTTCCACAAAGAACCCAGAAAAGAAAAATAATTACTTATTTTTATTGTGATATCTTAATGCTATTTTTTGATATTATTATTATTTTTTACTTTGCTTTGGTTTTGTTGTACTCTCTTTTGGTTTTGTTAACAGGGCCTATGTTGTTGGTTATATTAGTTCAAATTATATTTCTACTCATTTTCTCCCTATTCTCTCTCCCGTCTCTTTTTCCCCAATTTTCACAAATAATCATGGCACTCCGTTTTGTTCCTCCCGCCGGCGAGCAGCGCAGACTTTCTTCATTTATCTTCTTTCTTCTTTATTTGTTCAATTTTTGGAGGTTGGTTGAAGCTTTGGGTCAGCCTGTATAATCGATAAACGATTCTTGGTCTCTTGGCTCCTCCCCATGTTAATGAAATTCCACCTTTTCACTTTTCGATTGCTCTGTTTCTGTTCATTTTTATGATATTTATTCAGCTTTATGTGTGGATTTGTGTGTGGATTTGTATGTCTGAACACAATTTGAATTTTTTTTTTGGTCCTGAGCAGTACTTGCTTTGTTACATGCTAGAACCTATTTTATGCTTCTTTTGTATACCCTATTTTATATAGCCTTTGATTAGCTGGAATGAGTTTTTGAAAGAAACCTACACCACATGAACTTTATGTCCAAACTCATGATTTGGTCCCATCCCAGTCTACTAAATGTAAAATTGGGGTTTTACCTTTTAAATTCTAATTGTTTGTTGGGAGTTTATTTTAAAAATGAGAAATAACTTTGGATGCATATATGTTCCATGCGCACTTTAACTTGAAATGTGAGCTAAAATAGATATCATTGAATGAAATAATTTCTTGTGTATTGGTGAAAATACTTTTCATTTTGCCGTTGGTTCAATTGTATGTGTGTACTGCTATTTGGGATTAGAAGTCTTTGTCAATGACTGTCGTTTTACTTAATTGACTATGGTTGGTGGTATGAAGGTTTGAAATTGATACTCTTTTACTGTTCATTTCGATGCTGTCCAGAAGCACTCTATGTTTAGGGTTCAACTTTACTTAAAAAAAAAGAATAACAATGTCTAGGTCTCTGCCTTAAAGGTGTCAGATTTGTGTTGTTTTATTTTATTTTCTGCACTTTTGCTTTTGTAATAAAGTAGTTGTAATCTTTTTGGTATCTTACACACATCACAAAAAATAAGGCTGCTAGAGGGCATCCATTGCTTAGAGATGTACAGTTAGCTTAAGGAATATAATACGATAGATTATTGACTTTTGTCATTATCCGATGTTTCGAAAAATACCAAACTAAAATGAAGGCTGAGCTTGACTTTCTTTAAGGGTGCGTGGATGACACTTTTCTAGAAAAGGAATGCTTGAGGACTCTTTTTATAGTTTCGTTTTCAAATAGCCTCTTACCATGTATTGGGTCTAATTTTCCCTTAGATCTAATTTTCCTTTTTTAATTGTTCGAATTAAATTGTACGAATCAACTGAGTTGTGATTTAAATTAAAATTATTTTTATCATAATTATTTTTATCAAGTGACTCAACCATTAGCATCACTTAAATATTCTTATCTATTTCATCATAGCTTGAAATCTTTAACTGAAGTTGTCGAATATTTAAAGTCTTCTTATAAAATAATCAATACAAAGAATATTTAAAGTCGACGAAAGCTTCAGTTTTTGAATGTTTGTGTTTAATTTAGGTGTTTTAAATTTGTTTTTTTTTACAATGAGTGTTTAATTTGTGTTCTCACTCTATCTATCTGTCTCTTTCACAGCGATAGCACACACACACAACAACACACAAAACACACATTTGCACACGAATGTTAGGTTATTTTTTTAATTGAGTTATTTTCTCTCTTCAATATCATCTCCCACTTCAATGACCGAAAGCCTCCAAAACTCAAACCCTAATATTTTCGCCTCCGGACCAAGTCGCCCACCACGACGTCGTCACCAGCGATTGGCTAAGAACTATATTCCTATCCCTCAATGTATGTTTAAATTAAGTTTCTGATTGTTTTTGTGTTCAAACAATAATCGCTTTAATTATTGAGGAATTGTTTCAGACTGTTTGAACCCAATTCTCTTCCCTCTCTCTAAATTCATACCTATCTGCCAGGTCGAACATACCTTGATTTAACTTTTTATTGTTTTTCTTTTCATACTGTTATTCTTCTATTGATTGTTTGTTTCAAATTAATGGAACCGAATTCGGAGAGAGCCAAAATAAAACTCACATGTTTGATGAAGAATTATAAGGTAACTTTATATTATTTTTATCCTGTCAAGTTTGCCTCTGTATTTCATCAATTATGTATTAATTTTTGCTATATTCACCCGAAACTCATGGCATGCGTATTGTTCTCCAAACTGAAACTCTCTTTATTATTATAGATTATGCCAAATTTCCTTCGAATTTTGATATCATAAGTTAATCTTATCATGGTTATTTACATCTTTAAAATTTTTATTTGTTATCACGATTATCAGGGTTATTTGGATCTCATACTGTTTCGAAAAGTAAAAAAAAAAGAGTGGATTCATACCATTTTGGTGAGGTGCATATCACATATTTGTTGAAATACTATAGAGGAAGTGACAAGTTAATCTGTCATTTTAAAAAACTATGTACACCAGCGGTTATGTGTTTAATTCTGTAGCTAAATTTTTTGAGCTATCATGTTATGAGTTTTAGTGATTGGTCTTATATGATATCTCTGTGAAAGAAGTTATAGATTATTTTTCTTTTGGCAGAATGTTATCATGTTTAACAGCGAATATATGACCTTTCAAGAAGAATTTTCTACCAGGTCATCGACAAGGAAGTTTTTTTTTTCATGCATGGAGTACTAATAAGCGAATGAAAGTACAACGAATTTAATTTAAAAAAAAGAGGTAAGCATTTCAATATTATGAAGTATGGAATTAGCAGCAACCAATTTTTATTATTATAGATTATCATGGATCAGAGTTATTATTTAAAAGGAATTGTTACCAAGTCAATGCGAACATATGTTGATATAGTAGTTTTTGTGTTGGGTACTAGCTCTGTGAATTATATGGATCTCAATTCATTACTACAAATGTACAAGATTGATGCTTACATTTATATTTAAATAGATATTTTTATAGATATTTTTATTGATCTCAATTCATTATAAAATGTATAAGGTTGATGCTTACAATATTTATATTCACATAACATAGTAATATAATGGCTATGACATAAAACGAAAGAGATGAGATGACTGAAGGGTAAAAGAGAAGCTTCGACCTTCAAACCCTAATCAACAAAATTAGGGAAAAGTCGTCAACTCACCGGACCCCCTCGCGTGGATTTGTAACAGCAAATTAATAGCTAACTCTTCATCAATTACTACCACTACTACAAGAAAAAAGGTAAAACTAATCTCCCCTTTATTTATCTCTCTTCTTTTCTTTACTCTTAATTCAATCTCTCCCCCATTTTTAATTATCTCTTTGATTCTCAGGAATCTAAATCAGTCTCACTATTTCCTTACAATATTGAGAGAGAATATATCTTCCTTTACTTATTTATTTACATATCTTTCTTGGGGATTATTGTGTGATTTGGGTTGGTAAAAGTCTTTCTCATAGTGTTCATCTTTGTAAGTGTGAACTTAAAATGTTTCTAAGTGTTGTATTTTAACAGTTACTACTGAACCTTGATTTGCTTGAAAAAATCGATGAGATTTTATTGTGTACTTGCATTGATTTGAAAGGGTACTTTGAGTTTGGGAAAGTCCATAAAAGAAATTCCTAATTTAAGGCTAAGGGAAGTAACCTTAATCTGGTTGAGTTTTTCATTACCAAAGTTAGTAAGTTAATAGAAGTAACAATGTTTATACTGTAATTCTTGGTTTTCTTTTCCTAATTTATCTTTGCGGCATTAAATATTTTCCTATCTCAAAATGAGTGAACAACTAAGTAGAGATGATCTTTAGCTATATTGATTCAGTAACTGGATGATTGCTATAAATTTATCATTTTATTGAGTGAATAAATTAAGGGAATAAATATATCATTTTATTTAAATATTACTATTTTCATGAGTTTATTTTTTAAGTGGCATAGTGCATCTCAAGTGTCTGATGAAATGAGGCTAAGTTTATTTTTCTAGGTTTGTATGGACTATGGGTCATGCTTATATGCTTTAGAAGATTACTGTTTTGTCAATCTAGGATTTAAGTTTGCTTATTTTTGTTTTTGTTTTTTTGATCAGGAACTCCTTTAGATCATCCGTTTGGGTTTTCGTTGCTTGAGAAAGAGACTTTGACTTTGAGTTGCTTATTATGAAGTGATCAAGAATCCAATGGACTTTGCTACAGTGAGGAAGAAGCTAAGGAATGAAAAATATTTAACCTTGAAACAATTTGAGGTGGGCGTACATCTCTTTTCAATATATGAGTAGATCCATTTTTATAATCCTCTCATATAGCTTAAATTATTTAAGGAATGTATGGAAAGTAGATTAGGTAATAGTTATTCTCTTTAAATGAGTTTGAATATTAAAGTATACATTGAAGGATACTTGATGTGTATTTCGAAGTTGTTTCTCTATTTTCTGCATGTGTATTTTTTGTGTTCCGTCTTTTGTAAAGTTAACTAATTATACATGGTTATGATGATTTTGGGTCTGGAATGATATATGGTTGATGATTGTAAGTTTTGTATACTTGTTTAGATTTTTCTGGATATTTATTTTTAAAGGAAGCTCTGTCGAAATTTCTTCAGGTTGGATATGTATTGATGATTGAGTATGTATTAATTATTATGGTGGTATGGTGAATTATGATAATTTTTATGTCTGATTGTAAGTTATTTTATGTTGTAGAGTCCTTAGGTAACGTAGTATTTTTCGATGTTTAATCTAATTTTTCGTTACGCCGTGCCTTCAGGCACGGGCAATTACTAGTTTATCTATATGACGAAAGTGGTTAACATGAATTTAATTTTGGTCAATTGACCAATACAGTGTTGACACGTAGGCCGAAAAGTGATCTCTCTCTTTGCGTGTTAGAACTCTATTAGTCAATTGACCAACTTATCATAAAATTAAGGCTGATTGGCACTTCTGTCCCTCCAAGTTGCCACTCACTTTCAAAGTCGTCCCTAAAGTTCCATTTTCGTCAGTTAGGTCCTTAAAGTGACATTTTGTTGGCGTTTCCGTTCCTCTAACCCATTTTGACCTCAACCCGACCCATTTTAACCCAACCCGACCCAGTTTGACTCAACCCAAATTTTTAATATTTTAAAAAATAATATTCTTTTTAAAATAAGTTTAAAATAATAATTATATTTAATATTTTAAAAAATAATATTTAATATTTTAAAATAAATTATTATTTTTAAAATAATAATTATTTTGAAAATTATTTTGAAAATAGCTGCTTTTATTATTTAAAAAAAATTAAAAAATTATATAATAATTATATTTAATATTTTAAAATAAAAAATAAAAAATATTTTTAAAATAATTACTATTTTTAAAATAATAATTATATTTAATATTTTAAAATAATATATATTTTTATTTAAAATAAAATATTTTTTAAAAAATTTATAAAGATAATTATTATTCTAAGGAAAAAATATTTGAAACTTTTATTTTTTTCAAAAATGAGTAAAGTTTCATAAAATATAGATTCAAAAAAATACATAGAAAATAAATTTTATTTTTTAAAAAATAAAGTATATTTTTTCATTTTTTATGTAAAAATTTATTTTCAGAAAAAAAGTTAATATTTCTTTTTTTATTATATGTATTCTTAATATTAGAATTTTTAAAAATAAAAACTAAAAATTAAAATTAAAATAAAAAAAGTAAAAAATTTTAAAAAAATGATTCAATATTTTTTAAATAAATAATTTTTTTTTTAAAAAAATAATTAAAATTTTCAAGAAAAAAATTTAGAAAAAATTAAAAACTTTAGGGATTCAATCTTAATTATTTCTAAAAAGAATTCCTGAAAATAATAATTATTTTAAAAAAAAATTGAATCACCTTTTTTATTTATCTTTTACTGTTTTTAGAATACATATAATAAAAAAAGAGATATTAACTTTTTTTTCTGAAAATAATTTTTTACATAAAAAATGAAAAAATATACTTTATTTTTAAAAAAATTAATTTTTATTTTCTATGTATTTTTTTAAATCTATATTTTATGAAACTTTACTCATTTTTTAAAAAATAAAAGTTTCTAATATTTTTTCCTTAGAATAATAATTATCTTTATAAATTTTTAAAAATAATATTTTATTTTAAATCTAAATATATATTATTTTAAAATATTAAATATAATTATTATTTTTAAAATAATATTTTCTTTTAAAAATTTAAAAATAATAATTATTCACAAAATATTTTTTATTTTAAAATATTAAATACAATTATTATTTAATTTTTTTAAATATTAAAAATAACTATTTTTAAAATAATTATTATTTTAAAATATTAAATATTATTTTTTTAAATGTTAAATATAATTATTATTTTAAACTTATTTTAAAAATAATATTATATTTTAAAATATTAAAAATTTGGGTTGGGTCAAATTGGGTCGGGTTGGGTTAAAATGGGTCGAGTTGGGGCCAAAATGGGTTGGAGGAACGGAAACCCCAACAAAATGTCACTTTAAGGACTTAAC
Organism: Panax stipuleanatus; assembly: GCA_020205555.1. Lineage (NCBI taxonomy): Eukaryota > Viridiplantae > Streptophyta > Magnoliopsida > Apiales > Araliaceae > Panax > Panax stipuleanatus. The sequence continues at coordinate 29,583,954 of CM035124.1, forward strand.
TGATGAAAATGAAACTTTAGGGACGACTTTGAAAGTAGGTGGCAACTTGGAGGAATAGAAGTGCCAATCAGTCATAAAATTAACTTCATGGTAACCGGATCCCTATATAGTCATATGTTGGAACTTAGGGGCGGATCTAAGAATTTTTTTAACTAATTTTTTTTAAGTTAAATAAAGAAAATTTGAACTAATCATAATATTAATTAATCATTTACAACTTTTGCAAAAAAATAATCATTTATAAATTGTAATAAATATTCATAATACAAATTAAAAAAGAAATTTTAAATAAAAAAATTTAGATACAATTTATAAACTTATTTCGATTATTTGTCATAATTCAATTTGAATAATTCCTCAAATGCAAAGCCTCAAATCAAATTTATTTTCTATATTCAAACAAAACCATGAATTAATGTCGAAGCATAAACTAGTTTTGTACTTAAGAAGATTTTTATATTTGTATTTAGAATTAATTTATGAAATTTATTTTGCTAACTTCAAATTTAACTATTTTATTAAGCTATCACTTGAATTTATTAATTTACATATATGTCATATCCCTATATCTATAAAAAAATACAGTAGATCCTTATATCTATATAAAAAAAATTTCAGTAAGAACAGAAGTTTTTAAAAAAGGCTAGTGCTGAGAGACACACTGACCCATCATAATTTTAACTGTTCGGGTTGGACCAAAGGTTTGGGGTGTGGCCTCCACAGTATGATACATAATGTTACAAGCGCATTATGGATATTCAAAATGTAAATTGGGGTTGAAATAGAAATAACCGCTTATATATATTCTGTATTATAAAATCCTGTGTAAACACCTCTCTCCTCTCACGTCCTCGAGTTTGGAGAATTATGTAAATTTTTACTATATTAATTATTATTTGTCATAATTCAATTTGAATGATTCCCTAAATTTAAAGCCTCAAATTAAATTTGTTTTCTATATTCAAACAAAACCATGAATTAATTTTAAATGAATTAATTTCAAAGCATAAACTAGTTTTATACTTAAGAAGATTTTTGTACTTATATTTAGAATTAGTTTATGAAATTTATTTTGCTCCCTTTAAATTTAACTATTTCATTAATCTACTACTTAAATTTATTAATTTACGTATATGTCATATCCTTGTATCTATATAAAAAAAAAATCCAGTAGCAGCATAAATTTCTTAAAAAAGGCCAGTGCCGAGAGAGACACTGACCCATCACAATTTTAGCTGTTCGGATTGGACCAAAGATTTGAGGGTGTCGCCTGTTACAAGTCCGTTATGGGTATTCAAAATGCAAATTAGGGTAATATGCAAATTAGGGTTGAAATAGAAATACCACGTATATATTCCGTATTACAAAATCCTATGTAAACACCTCTCTTCGCTCACGTCATCGAGTTTGGAGAATTACGTAAATTTTTGTGTTGATTGTTTAGCGTTGTACGTGTGTTGATTGTTTAGTGTTGTATCACCATCAGATCATTGTCAGGTAAACTTTCTGTCTCTACGTTATTTTATTTATTTATTTTGTTTTTATGTAGTTTCATGTAATAGTATAAATACATACATTTTCTTCTTGTAGGAATTGTTAGATTTGTTTCCATGTCAAAAATATTGATCTGATGAATGCAACTGTTTATTCAGTAGGTGCAAATTCTTAAATCTATTTAAATTCATACTAGCATGATGTAGTTATTTGGGCTTATTAGTTTATCATCTAATTTTGTTTATTGATTTGATATTAGGGATTTGGAGGGACTGTTTTTGGGTTAAGTTTTCAGATTCTGAATTTATTTGTCGAATTCACTGAACACTGATGGCTCGAAAGAAGCCCACCAGCCGTGAGGAGGATAACCCTGCTGGGGTTGTTAAGTCGAAAAAGAAGGCAGTTAAGATTGATGATGATGAATACTCTATTGCAACAGAGGAGGAGCAGTCGGTTGAGGAAGAGCAAATAGCACCCATTACTGGTAAGAAGAAGGGTAAGAAAGGAAATACGAAGAATTTGCAGCTTAAAGATGATGATAATGATGATGTTGACAGTTATGATAATGACGATGTTGGGAAGAAGAAGAGGTCAAAGTCAAATAAGAGTGGGAATAAGAGTTGGTTTAGTTCTTGGAGTTTTGGGTTACTTGGGGAGGGGGATGATGAAAATGATGGAGGTTTGAATATAACTCAAAGTGAGGATGATGAAGGTGTTCCAAGTGGGGAAGAAGGTGAGACTGTTGTAGCTTTTAAAGGGAAGAAGAAATCATCTAAATCAAAAAAGAGTACTAGTTTGTTTACTGCATCTGCATTTGGTGCAATTGGTGACGATGATGATGATGATGATGATGATGGGGATGTAATCAATGATTCTGGTTTGGAGCAAAATGATAATGATGATGAGCCGATGTCAAAAAAGAATAAGAAAGGTATAGGTGAGGAGAATAAGGAAGAAATTGAAGAGGATGATGAAGATGTAGCTGCTATTTCCTTCTCGGGCAAGAATAAGAAATCCTCGAAATCTTCTAAGAGGAGTAATAATTCATTCAGTGCTGTGTTTGCTGATGAAGAAAATGAAGAAGATGCTTCTTTTTCTAAATCTGGTGCTGGCACTGTTAATGATGATATTAGTGCATTGGATGTAGATGCATCTGCTATAATATTTTCTGGAAAAAAGAAGTCATCCAAAAAGAAGAATAACAGTGGTTTTAATGCACTTGAGGCCGAGCCTGCTGATAAACTTACAGGTGTTGCTGAGCAAGAAAAACCTGGTGCCAGTATAAGTAATAAAGAAGCTGATGATGCCCAAAGTAAAAAACTCCCTAGTGAAGATGTTGTGGAAACATCAAAAAACACAAAGAAGAAAAAGAAAGGTGGAAGGACTGCACAGGAAGAGGATGACCTTGATAAAATTCTAGCAGAACTTGGTGAAGCCCCTCCTTCATTAAAGATTGCTTCTGCTCCGCCACCAGAGGAGAAAGCTCAGACTCAACCCGAACCAGCTGGGTTGGCAGATACTGCAGGTGATAAGGAAGTTGAAGAAGAAGGAGACGTGGAGACTGCAGCTGCAAAGAAGAAGAGAAAGAAGAAGGAGAAGGAAAAAGAGAAGAAGGCTGCTGCAGCAGCAGCTACAGCTGCCCCTGTTGTGGAAGAGAGACAGGAAGAAACGAGTAAAGCAGCAGCGGATAAGAAAGTTCCAAAACACGTTAGAGAGAAGCAAGAGATACTTGCCAGACGTAAGGAAGCTGAAGAAAGGGAGAAAAGGGAGGAGGATGAGAGGTTGAGGAAGGAAGAAGAGGAGAGACAACGGCAAGAAGAACTGGAAAGACTAGCAGAAGAAAAAAAGCGTTTGAAAAAGGAGAGAGAGAAAGAAAAACTTTTGAAGAAGACACAAGAAGGGAAGCTTTTAACAGGGAAACAGAAGGAAGAAGCCCGTCGTCGGGAGGCAAAGAGGAACCAAATACTTGCCACTAATGCTGGAGGCTTTCCTCTTAGTACTGCTGACACTGCTGGTGTTACTGCAAAACGGTCCAAGAATCAAACAAAGAAGTCAAAGCCACATCCTCAAGCAAATGGCTCGTCCATTGCCAAGGCTGTTGAAAGCACGGAAGCAAATGAAAATCAGGAGGAAATTGTGTCAGAGTTGGAATCCATTGAGACGGAGAAGGTCGAAGAAGAGAACTCAATGGATGTGGAGGAGAAAACAGAAGTTGTTGATGTGGTTGAAGAGAATGAAATTGATGAAGAAGATGATGAGGAAGAATGGGATGGTAAGAGTTGGGATGACGAGGATCTCAAGTTGCACGGTAAAAGTGCATTCGCTGATGAAAGGCTGACTCTGAACCTGAAACTGTGGTTAAAAAAGACACAAAGAGTTCTCAGCTAGGTACTCGTGATGCCAAACCAGCAATTGCTACTCAGAAATTAATCTCTACTGCTCCATCGGAATCTGCGGATGTTGGTAGTAAGAAAAACTGGCATACAGGTGAGGTTGCAGCCAATAGTAAACAGAAAGAAGTCACTGCGAAAAAGGAAGCACCAAAAGCAGAAGAAGGTGAAAATCTCCGGTCCCCAATCTGCTGTATTATGGGTCATGTCGATACTGGAAAAACCAAGCTGCTTGATTGTATCCGAGGCACTAATGTTCAGGAAGGCGAGGCTGGAGGAATTACTCAGCAAATTGGCGCAACATATTTTCCTGCTGAAAACTTGCGTGACAGAACTAAGGAACTGAAAGCTGATGCAAAGCTGAAAGTTCCAGGTCTATTGGTTATCGATACCCCTGGACACGAGTCATTTACGAATTTGCGCACTCGAGGTTCCGGATTATGTGATATTGCAATTTTGGTTGTTGACATAATGCATGGTATGGAACCACAGACCATTGAATCACTTAATCTTCTGAGAATGAGGAATACCGAGTTCATTGTTGCATTGAACAAGGTGAGTTACTTTTGAAATGCAGTTTATTTATTGTTTTTTATTGAGTTCTTTGTTATATTTGGTTTCTTTAATATCAAAATGCACAGGTTGACAGATTGTATGGGTGGAAAACTTGTCGCAATGCACCAATCGTGAAGGCTATCAAGCAACAGACTAAAGATGTCCAAAATGAATTTAATAGGAGGCTTATTGAGGTCATATATATCCCTTCTTTTTTCAGTAAATTTTTTTTAGGCAGGCGGATGAAGTTACATTTTTTAGGGGGATAATTTCAGGTTATTACACAGTTCAAGGAGCAAGGATTAAATACTGAATTGTACTATAAAAACAAAGAAATGGGGGAGACTTTCAGTATTGTACCCACAAGTGCAATCAGGTATTTTTTTTGTGGACTTTTTTGTGTACCCTTTATAGACCCTGTTAGATGCTCTTCTGCCGAATAATTTTCCAAACTTTTATAGTAGCATTTGTGCTGATAATCTAGGGTTCTGGATGCAACAGTGGTGAAGGTATCCCTGACTTGTTATTATTACTGGTTCAATGGACTCAGAAGACGATGGTTGAAAAACTTACATATAGCGATGAAATGCAGGTATGCTGTTTTTTAGTTAGTCTTCTTCAATTCAGTAGAAGCAAATATGTTTATGTGGTTTCTGATATTGTTCGGAAATCTTTGTCAGTGTACTATTTTGGAGGTTAAGGTTGTTGAAGGCCATGGAACTACGATTGATGCGGTGTTGGTTAATGGTGTGCTTCATGAAGGGGATCGGATAGTTGTGTGTGGCATGCAGGCAAGCATTTAATATTTTGCTACTGTAAGATCTAAAGTTATGATGTATCTCATGGTCTCACATCTTTTCTTTTCAGGGACCAATTGTTACCACAATCCGAGCATTATTGACACCCCATCCAATGAAGGAACTCCGTGTTAAGGTAAATTGCTGCCTTGACTGTTTAGAAATTTTTTTACTACACTTTTCTTGTTCTGATTAAGTTCCCTCGAAATGCAATCTCAGAACAGGTATTGTTGCCAACTTATGCACCTGGAATCTATACATATCGAAGTATTTGGTGTACTATTGCGATGATATGCTTTCCAGTGTTTATGTTTACTTTTCACTCTCACCTCATAATTGTTTTTATGGCTTAGTGTCGTTAGTCATATGCTTCCCCTGCCCTCTCCCTCAAATCACAAATAAAAAGAAACAATGGAAAAACGGAAAGAAAAAAGAACTAGCAAAGGAAACCCAGCCCCTAGAAAGATTCTGTTGCAGTGATCTATTTAACTAGCCCCTTTGCAGAAATCTTGTACATGCTTCTTACTTGGTTGAATAGCATAACTTTTTAAAATTCACACAAGTACACAACTTCCTTTATTTGGTTATATAAATACAAGCCCCCTTTTTCCATTATGAAATGGAAAATAGCTTCAAAACCTGCGCTCCAGCGAAGAAAACCGTAAGAATAAGTATAAGAAATAAAGAAAATCAGATACATTTTACCTCTTTAAATATGATTTCTAAACGTGGGGTTCTTGAGCTAAAAAAAGCTTGTCCAACTTCAGATAATGAATAAATTGCACTTGACTCCATGAAGAGCTCCCGCAGGTGGGGTCTATAATTATTGGTTTGCTTGCCGTGTTTTTTACAGCAAATTTATCTCTTTCCTGCCTTTTGTGTGTGTTTGTTAGTAAGAACCTTTGTGTATATTGTTTATTCATACAAATGAAAGAAAAAATGTTAGGGGGAATAGGGAAGGTTTTAGTGAAGGAGCACTGATTATTAATCTCGTCTTTCCAACCTCCGAAAGATTAAAACTGTAGCATTGATAATGCAAGTAAATAATTGCAATGGGAATTATGGGAAGTTATAAAAGATATAAACAAAAGATGAATGAAAAGATGAACTGGGGAAGTGCAATGGTTTATGGCAAATTACTGCTAATGTTGGGGGGGGGGGGGTGCATATTGCTCTAATTTAGATGTAAATTAGCTTGCACATGTAAAAAGTTGGACTTATCCACAATAATGGAAGTTACATAACTACTCTTGGAAGCATAAAAAAAAAAATTACTTTTGCCAAGTGTTGGTCTGGTACAAATACCCTTATTGACCTAGTGAATTGCGCATCAGTAATGTTCCCAAATATGATACTTTTCTGTTCTGAAAAATAAATTTAGTTAAACTAAATTTGTATTTGTTTTCTACCTTTAATTGCACAAATATCAACATCTTAACTTGGTATTGACTATTGGATGCTCAAGCATCACATTTATACTAAATTATTTCTAGAACAATCAACTTGTTGATGCAAATAAAAATCTTCTATGAAATTTAGCTTTGTTGCATTCAGATTTTAAGAAAATTCCTAAGCATAAACATCCAAATAAACTACCCCTAGTGTACCAGATTTTACCCTATGTTGGTACGTGTTCTCGTATCGGTTCCACAAACCGAAACGATGAGTTCTATGCAACATTGGTCTGACCAGGTTTATGGTTTACTTTACCCAAGTTCTTAGCCATACAACCTTAGAATTGTCTGGAAGAACATTATTTGTTTGTTTCAATTTAGTCATAGTTTAATTAATGTCTTATATGCTAAGCAGACTACTGGATAAATGAATTCATTCTAGAACTAGTAGGAACTTTAGCTATAGATTCTTTCTTTTCTTCTCTTAGAATCAACTCTTGCTGTTGATTAATTGGGACAAGTACTTTTTATTATTCGATGTTTTATTTTACAAACATTTTTGTTTAGTTTCCCTACATTGAAAGATCTGATATTCTAGTACTTTTTTATTTTCTTGAAAATCTTGATATGTGCTTACTTATCTAATCAAAAAAAAAACATTTAGACCCACTTATACCTGGAATTCACTCTTGGGGACATGTTACAAGCACCTGAATGGATTTTAGTATTTGGTGCAATAAGTGAAGTAACACCAGATCTCCCTTTTGCTCGCACCACTGATACCAATTTTCACTTTCTCTAGAACATGACTTCTTTTTCCGGTATTTTTGAATTTGCATAATATTTCATCCAATGACCAATGCAATGACGAATCTGCTGGGTTTGCTGATTTCAGGGAACTTATCTGCACCATAAAGAAATTAAGGCTGCACAGGGTATCAAGATTACTGCACAGGTGAATTTAATAATCTAAACTGTTCTTTTGTATGATTTTTATACTTACAACTTTCTCACTTCTTTAAGAAATGATTGAGGAGTTATTAAATTCCGTTTTTGACTTTATGGTCTTTTTTGGTTCCCATTCTGTTGAGAATTTTGGATAGCTTGGTGTTGTGTTATACAGTTATACTTTCTGTCATATGGGTTAGCCCTCTCTGGCATTTTACCCTTCTTGCTATAGTAATTGTTATTTAAATAATAAATAGATGCAGCCCTCCCTCCTTGAAACACCATTGACAATCGCCAAGCCCAATTGGTTCCTTCCATCTACTCTTCTTCGAAATATGAGGTGACTTGTACTTTTCTTCTTTTCCGTTCATGCAGGGCCTTGAACATGCAATTGCAGGCACTGGTCTTTATGTGGTTGGTCCTAATGATGATTTGGAAGATATTAAAGAGTCCACAATGGAAGATATGAGGTCAGTGATGAACAGGATTGATAAAACTGGTGAAGGGGTTTGTGTTCAAGCATCTACTCTTGGATCATTGGAAGCATTGCTGGAGTTCTTAAAGACCCCAGCAGTAAATATACCTGTTAGTGGTATAAGCATTGGCCCTGTTCATAAGAAGGATGTCATGAAAGCCAGTGTAATGCTTAAGAAGAAGAAAGAGTATGCCACCATCTTGGCCTTTGATGTTAAAGTGACGCCAGAGGCTCGGAAGCTTGCAGATGAATATGGTGTCAAAATATTTATTGCTGATATCATTTACCACTTGTTCGATCAGTTTAAGGCCTATATTGACACTTTGAAGGAGGAAAAGAAGAAGGAAGCTGCTGAGGATGCAGTATTTCCTTGTGTTCTAAAGATTATGCCAAACTGCATTTTTAACAAGAAGGATCCAATTGTTTTGGGTGTTGATGTTCTTGAGGGAATTGCTAAGGTACATTTTCTTTTAAATGATTTACCATTGCTAAGGTCAATTGTCGTTTTTATTAATAATAGTGTGATTTTGCTTCTCACTAATTGCATGATTGAATGGAATAAGCTATAAGTCTCACCTATCACCAAAAAAAAAAACTCCTGTGTAGAGCTCTCAATACAAGGTTTTACATTATTTATTTTTTGTTGTACGGGATTTACTGCAAAAAGTTGCCCTTCAAATAAGTGCATATGTTACCGGATGAAGCTGATCAAATTCAATCCTTAAGGTCTTCATAATAATTTGGCCACTTCAGCAACCTACAGATACAAGCTTTAGATAATCTTAGGTCCCTTGGCCCTTTTTTTTTGGGTATAAGAAAATTTATTTTTTTTAAAAACGAGAGGATAAAATAAACAGGGGGCAGTGTTCTAAAAGTCGCTAGTCGGTCCCATGTCGGTTGGCTACCGTCTAGCGACTAGAGGATTAATCGGCTAGTCAGATTTTTATTTTTATTTTTAAAAATATATATTCTCCTTCCTCCTTCATAAGTTTTGAGTAAGTAGAATAATATAAGTAACACAAATCATCAAATAAAAACATGGAAACTAAGTAAAACCAAATAGTTCGACGCTCTAAGTTCAAAACCAATTAATCAAATGAAACTAAGTAGTACAAAATTAATAGTCAATCACTCCTCCTCCTTTTCCCCATATCCCTCCAAGACTTGCTCTCCATCGGACACAAACTCATAATTCTCTACTTTTCGTTGTCATCATCTTCCGACTTGACCGACTAGTCGCTGACTAGAGCCCGACTAAGTCGTCCAACGACTAATTTAAAGGACTAGGCCCTAGTCGACTTGGTGAGTCTCCGACCCTGACCTAGTCGTCGTTGGTCGACTTTTGGAACACTGACAGGGGGACAAGAAGTCTCTGCCCTCATTAGACAAAAGAAAAACAAGTCTAAAAGAGCACTTAAGCAAGTGCACGCCTTCAATGCCTACACAAATCGGTGCCAAAGGTACCCTAAGAGACGCAAGATATATCACCCTATCATTCAGCAACTATAAAGATACGCAGCTCCCTCTAAACAGTCTTGCATCAACACTAATTCCAAATTCCCCATAAAACTAAATAGAAAGCACACCTTAGTAGGAATTTGGCATTCGTCTTGCTTCCATATCCTCGAAAAGGAATTAAAAAAGTATCTTTACAATAACCATTCAAAAAACCATTTATTGGCTGCATTTGAGTCCTTGATAAGTAATGAATATTTACTAGGATTGGGTATTAGTATGTATAATTGACTTCATATTTTGCAAGAAATTCAGTGTTCTAAAAATCGGCCTAGGCGGCCGCTTAGGCGCTAGGCGGGGGGCCTGGTGCCTCGCTTAGGCCCAAGGTTGTGAAAAAAGCGCTCCAGACAATTAGGCGGTGCCTAGGCGGCTTAGGCGGGCTAGGTGGGGCAGGCGGCCTAGGCGGAGTTTTTTTTTTTATAATAATTACCCAAACAAGATCTTGATATATTTATTTTTCTAATGATTTACCATATTCATAATGCAAGTTGTAGCATATCAAATCACAACAAGAAGTGAACAAGATAAGTCAAAATGGATAATTTTATTATAGTTGTAATTTTTTGAACTTGTATCAACTTCAAATTATATAAATGGTGATACATTTGTAATATTTAGTTTAATTCAATATAATTCTTAAATTTATGTTTAGTTTCTTAAGTTTTAATATTGAATTGAATTCTTGAAATTTTAAAATTTATTATTTAATAGCAATCTTGTTTATGAATAAAATTAATACGTTAAAGATATATATTTGAACTTTAAGCAAAGGCCTTTATTATCTTTATTATAAATTGTTTTGCTTTATATTATTGTTTTGTTTGGATAAATATAAGATAAAATATTAAAATTGACTTAAAATAAAAAATCCCGCCTAGGGCCCCCTAGGCGCTAGGCCCCTCCCGGCCGCCCACCTAGCGCCTTTTAGAAAATTGAAGAAATTGACATGGAATCTGAAGCTAACTTTTTCCTTGTACAAATATCCTGCATCTTGCTGTAAAATCTTAATTCTTGGTCTTGAATTGGTAGAATCCTTTACCGTGTTCAAACTTCAAAGTAGTCATTATGATTTTGACTCCTGTGAATGCCTGCTTTAGAATAACAATAAAATTTATGATCATTAACGGTTATCTTTTAACATATGAAATTTGAATTTCTGTGTTTTTTGCTAATGTAGTCGTCGACATGATCCATATTCTTAATCACCCAACTGCTTTAAGATCCAAAAATGAATTCTTTTTCATGATGTTTCTTATACTATATCTGTTTCATAAAACTTTCTTATTTCATGTCTTTGAGCTTGCTGTGCACAATCCTAATTCATAACTTCATTGTCGTGGAATGATTTGCAACTTTTAATATGCTATTGTGATTGTCCTCAACTTCCTAAACATAAAGGAAATGTTCTGCATTTGGAGTTCGATCATTATTAGTTGAAATTTATTAATCTTGAGATTTAATTGTTTATCGG
>CM035124.1:29595092-29600092 GCA_020205555.1 Panax stipuleanatus
CCAGAATTCAAAATTCAAATCAAAAGTATGAAAAATAAAAAATTATTTTCTCGTCATCTTCCTCCCTCGTCATCTTCATCCTCCACCATTTTCGGCCAACGGCGCTGTCATTTTTCTTCCGTACTCTCTCTCATCCTATCTCTCACCACCAAATTCAATGCTTCAGCCACTTTTTCTCTAGTCTTCAACAAAAATATGCAATATATATCACTGTTAATTTTAAAGAGAGAAAAAAAAAACAAAAAACTAACTTGAATGGCTTTGCGGTAGGTGGGAGAGAAGAGAGTAAAAGGAATAGAGAAGAATCCTTCAATGACAATCATATATTCTTTCATTAAATTCTCAGTCCACTCGCATGGATCAAAGCTCATCAACTGTTTCGCTGTTAACTCAAATGTAATCTTCTCTATCATTGTCCACGCCAATGAGAAGAAGGAGAAGATTCGCCTTACAAACATAAGTTTGAAAATAAATAGATGTAACTCTTACTGTTCTGAAATTTTTTATGACTATTTGGTTACCCACAAAAACTAAAATGGTTACCTTTATATGAAGGTTTGGCTACCAAATGTACTATGAAAAAACTGCAGGTATAGATGTGGATTGGTTACCTTGGTATGAAGGTTTGGTTACCTTGGCATGAAGGTCTAGGTTACCTTGGTATGAAGGTTTGGTTACCAACTGCACTATGAAGGTAACCTAATAAAATTGAATTGGTTACCTTGATATTAAGGTTATAAATTGGTAACCTACTAAAACTGAATTGGTTACATTTGTACGAAGGTTTGGTTACCAATTGCACTATAAAAAAACTGCAGGTGTGGAGGTGGATTGGTTACCTTGGTATGAATGTTTGGTTTCCTTGGTATGAAAGTTTGGTTACCAACTGCATTATAAAAAAAACTGCGGGTGTGGAGGTGGTTTGGTTATCTTGGCATGAAGGTTTGATTACCTTGGTATGAAGGTTTGGTTACCAACTGCATTATGAAAAAACTGCATGTGTGGAGGTGGATCGGTTACCTTGGCATGAAGGTTTGGTTACCTTGGCATGAAGGTTTGGTTACCTTGGCATGAATGTTTGGTTACCTTGGTATAAATGTTTGGTTACCTTGATATGAAGGTTTGGTTACCTTGGTATGACTGTTTGGTTACCAACTGCACTATCAATATCCTGACTGATGAGTTGAATCAAGATCCCCTAACCAATCCCAATGAATCATCATCACCTTTTGCTTCTTGAAAATTGAAGTGTCAATCAATTTTATTTTACTTTTTTAAAAAAAAGAGAGAAAAGGAACAGAAAAAAGTAAAGGAAAGTACCGATCTTTACTTAATATATTAACCAAATACAATTGGCTTGGGTTGCATAAACAGTTCATTGCATACTGAAGCAATAAATAACTCAAGCAACAAAATTTCGAGTGAAAACAAACAATATCAAGCAACAGATTTTGGAAAATATCACCAGCCTGTACTACTAAATGTAAATGCACATAAACCAAACTCGTGTTGCGCAATAAATTATTATGGAAAAATAGTCCACTTGAATCCCACACTCTCGAATATCTATTTCATAACAAATAGTATCTAATTCATTTGGAGTTCTCAATCCATTTTCCTCACTTGGATTTTGTCCAGAAACAGAGGATTCCTCAGTGGAATTGGCAACAGAGCCTGTAGTTTGTAACAGTAGTGTCAGAAAGTGCAGGCATAGACAAAATTATTTCGCATACAAGGAAATTAGACCCACCTTTCTTCGATTTTTAGAAGAAAAGCAGAATGGCGAGAGAGAGAGAGAATGGAGAGAGAGATCGAAGATAAGGCCGTTGCAAGGGACGTAGAATGACGATTGACCCACCTAAATTAAAGAAATTCTAATTGCACTAATTTTGTAAATAAATATGTAAAAATGTGTTAGTTTTGTAATTATTTTATGAATGTACTGTTTTTATAATTATTTTTAAAAATGTACTAGAATATGTAATTATCCCTAAAATAGTTGGGTTATGTAAATTAACATAGTCCACTAAATTTAATTCTATCCTACCCTAATTATTTAATTAGGATTTCTATCCACCACATTTGAAATTCAAATCCTTACTCATATACATTTAATTATTTAACCCAATTAGACTTGCTTTAATAAAATTAATAAATTGAGATAATAAAATAAATCTCTTAGTGTTAGTAAAAATTTTAAATACTAACATCTTTACATATTATAACCCTTAAGTTATTTAATTTCCATACCTAATATATATATTAGGTTACATTAGTTTCTTTTATTTGCTTATTATATAATAAACAAATATAAGAAATCAAATATTATACATACACAAAACCATATAAGTCATTCACAAAAAAATTTAAATACATACTCTATTTTCAGTCTAGGTCTTATTATTTAACTATTTAAGATCTTATAAATTCTCGGGTTGTCACATGGTAGAAAGTATTGATATTGTTAAAAATTTAATTAAGTCACCCTAAATGAGCTACTATGGGGAGGCCATGATGCCTATGCCACATGAGTACAATATGGAATACTCTATGTGGGCATGTGGTGCTACAACGGATCAATTGCGTGATTTTTCTCAAATGGATGGTCATAAATAGTATAAAAATCATGATTATGATGTGAAAAACCGTGAATAATTTAAGGTACAAAATTTGGATATTAACTTACTTCAAGAAGATTGATTTATATGCTTATTAATTTAGTTAGTTGATGTAGAATTTAGTTTATTTTTGTGTTGGTTTTATCAACTCTTTATACTAATTTAAACAGTGGTAGAAATTCCATTTGAATTATTTGCACTGATATATTTCTAATTCATGCCATTATAAGATTTTCTAATTACTGTTGAATGTGAAAATTCTTGGTTAGTTTCTGAGCCAAGACCTGAAATGGGTGACTAAATTATATATGCAATTTTTTGAGTTGTTGAAAAAGTGAAAAGCTTTGTTGTATTCTAAGTGTTTTCGGTTGTGCCATGAGATAAGACCACAAAATTAGTAATATTCCTTAGTCCCAAAAGATGGTCTCATTTCCACTTTTTTCTGTTAGATTTTTTTCTTTTCTTTTTTTATCTTTTTATGGTGTTGGAATTGTGTTGTGGGATGTCAATGGGCTTATGTAGAATTAGGATTTCATGTTACGTACACACTCCATTGTATATAATTTCATTTTTATGTATTTACCATAACAAAAGTTATATATATATATATATATATGTTAAGGAATAAAATATGTAATCTCCTTGATCTACTCCTTGATCTGTGATCCCCTTGATCTACTCCTTGATCTATGCACGGTCAACTTTTATTGTTTGGTTTTCCATTTATGTAGGAATGTAAATTAGGCAATGATTGTGTATAGGTTTTAATTGAGGATCCTAAATTGATCCCTATTCTGTATATATATATCCCTTTCTTTCAATGAATACAATACACAGAATATTAATTTCTTACATGGTATCAAAGCAGGAACTCTTCTGACAACCAAAAACCCTAGTTTTTTTTCTTCTTTTCTTCCTTCAGCCGTTATCTATGGCAGGAAAGCAAACCACGCTTGAGGCCGATAAATATTGCAATCCAAATGATCCTTTTTATCTTCACCACTCCGATCAACCTGGAGTCGTTCTTGTCACTCAACTATTGAATGAGGACAATTACGGCACTTGGAGTCATGCCATGCTCATGGCCCTCAGCATCAAAAATAAAGAAGGCTTCATCAATGGCACCATCCAAAAACCACCAATTACATCCACCACAGAACTCCAACAATGGACGCGGTGTAACAATCTCGTGAAATCATGGCTTCTCAATTCAATCTCACACGATATCGGAGCAAGTGTAGTATACAACGAGGCTGCTTATGAAATTTGGGATGACCTGGAGGAGCGTTTTTCACGCATCAATAGTGTCCATCTCTTTCATGTTGAAGAAGGAATCCATGATTGTAAACAGGGCAACATGACCATTGGTGCTTATTACACCAAACTAAAAGGCCTCTGGGATGAACGGGACGCACTGTGTTCTATTCCATCCTGCACTTGCAGCACTGTCAAAGAGGTTCTGCAATTTCAACAAAGTCAAAAGACTATGAAATTTCTCATGGGCCTTAATGAAACTTACGCTGCTGTTCGGGGACAGATTCTACTCATGGATCCACTTCCTACTGTTAACAAAGCTAATTCTCTCATTCTCCAGGATGAAAGACAACGGGCAGTATCAAAGGGAAGTGCACCCGTGTCTGACAATACGGCCTTTGCCGTAAGAAACAACTCACGGAATTATGAAAAAAATTTCACACCTAAAAATTCTCATTTGAAATGTGAAATTTGTGGCAGACCTGGGCACACCTCCGAGACTTGCCGAGCACATCTTAAATGTGATTATTGTGGCTGGAGCGGTCACACCATTGACGAATGCCGTAAGTTGCACAAGAGGAATTTCGCTGGTGGTAAACCTGATCAACAAGAGCGTAAGAACTTTACCTCTAAGGTCCATCATGTCA
Source organism: Panax stipuleanatus (assembly GCA_020205555.1). Lineage (NCBI taxonomy): Eukaryota > Viridiplantae > Streptophyta > Magnoliopsida > Apiales > Araliaceae > Panax > Panax stipuleanatus. Next base: position 29,599,612 of record CM035124.1, read on the forward strand.
AGGCCAATACAGCAACACCTCCCACTTCTTTCAACCTCACAACAGAACAGTACCAGAATCTAATGACGCTTCTTAACAACAATAAGCCCAATTCCATGGCTACTCATATTGATGGTACATCCTCTATGGGTGATCTCTCAGGTACAACCTTTTGTGCTTCTGTTTTTGGTAAAGGAATGTGTTGGATACTTGACACAGGAGCCACAGATCACATGATTTGCTCTCCGGACTTGTTGACTACAACTTCACAAGTTACCAACCGAACCGTGCACCTTCCCAATGGCGAAGTGGCTGCCGTCACACACACAGGCAGCATTCATTTTGACGATTTTGCGTTACATGATGTCCTTTGTGTTCCATCTTTTAAATTAAACCTAATTTCTATTAGCAAGCTTGTTCGAAGTTCCCACTGCCTTGCTATATTTACTAATGATGCTTGTATGCTTCAGGACCAACGATCGGGGAAGATGATTGGGACGGG